>JAQHUG010000019.1:8140408-8170324 GCA_028555095.1 Dicrostonyx torquatus | reverse complement strand
AACAACCAAAAAACCAGGGGGAGGGGTGGACCCCTAGGAAGATGTCAGCCTCTTCCCAACCATCAAGACCATCCCAAGACACAGGAGGGAAAGGTGGTGGTCATTTGTTAGTCAAGGGCTGGGCAGGTCTCTTCCAGGTGGAAAAGCCAGGGCATAAGGGTGGAGCTGTCTTTCTATAAAGTAACAAACATTTATCTTGTGCTACCTTGTTTCAAGGGAGTCAGGCATGATAATTCACACCTGAATTTCAGCACTCTGGGAGGCAGAGACAGGCAAGATCTCTTAAGAATTTGAGGTCAGCCTCGTTTACATAGGGAGTTCTGGGGCTAGCCAAGGCAACAGTGAAACCCTGCTTTAAAAACGAAAAAAAAAAAGAGAGAAAGAAAGACATCATAATATTTAATCAGACTCCTATAAGGCAAGTGGTGCATCCTGCAATGCACAGATTAATAGAGAGATAGGAGGAGGGGTCGTGTTTGAACCTCTAACCGATCATAGCATACGGCATCTAGCGAGTGACGGTGTACAACCCCCACTCTCAAAAGCAGTGGCCTGGATGACAGAGGCCAAAAGAATGCACATCAGAACTACCTGCCTCTCCTACAGCAGGTGAAGTCGAGAAAAGACACTCGGTGTTCAGGACATCAGCGCAAGTCTCCCGAGCCCTTGTCAACATGCTCTGAGTTGGCATGTGGAAGACATCAGCACAGAGCATATCAGCTCATGCTTCTCCGCATGGATGGACCAGAAGGCACTGTGCACAGAATGGAAAGGAAATCCTGGCAAGCTGCTTGGAGGACCTTCCAAGGGGGTGATTTGGCACTCCCTCTGATTATTCTGTTTTCCTCCTCTGAAAGGCCTTGAGAGCAGAGAGAGACTACAGCCCAGGTCCCCCTGGGTCACATCCTCCAATAAACCCAGCGAGGCCTGCATTCCATACGGGGACAGGAGAGCAGCAGCTCATACAGTCAATCCAGCATCAAGACTCCTAACTAATCTCCTAGCTAGGCAGAGATGGGTGGGGGAAGGGGAAGGATAGAGACAGAAACCCAGGCTGGTTGCTCCTGGGACAGTGGCAGTATGTCCAAGACCCTGGGTTCAATCCCCTGTCCAAATACTTTAAAAACCAGCACTTCAAAGGAAATTAAAACGATCTTTTATAAGATACCTATTTAGACACAGAAGACTGTGTCTACTCCTTTCTCAGGTAACTACTTGAACTTAGCTCACAGAAAGGAGCGTGCGTTCTCCTACGCAAATACCCTTCCCAATGGACCAGATACCATAGCAGTTGGCCTGAGAGCCCTGCCTCTAAGTTGAAATAGAATATCCAATTATTCACATAAGACTGCAGCCAGAAGTCTCGAATCACAGATTTACATTCTCCAAGAGAGATCACTAGAAAACAAACAGAGGGTCTTGGCAATCTAAGCAAAGTGGGCAGGAGTTAAAAATAATATTTTTGGCTCATGCTAATTATGACTCCTCAGGCTATGATCCATGATGTGGCATCTCTGGTTACAAATGGGAATTCTGGCTGGCACCACAACCCCTCCTGGTGGGTGGGCAGGCTGGTGTCCCAAGGTCAGTAGAGACGACAGCAGGGTGAAACTAGACTCTTGTTATTTTATTGTTAAGTGTATTAAATCATAGATAACATCACCCTCTGCTTAAGTCATTTAGAAAGCATCCACTTTTTCCAGTTTCAACTTCAGGAATGTCAAAGTCACGGAAATGATATACTCACAATTTACTTTCTCATTAGTAACCAGATTGATTATTTCCTTCCTCTCAAGAGGACACTTGATCTGAGTGGTGGAGGTTTTGAGTCACACCTCTTAAGCAGTATTTCACTGAGGGAGGCCTCCCTGCTTTTCTTGAGTGGTTAGAATCCAAATTGAGAAGCTCTCTGTCCTAAATCACAGAATGTCTCTTTTCCTCTCCTTTCCTTCCTTCCTTCAAGCTAGGGTCTCACTATACGATCTCGGCTGGCCTGGAACTTGCTATGTGGACCAGGACAGCCTTGAACTCACAGAGATCTGCCTGTCTACAAAATGTCTCAAGGATTGCTTTTGTTGTTGTTGTTAATAGTGCACCATTAGTGTCACCAGTGTCACCAGACATTGTTTCAGATGTAACAGCAACAACAACATGAGTCATCTCTATTGAGATCAAGATTTTAAATCATAGAAGAATGTGAGAAATCACACCAAACTAATCCAGACTGAGATAACGCCACATGGAGAGCCAGCGCCCCCATTCTGCTGTGTCATTGTGTGCTCCTCCATACCCGTATGGACCCATTTGTGTGCACTCCTCCCCTTCCATATGACAACCCCTAAAAGCAATGCCACGCCTGCCTCATGCTCAGCATCCCCCACATGTCTTGAATTCGCTCCACCCATGTCCTCAGCACCTTCCTACCGTGTGCCACACACAGGATGGCACGCAAGGCCTCACTTTCAGGGAGGTCTCTGGCAAATGGGGAGGACAGATGGAGAGGCCCCGCCCGGCTCAGCTTCAGTAGGTGAGAGCTTCAGTAGGGTGGGGGACTCCCTGCAGAGCATTTCAACAACACAAGCTATGTCTGAGGCCAGAGCAGTCTGGTGAAGATGTCACAGGGTAAGTGACAATGAGAAATGTTCTAGGAAAGCGGAGATTCACATACAAAGCTGAGGGCATGTGATGTCACAGTAGGTTTGGGGACCCGCTAGCTCTTCAAGAGTTAACAGGCCACCAGCACCTCTTACTTTTGTGAGGCCCCTGCAGTGACCTCCCTGTATCCCCCCTGCTCTGCAATCTCCTTACCACATAGCAACAGGCATCCTTCTCCTCTCAGCATCCCAGGACGGCTTCTCCCTCAAAGTAAGACCCTCCACCATACCCATGGCCTGTAGACCTGTTTGTAATGACACCAGCCAGCTCAACAATCTTATACCAGTGGGCAGAATTCTAAAGACTCCTCCCACCAAGATTTAATGAAACACTAACCTGGGTACTTCTTTGAAGGGATTTTTGAGGACAGAATGAAGGTTCCCAATTTGGTTTTCTTTAAAATGTAGTAATTACCCAGATGGGCTAGATGAGGCTTGAGAATGGGGCAATGTGAGGGATCCCACTGTTAATGTGAGATTATAACAGGGCCTCTAAGGCTCATGGCACAGTTACCATATGAACCAGTTTTATATATATATATATAGAACTGAAAGCAAGATCTTAAAAGAAATACTTATGTATTTGTGTTCTTAGGAGCATCATTAGGAAAGGCAAAATATAGACACGACCCTAAGTTCTAATGAGTGATGAGATCAACAAAATACGGCATATACATCGGATGCAATAATATTTAGTCTTCAAGAAGGCATTTCTGAAATATGCTACAGCACGGCTAAACTTGAGAACATTATTCTGTGTGAAATAAACTAGTGGCGGAAGGACAAATAGCACATGTGTGAGGTACCCAGGGCAGGCAGATTCAGAGGGACAGAAAGTAGAACTGGGATGTCATTCTGGTCGGGGACCAGAGAGGGGAGAGTTGAGCGCCCACAACAGGCACACTGCAAGATGAAAGGGATCCTAGAAGATGGTGGCACAGCGCCGTCAAGGCACTTAACTCACACACTTAGAAATGGCTGAGACCAAGACAGGCACAGAGAGACGTGCACCATGTAACCTCGTGTAGAATCAGAAAAGGGAGTTGCTTGAAAATTAAGAACAGAGTGATGGCTTCCTGAGCCTGGGGAGAGAAGGCTGGAGCAAGGATGGGGCCAGGTTAATGAACAGGTAGTAAATCACACATTGAGAGGAGCAGGACGGTCCAGGGAGGCAAGTGCAGATAACAGTAGCCTGCTTTGTACTTCAGAAAGCTGAAAGGATTACAACTTCACTGCAAGGCAATGTGAATGTAAAGTTAGCAACACTGAACATGGTGTGTGTGTGTGTGTGTGTGTGTGTGTGTGTGTGTGTGTGTGTGTGTGTGTGTGTGGTGTGCATGCTTGTGGAAGCTGTTGGTGTCTTTCTCCACTGTGCTATGCTGTATTCTCCTAGCATGATCAGGAAACTCTGTTTGCACTCGGTGGGCTGGCCCCTGGACTCCCATAATCCACCAGCCTCTGCCCTCCCAAAGCTGCAGTCCAGGAACACGCGGCCATACCTGGCTTTTCTTACCCGGGTGCCAGGATTCATGTTAGGTCTGAATGCTTGCACAGCAAGGATATTACCTACTGAGCCATCTCCCCAGCCTTAGTGTTTAATCAGATTCAGCTATTCCACACTGTGTGCAGGTATCAAAACATCACATTGTCCAGTCAATATGGACAATTCTTAAGTTCTTAATGTGTGCACTCCAATAAATGCAATATAAAAATGGTGAATATGCTAGGTTTTGCATTGTGCATATTTTCACAAAGTTTTTACAGATAAGAACTCCTAAAATATGGGACAACAATGATAGAAAAGTCAAAAAGAAAGTGACCAGTGTTGGTATTTGAAGACTCAAGACGAGTGAGTGCAGGCATTGCTTGTTGGTGTTCCGCGGTATAATCCAAAGGGGTTTGAAAGCACCCTCTAAATGAACAGGAGTGGGATTTATTTTTGTTTGTTTGTTTTGTTTTGTTTTGATGTGGGGTCTCACTATGTAGCTCTGGCTGCTCTAGAACTCCCAGAGATCCACCTGCCTCTTCCTCCCAAGTGCTGGGATTAAAGGCCAATGTTACCATGCCTAGCCTTAGACAATTTCCTTTAAAAATTCAAAAGCAGTAGCAAAAATCCACCTGTTTTTAGTTCACAACTACTACAGAACTCTAGAATAAGTGGTGGGTATAAACCCATTATATTATAAAACACAACACTGGAACAAAGCTGAACTCTCAATTACAAGGTAGATTTCAGAATACAGGATACGGTACAAGAAGGACCCAGTTACTGTGATGTTTGGGAGGAAGTGTGTGCCCTCAAGGACTTGTTTTTGGAAAGAAAGACTGGGAATCCATTAGGGGTTTGGTTTTAATTAACCCAACAAAATAAACACAAAATAGAGATAAAGGTTGGGCAGAAATTAAATGGTAAACACCGATAGCATGAAGGACAACAGACAAACTTGACTCTTCACAGAGCCTGCCTGACGGAAGCCGACAGAGTGAAGGGGGCACAAGACACCGCAGGAACGAAACGGAGCATAATTATATATGTGGTTAGGAAAACCAAACAGATGTGTAGGGGAAAACAAAAACAAAACAAAAAAGGAGCACTAAAACAGACTCCAAGAAGAAAGAGAACACTTACTCCAGAACCATCTGAAACACAGAATTAGTGGTTCACAACCTCCCAGTAAGAAATCTCTGTATGCGGCGGCTTTTACTACATAGTCAGTTCTGCCAGACTGAAATGATCTAGTCTTTGGAAAGTATAAAAGCTCCCCGGGAGACTTGACAAAGAAGATGCTAAGATGTTGACAGAAAAAGCAAAGTCGGTAAAAGGAAAGAAAAAACAGAAAAATGAAATGTATATGCTAAATTTTTCTTACAATAATTGCAAGAAAAAAACGTCTAAACAAAATACTGACAAGCCAAAGCCAAAAATGCATGAAAAATACAATCAAGGTAGATTTGCTCCAGGGATTTTTGTCAATTTGATAAGAGAAGTTCTAGTCATACAACTTGCCACATTCATGTATTGAAAGAGAAAAATAATTCAGGGCACCCAGTTGATTGGGAATATACTTTTAAAATCATCATTTCATGGCATCTGAGATCTGATGAAAGGTTTCTATCAGCAAGTATCTGTCTCACTTATAAAGCATTAGAAGTATTGGTAGGATCAGTCAATCATGGCATCAACCAATCAGAAATAAGGGAAAGACACCCTCAGTTACCGCATCTGTCTGCTGTGGTCTTGTAGGCCTTAGATGATATAGCTAAATAAGCAAAAAATAAAATAAAATAAAGGTGCAAAAGCTGGCAAAGAGAGACTCAAACTGTCACATTTCACAGATGATGTTAGGATATGAACGGGATATGTCCCCACAGGCTCATGGTTTGCATACTGAATAGCTGTGGAACCCTTAGGTGGTGGGACCCGGCTGGCAGAAGGCGGTTACTGGAAGTAGTCTTCGCGGTTATACCATCCTCGGCAGTCCATGATGGGAAAACCCGGAGCCACAGGCAGCAGACTCTGACCTACTAATCTTCCTTCCGCTATATTAGAACCATATATTACATGTCACTGTGTATTTAATTCTAAGGTTTAATTAGAGAAGGTTAGTGGACAGAGAAGTTCAACATCTTCTTTTCTATTCCATTAGAAGTTATCTGTGGTTCTGGGTTTCTGATGCTGCCAGCCTTATCTCTTTATAACTCCAATAAGTCCAAATTCTCTGAATCTACAAGTCTTGATTCTCCAACTTAACATCTGTCCCCAGGAAAATAATGTGACCACTCTTTTCTATGCTCTGTCAAAGCCACAGCTCAAAGAATTAGTAGCATCTCAGCTCACCTTTCTTATGAATTAGGAAGTTTTTAATCTTTTAGATTTATTTATTTCATGTGTATGAGTGTTTGCTTCATGTATGTTTATGCGCCACAAGCAAGCCTGGAGCCCACAGAGGTCAGAAACGAACATTAGATCCCCTGGTATTGGAGTCACAGATGGCTTGTGAGCCACCACGTGGATGCTGGGAAGCAAACCTGTGTCCTCTGGAAGAGCAACAAGTGCTCTAAGCCAGTGAGCCATCTCTGCAGCCCCAAGTCCTGAAGTTTTAAGGTAAGACTAACTGAATAGGCACTGCACGCCGTTTCTCTTCCTGGACTGTGAAAACACTGAGCACAGGCTCCATATCCTAGCCATCTTTGCAGCTCTAGAGCGGGGCTGCTCGATAAATGTTGGTTTGTGTGTGTGAGTGTGTAGGTGTGTGGTCTGTGTGTGTGAGTGTGTAGGTGTGTGGTCTGTGTGTGTGAGTGTGTAGGTGTGTGGTCTGTGTGTGTGAGTGTGTAGGTGTGTGGTCTGTGTGTGTGAGTGTGTAGGTATGTGGTCTGTGTGTGTGAGTGTGTAGGTGTGTGTGTAAGTGTGTAGGTGTGTGTATATGACTGTGTAGGTATGTGTGAGTGTGTAGGTGTGTGTGTGTGTGTGTGAGTGTGTGGTCTGTGTGTGTGAGTGTGTAGGTGTGTGGTCTGTATATGTGACTGTGTAGGTGTGTATATGTGTGTGTAGGTGTGTGAGTGTGTAGGTGTGTGTATGTGAGTGTGTAGGTGTGTGTGTGTGTGTAGGTTTGTGTATGTGTGTAGGTGTGTGTATGTGAGTGTGTAGGTGTGTGTATGAGAGTGTGTAGGTGTGTGTATGTGAGTCTGTGGGTGTGTGGTCTGTGTATGTGACTGTGTAGGTGTGTGTGTGTGAGTGTGTAGGTATGTGTATGTGAGTGTGTACATGTGTGGCCTGCACTGTGCAGAAGACCTGGACCCCAAACCTTCTCTTTCATCGCACTCAGTGGGTTCACCAAGGGGAAGATGATATCAGATGAAGAGTGTTCCTGGATTGAGTCTAACCATTAAGATGGTTGGGCCACAGATCTGGGACTAAAGTGTGACAACCTCAGATAGCTCCGTCAGCTATAGACTGTCTATCCCCAAGGCCGGAGAATTGCCTCACTCCCCACACCACAGACCAGATGCTTCTGAAGGGATGTTGACTGGCTGGCCCCCCCTGTCGAACACGAAAATCTCTGACATGCTTGAAATGCCAGGGAGGAAGTTAACCGGGACGGTAACCCGGAGGACAATTTCCATATGTTGGCAGGGAAAATAAGGAGAAACGTTTTGCAAAAGGCAGGTGCTGCGCATGGTATACACCTGTAATCCCAGCACTTGGGAGGCCGAGGAAGGAGGGTCATGAGTTCAAGGCCAGCTTGGACTAGATAGCAACCCTTTCAACAAAAGAACAAAACCCAGCACTGACCTAGTGGGTGAAGTAATGACATCTTAGGGGAAATATTAGCTGTGCCCAGACTAACAAGGTTTTTTTTTTTCTGATACTGAGATCAATTATACTGGGAAATATTAATGGTACTGGAAAATACTGTCTGAATTCGTCTTTGCTAACTTTAAAGGGTATGTAGCTATTGGCACAAGGACCAGAACACTTTGGACAGAGGACTTCGGAAGATATCTTTGCCACATTGGCTTGTAAAAACAAATGAGAAGAGAAACATTCTTCTGTATCTCGACATGTTTACTGATGATGCCACGGTACGTAACACCAGCTGTGGACCAGACAAAAATGAGGACTTCCTAATACTCTCACAGGGTTAACACGTGACACCAGAATTATCTCGTGACACCAGGATTCCTTGAAAACTAAATCAACAGGCCTTCACGGCAGAAAGCCATGGGTCTGGGGAGAAGGAATCATCCTGCGTTTCTGAGGTCAGAGTTCAAACCGTCCACCATATGTGATCAGCGCAGTCAAGGGTGACGACCTCCCTTGGTCTGAATATTGAGCTTCAATTAATGCCCCTAAAATTACAGTGATTGTCTCTGACAACCGTAGCATGGCACTGACTCATTCTGAGGCCACAGCAATCCACCCCTAGGATATTTCTCATGGCAAGTAGTTAATCTGGATCCCATATTTTTACTTTGTAATTAGTGTTTTGTCTCTCTCTATAACACTTGATTTAATTAAATTTAGTGTGTTGTTTCCGAATCCGACATCCTTTTCTGTGGCTCTTATTTGTCAGTGGACATCCTTGAGTCTCCAAGATTCACATCGGGCACCCAGGAGATTGCTATGCCAATATTATCATCTAAATGGCTTTTTTAAATGGATTAAGAATGGGGTTGAGGACACAGCCTCCTGCAGGCTTCACATGCCATCATGGAGCCTGACTCTCTCACTCTAAGGATGGTACCAATAGCTATGTCTGTATGGTGCCTTCCCAACATTGCTATACACAGTAAGCATCGGAAGCCAGGTAGGGCTTCTTTCATTAATGCCCTGCTGGCTTTACTAAAAGGAAGTCCCCTGAGATATGTGTCCATCTCCAACTTGTCACCCCAAACATTGTCTTCTCATTCCATAGACCAGACACCACCATCTCCCCAAGGAAAATCACCCAACAAAAAATACAACCTTTCCTCCCTTTCCCACTGTTCCCACCTTAGTCACTGGCTCACCCCCAGTTGCCAGAGACACACCTCACTGTATCTAAACCTTAGCACATTTTGTAGACTAGTTTTAACTCCCTGCCTTCTGTATAAAAAACAAAACAAAACAAAACTATCTGTAGATTCTTTCCAGTGGTATTTGCCAGTCCAATACCCCCCACAGTGACAGGGCTTATCATGCCTTCAGCTCCTGTTCTCTCGGTCTCTGTGATCTCTGAGCCTCTTCTCCTGGCCTTACCCACTCCAGGCCAACAATTCTGCCTGGACATTTCTCATCCACCCCCTTCCCAATCAGAGCAGTTATTTCCAGTGAGCCAAGCAGAAGTCCAACAATTTGGTTTCTCTCGCGTTCCCCTCTCTGGGCTCTCACTGTTCCGCCGTAACTCGTGAAAGCCGGTTTGTTACCTGTGGCATTTTTCACAGTCCCGCTTGCTCTGCCCTCTGCCTCTCTCACAGACCAGTGACACCCTCCTTAGCTGCATGACCTGCCTGACCTTTCCTGGGGTCTAGGTTCAAGGCTGGGATGCCATAGCGGCCGTGGGAACACAGAAGAGGCAGGCCCCGAGGGAAAGATTACCTAAGTAAAATCTCTACACCGTGTTGGGATGTGTTTGTGTGATACCTGGACAGGTGGTAAGGTCAGAGGTCAGAAGGATTAACTGAGTGGTACAAAGGGCTATCTGGTGGGTGGGAAGTTAGGAGCATGCAAAGATGGAGATAATCACGCTGGGAAGATCAGATGGTTCAAAAGTGGCATCTTTCTCCACGACCTATGATCTCCTGAGGACAAAGTCTGGTCTCTACAAATCCCCAGGACCTGCCACAAGCCCTCACACCTGATGGTGGGGTCAACGTACTGTGAATGAAAACGGGAAGGGGCTCTGGCTGTGCGTGCGTGCATGCGTGCGTGTGCGTGCGTGCGTGTGTGTAGGGGAGCATATTAAACCCGTTTATGCTGGCTGGAAGTGACCTTTTATACAGATCATTCAATGGAAGAACCACCTGGCTACTTCCCCTCTCTCTGGGTCAAAGGACTCTATTTTAGTTTCGCTAACAGTTTCCCATATGGAGCCAGAGTCCACGGGGTCACATTCACCATCACTTTCCACTTTGGGAATCTTTCTGTTTATAGTCCTGAGAGGCTGGAGGTGAGGACACAGGTCCCTCCTGGGCGGGGGTGGAGGGGAAGGTGAGAGAGAAGAAACTGCTTCTTTCTTTCTTAGAGAGCAGATTCCTACTTGGGTCAGTCTAACTCATCTGCAAATGTAGCAATGCCTGAGTAAAAAAGAAAAAAAAAAAAAAAACAGCAAGAGGTACCACACTCCAACAGCACCACCTGTGTTTCTTGTACCCTCCCCGTGAATCGACATGGGAATCCAAGACTGATAGCAAGCAGGTACTGGTTGGTAAACCACCCGGCTGGGGTTAGCTCGTGCCCAGCAGAACCCCAGTGACAGCATTAAGCTAAAGGTCACTGCTGAAATTTTAACTTGGTGGGATCCAGACTGAATAGAGTAAGAACAAGAAAAGCCATATCAAGGCCAGCATGTCTCTTGGCAGGCACACGCGGTCCTGGCATCGGGGACCGTCAGGCTGTCGAAGCCCAAACACAGAACCTTTGATGACAGCAGAGGCATTGTCTTGCTGGTATCTATCTGTCCTCCCTCTGTCCCGCCCTGTCCCATTCACCCTGCCCCCATCCTTCCCTCTTCCCCACGCCCTTCTCAAAGAGCATATTTGCTAAGGCATCTTCTCAAGTACCAAAGGCAGAATCAAAGTGCTAAGATTTTAGTGACTGTCGAGACAGCTCAGAAAAAGAGTTCCATCTAACCAGATATGAAGGCAGAAGAGCTGCCTTCTGGGGCTGACAGCCATTCTCAAGGGGGCCGCCTGTCTAATATTTGGGAGAGCAGCTGTCACTCTTCTTGCCAAAGCCTGGCTGCCAACACAGGCATGTCTAACCTTGGACGGCCCATCATGATACTGTCATCTACAAAGCTGATGCTTAAGAACCATTTAATCTAGTCACCAAAACAGACAGATAAACGGAGCCCCCCCCCAAAAATCAGTGTTTTAAGTAAGTTTATGATTTTTCTGTCAGGTCATACTAATAGCTGTCCTTGGCAGCAGGACAGGTGCATCTGGATTGGCTGGGGACAGCTGGGGCCATCTGAGCATAATCTCTGAGATGCAGATGCAGGCTCACAGGTGTGGTAGTCCCTGAAGGTATGTCTGCTTTAACCAAATAAAAACGTTTATTGGAAAGAATCTATTTAAAAAGTGTGTTTGTTTTATTAAAAGCTTATACGAGTGAGTGTTGAGCCAGGCATGGTGGTGCATGCCTTTTATCCCAGCAAAAGCAGAGGCCGGCAGATCTGAGTTCGAAGCCAGCCTGATACATACAGCAAGCTCCAGGACAGTCAGGGCTATGTAATAGAAAAGATTTCATCTTTTCTTACTAAAATTTTTCTTAAAAAATTATTTTTAAAAATGGTCTTCCTTTGAATGAGGATTCTAATCCATTTCTCTGTCTACAAACTCAGGTTCCTCTGCTGATCCCAGAATGCACTCCTCTGTGATTGATTACTCAGGACTGGATCCCAGGATTTCTTCCCTTTTTGAGGGCTTTCCCTTGGGGACAGTGCCTAACGTCATGGCTTTAATTTCAGTTCATGGCAGACTTTTTATCTTTTAGACCAGACCCCTCTCCACAGCTCCAGGTTCATAATGCCAATTGCCTGTCTAGGAAGGAAGTCTCCATTTTCACACCTCCAACTTGGCACACCCTCAACAGAAGCTGTCATTCCCGGAGATCAGCCACCACCTCCCCCAAGGAAAAGCACCCAACCAAAAGAATGACACTTCCCTTGGTCTCCTACCTTTGACACCATAGTGATGACCCAGCCCTCCAGCCTCACCTTCAACCTTGTCCCTTTAAGTCTGTCCTCCACAAAGGGACAAGGCATCTTCTAAAACCCCAGTGTGACCATGCTATCCCTTTCAAAGGCTCCCCTGACTCCCTGCATACAGAGGAGATCTAGACTTTTTAACCGAGGCCTGGTTTGGTGCTGATAGAAATGCACCAAGAATCGCACAGGTGATTTCAAGTCTCCCAATAGTCAAGTAAGAACAGACCAATAGGAAGAGCTCATTTTAATATGTTTTATTTGACCCATTTCGAAGATATTACCCTTTCAATACATAGTGACACAAAACTACTAGTGACGTGTTTTACATTTTTTTTTTTTTTTTTAGTTTTTAATCTCCAAGTGTTGTTCCCTCCCCCAGAGAAGCTGTCACCACCACTCTAAGTCAGGGTCCTCTGAGGGTATCTTCCTGACACTTTCTTTTGTATTTATCAATGCATTTGTTCCAGGGCCCCTATAACTGGGTGCTCCCTAAGGACAGGGGCCACTTCTATTTCATTCTACACTGGTCCCTGGTACCTAACACAATGCCTCAAATAAAACCAACTTAATAAAAATGCATGGAAGACCAAACAACAGACTAACATTAATTATAGAACAATGGGGCAGGAGCTGCTTCAGTCCCCAGGGGTCAGCAAGGCTCTGTTAATGTATGAAGGCAATGGTGTGCTGGTATCCTACCACCCTGGAGGACGGTTATCCCCACAGACGGTGCTGTGCGTGCTGGCACACTGCTGTGGGGCAGACCTAGAGAACGGAATCCTAGCCAAACTCCATCAACACGTGGGAAACTTTCTCCTGCTGTAGCTGCAGGCATAGAACGTGGTCTCGGGTTACACAGGAGGA
Source organism: Dicrostonyx torquatus (assembly GCA_028555095.1). Taxonomy (NCBI): domain Eukaryota; kingdom Metazoa; phylum Chordata; class Mammalia; order Rodentia; family Cricetidae; genus Dicrostonyx; species Dicrostonyx torquatus. The sequence continues at coordinate 8,157,396 of JAQHUG010000019.1, read as the reverse complement.
TTAGGAGCCTCCCTGCTCTGCCTTCTGGGAGGAAGGAAGGAAACCGAGCAGCCTGAGCCCCTCCCTAATACCTGCTTTGAGCTACCCCCTAAGAATGTGGTAATCCAGAAAAGAGTAAAATAGTGTGCCTAAAGTCCCGAAGCTACCAGGTCTGGTTGCTGGTGTCAGTGTCAAGATCCTTGGCAGCTTTGATAGTCCCAGCAACACGAATTTCCCCGGGATCCTCAAGGTCACATGTCCCAGAAGAATTGAGCAGCTGAGGTATTAACTATTGAGGACCAGGTGAGAAGTAAGAGGTGAACTGCTGGAAGCAGACTCTCAGCAGGTGGCCCAGATTTAGCTTAGTGAAAGTTAGGGACACCTTTCTATTTGGGGACCAGTTAATCATTACAGCACTCCTTAGGGTAGGTTATTTTCAAACCAATTTTATAATTTAGAATTTTCTGCCTAGGAGGCAGAGCCGGGATCCGAACTGAGGCCGCTAGCTCCTCTGTGTTAGGGGTTATTTTGACAAAAAGAGTCATCCCAATCTGATATCTATTTGCAGGTGAATCTGGAACTATAGATTATACAGGCTAGATGGTTCCTCAGGCCTCCATAGCTGGCACATAAAGACACAATCCTTCAACAGGACAACATGAGCTTGCCTTGAGGCAACTAAGGAGAGAGACCTTGGTAGTCTGCTTCCAAGAGTGGATGATGACAAACAGAGTGGCTATGACCTGAGGGAGTGCAGGTCATCAAGCCCAGGTCCCTGGAAGACAACCTTTCTTTCCAATGAACAAAAGTGACTATGAATTCTGCAGAGGACACATCCTGGCCAGACTGGGATCTATTTACAGTGAGCCTTAGCAGATTCTGTGGGAGGTAAACTACTAAGATTAAAGCAAGGCCCTTTCCAAATAGCATGGGTGAGTCTGCAAAAAGCGTGAGTTAGAGCAGGTCTGCCCTGGGGGGAGGGGATGGGACTTAAGAAGTTCAGCTAGACAAGGACTGCATTGTGTCACTCTCTGGTCATTTTCTTGGTGGTGTTTACAATCGGTCAAAAAAAAAAAAAAGAAAAGAAAAGAAAAGAAAAAGAAAAAGAAAAACCTTTCCTTTCTCCCAGAGCAGCTGGGAATGCACAGATCCCGGCCCCTCAGTTCCTTGTCAGGACAGGATTCAGGGCTACCATCGGGCAGCTGGTAGCCATCCAGGCAGCTCATTCTCTGGTCTCCTTCAAAACAGAAGCAGTAGAAGAGAGGGGACAGGTTCACCTCTGACCCAGCTGCTCCTAGCCTCAGCACACCAGGGACTACCAGGGCCAGGGCATATAAAATTTCTGGGAAACCAGTAGCCCATCCACAACAGCTGCCCTGGAACATCAACAAGGTGCTTCCAAATGTCAGGAAAACTCAGCCCACTGGCTGCTATTTTCTAGAGGCGATCTTATGCTCAGAGCTAGTAAAAAGCCAGTGTTACCCTAACCACCCAACAAGGGGACCTTTTATTAAATAGCATCTATTCATCTACTCTATACGTTTTTAAAACTCAAAAGCCAGGTTTCCTCTGCAGATGAAAGGTCTGCAACTTGCAGGTGGTAGATGTGACAGGCATAAACTATAGACACCTGCACGTGGCTCCTTGCCCTGCAGACCTTTGAGAGGAAAGGCTGTTATCTTTGAGAGGAAAGGCTGGTTTGCTGGTGTGTCTGCTGGGGCAACATCTTGTGTCATCAAGGAGAAAGCCATTGCTGGAGACTGTTTCAGACAACGGCACTGACAGCCCAGGGTCAGGTCTTTGAGATGATTCTCAAAGGAACGTCTGCATGGATCATGGGCTTCATCCTCTAGCTCCCTCTCTCAAAAGATCTGATGGTGATGCGGTGGGTTACTTACTGTCTGGGAGAGCATGCTGGCTTTCACCAGGAGTAATTACACAGATTCTGCGGTCCAACGTCAGTTACAACACTTGTGCCGAGTCAGTCAGAGCACCTCCTGCGAGCTAATGAAACCCCACATTGTCCCGCCACATGTGCCCACGGCACAAGATGTGGAAGGAATTAGCCCCTCACAGCTGTTCCTGGGAATGCATGCCTCCACATACCCACAGGCAGGAAAAGGGTCCAAGCACTGATCTCTTGGTTATCCTGGGAACACAGACATCCCAGCAGGAACTGGTCTGCTCTCAACTCAAGGAGGGTTCTAGATTCAAACACAAACCTAACCCTGAAGATAAACGAGTCAAAGGGACAACAGGCAAATGACGCTAACGTCAAGAGGAAATCCTGTCTGTAGGCCTCTTAGAGAAGCCTGGCTGTCCTTATGAAACAAAGGCTCCCCTGTGACATCAAACAGCAGGGCTTAAGAACTCTCTGGCTTCTGGCTCTGGCTACTTTTCAAAACCACAAGTATAGCCAAGGTTGGCCAAGACAATGGGAAAGCTAAGAGATATGGTCTCCAAAAGAGAAGACCAACTCCCTTCTCCAGGACGGCCCTCTGACTCTTGGCAACTTTGGCTCTATTCTCCCCAAAGCCCATGTCTGAGGTGTGAAAGTGTTAGGTGGGAGACTCCTGTCTTCCATTCAAGCAGACAGTTTAGGGGTGCCAACAGCTGTGACCACTGTTCTTGAAGGCTGTGGAACACAGTGTGTGGGGAATGGCCAACAAGCACCCACCTTATTCACCAAATTCAGTTATCCACTAGAGAATAGGCTTAGGCGGCTCAAGAGCTCCCAACCTATTTCCCCACTGATGATGATGGTGGTATCAAGGAAGAGGAGGAGGAAGAGGAAGGAAAGGATGAAGAGGGGAGAAAGAAGAACAAGATGGGGGGGGAGAGAACAGGAGAAGGAGTTCTGCCATGCCTTATTCAGGTTTGGATGTCCAATAAGAATATGGACATACCCTTTAAGTTGATTGGTTTTTGTTTTGGTTTTGAGACAGGTTTTTTCTGTGTATCCCTGGCTGTCCTGGAACTCACTCTGCCAGGATGCCTTCAAACTTGGAGATCCACCTGCCTCTCCTTCCCAAGTGCTGGGATTAAAGGTGTTTACCACCACCACCCGGCCCTTTAAGATATTTTAAAGCTATATCATGTAAGAATATTAATAGTGACCTTTTATACTATATAGCTTTCTTTGTCCATGGCTTATTTATAAAAGAGAGGATATGATATATGTAAACATATCAGTTTAATAACTAAACATTTGGGTCAAAGGGGAGATGTTTACTTTGTTCAAGGCCTCCCGTGGGATGGACGTACAGTTCATTTTCAATTATAATAACGGTTACAGTTTAATGATTGATAAACTACAATTGTACAAACAGCAAACAGGAGCTATGACAAGCACAATCATATACTGGACACCTTGGCAACTCCAACATACTTTTTAGTTAAAAACTTTCAATTCTCAATTTAAAAACTCTTTAGAGCTGCTCTTTGGCATGTCTGAATTGCCAACATCACTCCTCTTGTGATTTGGAGCCATGATGAAGTCAAGCATGGCCTACCTGAATACGAACAATGCCATACTGTAAGTCAACATGGCTTCTCAGTGACTGACGGGAGGCCTCATTTACAGTGTGGGGACACTGTACCAGAGTGAGATTCTTGTCCCACATGGAACAAAACATAACATAGATTTCTTCATGCTACATTGTGTGGCCCACACTGAAACTTAGTGAGTTATCTCTAAAATTTTCCACTGAATAATTTAGCTAAAGCTGATGGTGGGTAACTGAATTCCACCCCCCAGCCAGACATGCAGATAGAGATTTACAATACAAGGAAGCTCTGGATTGCCGCCTTCTGTGTGTTGGAGGGGAAGCCTACGGTGTCCAGGAGGACCTGTCATTGCCATGTCAATGCCAGAAGTGACGAGATGGAAAGGACCCATACTCTGCATCTGGCCAGGTCGCTGTAAGCGGACATTAACTGTGGCTGGCCGGTGTTTGCCCGGACCAGATGTAAATGTTCTATGGTCCACTGTCTCCGTTGTGGCACGTCAGGTAAAACCTCCCTCTCCAGAACCTCGGGTTCTCACTCATGCTCCTCAACTCTAACCACCCATGTATGGAATCTTTCCTCATATCGTGGTTTATTTCAAGGAATAGAGGAAACTCATAATCTGACTAGAAAATTTTTAAAAGAAGAATAAAATCATGCATTCTGAACTCTTAAAAATCAAGGGGCGATGTAAAAAAACATGTTGGAAAGTAATCTTTGGTAATGAGTCTCAACGGGTCAGACTTCATGAGCCTTTGGCACACAACCCACGAGGCCTTCCCACTCTCTGTAATTCATGTGGGATATACACTTGGTACTTCTTGTCTTTATGTTAAATAATATGACTTTGTGAGTAAGGAAAAGAAGGTATGAATGCAGATGAATGGGGCAGTGAGCGATACACAAACCCTAAGCTGGCGAGACCTGTTAATTCTTCTGCAGCTGGGACTTTTAACTCGGGACTTGCGTCTACCCTCTGATAAGATCTTTCAAAGAGCTCTGACCTCTGTTCATGTCGGTTTTTAAATAAAAAAGCTTTGAACTCCAGACAGGTTGGTAGTTTGGACCTTGTGTGTTTATGAAGGACTTCCTGGAGATAGGAGGCGACTCCCCTATCCTCTTCCCCAGCAACCCAGCTCTAGTTTTCCCCTGTGTGAGCTGGCACCTGCTCAGGGAGGACTCACGGGTTTAAGGTGTGGCTCTGTGAACTGTCTGTGTCTGGTACACGGCAGATAGCTAGCTCAAGAAGAGATTAGGAAAAAAAAAAGTGCTTCTCAGTTAGCTAATCATAGCAGCCAGTTCTGCCTCTGCACCTTGCAGCCTGACATTGATTGGTGCTTGCTTCTGGCAGTCATCTTCTTCATCCTGCCTACTGGATGCCGGAGGGGCCATAGTAACAATAATGCCCTCGGGTGTTTGCTCGTCCCAGCTGCAGGCTGCCCGCAGGCTCTCTGTTAGGAAACCACAGAGCTGGGTGTCCCACAGGTGGTCCATGGCTTTCCATTCCCCAGGATTACCATCTGATCTGACATTAGAAACACGTCAGGGCCTTCTGACACTGTCCATGGGGAATACCTGGCCTTCACCTATTTTCCTCTTATAAACATTATAAAATTAAAATTGATGTTTCAGTCTTGTCTGCCCACTCCCCAGACCCCCAAATCTCTACTGCTCACCTCTCAACTTTACCCACTCCAGTTACAGGCCACACCAGATTTGGGGGGGGGGTTGCAAATATACCCAATTTGCTCTGAGCGCCTAAACATGTCAAGGTCACCTTTTTCATTAAGTAGTCAGTCACCTTAGATCTAAAACCATCTCCTTAATGACCTTTACAAATACAAAGCAATAACTACCTATGTCCACCGGAGGCCAGAACGTCAACCTATTTCTTTTACAGCATTGGGTATACTCTTGAGTTATCCTATTTGTTTGCTTGTATGTGATCTCAGTTCAGAGAAGGCGTGGCTTCAGACGCAAGAAGACAAAAGCTGATTACTGCAATACTTTGGCTGCTAGAGTGCCTTCAATGCTGGACCAACCCTTTAATTGCTCAATGGGACTGGGGAGAATTTTCCCGTGGAAACCCTGGGGAGTATAAAATCAATATACTCCAAAGAACACAGGTATTCAATCTATAGATGGAACCAAAAAACGGGTCTGGATCAGAGAAGCTTTTTTTGCTATAAGGTTGGACAAGAATGATGAGGGAAGACACCGCCTGTTCTTTACCTGATAACATCCCAAGCTGCTGATGTATAGGAAAAGGAGCACAGTGCCCAAACTGGCTCTAACCAGCAGGGGCCAATCACAGCCTAGGTACTAGGAACCCAGAGAAGCAGCATTTGCAGCTATGATGCTTACTTATCCAGAGCCCAGGCCTCAGCAGAGAGAAATCAATCTTTCTCTCACAATACCCTGAATCTGATCTGGCAATGCAGCCACACAGAATTTAATTTTGGCGGATTGGCGCCTAGAGGAAGTGCGGATCCTAGCTTACATATGCCTTGGCAATGCCACAGAATTAAATGGATGTAATTTAATCCAATACTATGAATTTTTTATGTGTTTTCTTTTAAGAGTCTTAATGTAGCAAGTTTGATTTTCAAAACTCAAATATTAGATGATATGGAGAAATGATTCCTTTAAAGTTGTTATATTTAAGTTGTGGTTACATATACTTTACACCCGAATCCTTATCCTTAACAGGCACATACAAAAATGTGTTTAGATAAAAGAAGTTTACTAGAAAATGAGATTTGCTTCAATGATAGAGGATGGGAGACAGGGAGAAAGAAAGGCAAAGCAGGACTGACTATCAGTTGGTAACAGCTAAGGCGCAGGGAGAGCTTTAGGGAAGTTGAATTGTTCCCTTGAGTCAGGGATGCTGCTCAGTGGTAGAGCACTGGCCTCACATACACAAGACCCTGGGTCCTCTAACACCACAAGGAAGAAGGAAGAGAGAAAAGGGAGGAGAGATTCATACATTGCATAGATTTAACAGAAAGCCCTTTAGACAAATGATTTTCACTCATAAAATGACAGGGGTTACCTGAAGGTGAATGTGTCCCCTTTCCAATCTTGCAGTGGGTTTTCCTGGATGATGTCCCGGGTCAGAGGTGAGCTCTGCCGTGGGGATTTGGAGTGGGGAAGGGTTCCCATGTGACTGGCACTGTCACAGGATCGCACGGGAGGAGGGCCTTTCTTCTTCCGCGGAAGAGTGCCATGTATAGACACGTCTTGATATGCATCTGTGCGAGGCTCAGCGAGAGGGGACTTGCTGCTCAGAAGGTCCATGGACGAGGCCAAGGGGAACTGGTGATTCACAACCATGTTTCTCGGAAGGCTGGCAAATTTTCCCGCAGCCATGATTCTCAACACTGAGGAGGGAGAAAAGAGGGGAGGATAAAGCTAAGATATCCACAAGAACCAACTTCAAGCTCATTGAAGAAGCTAGAGAAAAATTAAGAAACATCAAAAGGTAAATAATGTCTGACATTATTACTAGTGGAACATCATAAGCACGGATAGTTTGTTCGTCATCTCGCTCTTTCAGGATTCTTTAGGGAAATTCAGCTGGATGGGCAACCAATCCAAACAGACAAAGACATCTCAGAGTTGTTAGTCATATGGACCATCTTTCTACTATTAAAGTGTGGGGGTGCAATTAAGAATGTTATGGAGGGACTGGTAGGTTCGGTAATAAATACCAGGAAAAATATTATAAATTCTTAGACGATGGCCACCCTGATTTCCACCACCCTCCTAACTGTAAGACAGGCAGAGCTAGCTGGAATTCCTTAGCTGCTGGGATCTACAGTGCCAGACCCAAACTCTGCTACCCACAATGACAGGGCAGCTTTTCTGGCAAGGACTCAATGCTTATAAATAAATCAGTGCACTCCAGTTAACCAAGGCAGGGTCAGGGGTCAGGGGTGGCTCTTTCTTCCATACATCAGCATGATCGGTTTACCGGAAAGCCGTCAGGTGGTAACACCCTGTAGATTCTTTCCAAGAGGAGTCAGGAACCTGCCAGCCACTAGCAGGGGGTCAAGCCATGCCCACAGGTGCATGTAAAGTCAGGGAAGGAGAGGAAAGGAAAGGCGGAGAGAAAAAGAAAGGAGGGAGGGCACAGGCAGAGAGGACACTGACCAGCTCCAACAACCACTCCCGGGTATCTGGCAGTCGCTTGCCTTGAGCGGTACTAGAGCTCCAAACTAAACTATGGTTTTGACCTAAGTCAAATTATACAAGGCCCATCAAGGCAAACATACAAATCAAACAAGGAGCCCTACAAGAAACTGTAACCATTCCCTGGGTAAGATGTCCTCCACTGTGTATGACAATATAAGGTCTGCACATCACTGCGGCACAGCTGAACTCTACAGCCCATTCCCAAGCTTGCAGCACCATCCCTCATCACTGGCCTGTCCACTGCGATCAGCAGGGGGAAGAAGAGCCTACCGCACCCCTGCAGAGCTGGCTTTTACACAACTGTTGACTTCACCATCCAACCACTATGTGAGCCCATGAAGATGGCAGTGGGACAAAAGGAGTTTGCAGAGGAAACACACTTTGTATGTGAAGCCACACAAATCCATCACTACACGCCACCAGGAAAAGTTCACGCATGCTGGGGGCTGCGTAGAATACACTCAAGAATATAGCCCTAACCCTGTCCACTGCTCTTTGCCAGCCTTGATAATTCAGAAGCTTGTCTGCTGCATGTGAGACCGCATTAGAGAAGGCTTGGCTCACGGGGATGTAGAAAAACAGGGCAGGGAGTCCTGGCAGGGCCCCTCCCGTCCTGGCCAGTTCCTGGCACACTGCCAGCACTTACTCAATGTTAATCATTGTTATTAAAAAAAGAAATCAAAATTCCCCAGCCCTCTACCTGACCGCTAGTGACGCAAACCAACCAGTAGTCCCCCATCCCACCCCCATTTCCAATCCCCACGGTTGTGAACTCCTCTGTTCAAACTATCAGCGCCTTCCTTCTTCATTGACAGGCCTGCATCATCTTAAAGAAACTGGTGGGGTGGGATGGGGAGAGAGACACAGCACACACCCTTAGCACCACACAAAACATCTTCATGTGTAAGGTCACACTGTTGATCAAGTCTATTTCCGTGAGCCAAGAAGAGCAAAAGTGATTTTAGCCCCGGTGACTTTGGCAGGTGGCTTCTCTGCATATCCAAGTTGGGCTTGCAGTTTGAGATTTTAAGTAGGACTCTATATAAGATGCAGAGAGCCCCAACCTAGAACTCAAAATAGCAACCCTCGTGCTGGAACAACAGGTAACTTTGACGGAAGTACTCTATCAAGAAAAGCCTTCCGAGAGGATACCTTAACGCCAGATCCATTCAGGTATGAAAGCATCCCCACATGCTGGGTACCCTGCAGGCCTTGTACTTGAGTGGAAAAGTTGAGAAACCCTTTCCTGAAAGACCCACAGCTTAGGCCATGGAGTCTTAAGGGCTCTGCCAAAGTGTCTGGACTTGACTGTTGAGCACCAGGGAAGACCTGAGCAGGAGGGATCCAGACTGCACCTCGGCAGGTCACTCTGGTTAATTCTGGTAAGGGAAAAGGAAGCCAAGCTGTCACTCAGGCAGATGGCAGTAGACCAGGAAGAACAATGCGGGAGTCTGACCTCAGGAAGTGGCCAAGGGAAAGGACACAGGACAGAGGGAAGAATTATGAGAAGCTCAAGGTCCCCAGTTGGAAGGGAGGAAGGCAAAGCCATGGCCATGGGGGGTGGGGATGGCATGATGTGACAGTGACAGCACAAGTGGATTCAGAAGGGATCCAGGCAGGAGGGAGATACATAAGGGCACCGACTGGGGCTGTGTGTGAAGCACCCGGGGACAGTTCAGCGTGGGAGGAGGTCTGCACATTAGACATGGAACAAGATGGAACCATCAACACAAAGGGAAAAGGCCAGAGCACGTAATAGTGTCACCCACCCTACGACAACGGATGCGAAAATATCTCCCACACTCATCAACAAAATGAGAACTGCATCCCTGCTTCTTACCATGGCTGCCTTAAGCCTATTGGGACCAAGGCGGAGAATGAGTTCTAAGATGCAAACACCCAGGGCTCAGTCTGGCTGCATGTTAAGAATCCTACAGGGAATATTCACAGTGTGGCTCAACCACAGACCAGATTCTAAAATGAGAATCTCTGTGGGCAGGACACCAACATCAGCACTTTTTTTAAAGTTCCACAGCATTGCCCAATCTGAAGCCAGGGTTGAGAAGCAAGGCATTGTGGGTCCTCCTTGGCAACAGTACCTTTCACTCAAACTGTCTACTGGGTGACAGAATCAAATGGTGGAAGGCCTCAAACATGGCTGACACTGTGCTCCGCCTTCAAGACAAAGCAAAACAATACAGAAATGATCCCTGACCTCGCCAGGTTAGAATTTATAGAGGAAGCTAACAACAACAGTAAGCATTGGTAGTTCAAGTTCATTCTCCAAGCTCAGAGGAATCACGTTCGTTCATTCGAAATATTTTTTGTGAGGGCTTACAGTGCATTAGGAATGAACTATAATAAGGTTCTGCTCCCAAGATGCCTCAATTGAGATGTGTGGAGTCCAACCAAACCACATAAACAAGAAAATAAACCAGGCAATACCTAAGTTGTAAGTACTGCAAAGAATTCAAAACAAAACAGATGAAATGATAAAAGATGCTGGTTGGAGGAAAAGATAACTTTATGATATGATGTTCTGGCAGGGCCTTTCTGAAGAGGTAATGACAGGAGCTCTGAGAAAAAAAGATAAGGGACCAGGCAAGAAAAGATCTGAAGGAAGTTCCAGGCAGGGGGAGGACTCCAGTCCAACCAATGCAAAAGCCAAGGAACCAGCAGCTGGAGCAGATCCGCAGAGCTCTAAGTCTGACTCCCATGTATTCTTTACTCGCAGATATTTCTATGTTGATGCCACTAGTCACTAAACACTAAGTACCATTTGGCCTTTGAAAATCAAAATGGTACGATTCAGAACCTGGGTCTCAGAGCCAGTATTTACTCTGTCAAACCTCTGCCCTGCCTCTGCCTTAGTAGCAATGAGGCCTGGGACAAGTTACACCACTAACAGTCAGTCGCCATTCCTTCGATGTGCCAACAATCCTGTCTTCATGGATTGTTGTGAAGATTAAATGCAATCACGTATAATGAAGTCCTTGGCGCACCGCAAACAAAAATACATCTCCTCTAAACAGGGCCGGGGCCGTGTCTGCATAGCTCTGTCATTGTGTCCTCACTGCAGCTGGGAAGGGTGAGGAGCGAGACGTAAACACACCAAGTCAAGAGGACAGAGACCCAAAAGGGCACGGACACCAAGTGAACCATCTGCATGCTTTCAAACAAACACCAGCAAAGACTTTGACCATCCACCTTTGACTGCCAGATCCTGAAACACATACAAAGGTCAGATGCCATCTTGATAGGGAAAGTATGAGACTGGGAATGAGTGACTCTCACATCAAACAGCCTTGCTGCCTGCCTGCCTGCCTGCCTGCCTGCCTGCCTCTGGCCAGCCACCAAGCTTTGAAGAGTTAATGAGCTTGGTCCCATTCCCTTGCTTTACAAGGACAGCTAGAACAGATCAATGATCTTGCAAGTGGAGGCAAAGGTACACAGCCCACTTGCTTAGGTTTTTCTCTGGTTCTGAAACGGGATGTTTTCAGGTTGGACTCACACATGGCAGTCTGACGAAAGGGCCTCAAGAACTTTTGTATTTCAAACTGGGAATGCCCCTGCCTCAGCTGCCCTTACCATGACAGAGAATTTACACTTCAAATCAGTGGCCCTATCTTCTCGGCAAAGCCAGACAGCAAGGGCAGATGGACTACCCCACGGATAAAATTGGCTTCTCCACTTAGAACTTTCACTCGGCTTGACAAATCGAGGGTAAACTTATGAAGTCTAGCCAAATGACTGAAGTATGAATAATTCTTCCATGGATTGTATTTCAAGCAATAGAGAAGGATTTACAGGGCAAGGTTCTTTCTGTATCAATAGGAACTGAAGTTACTCATCTTGGAAATGTCAGGCTTTTTTAACAGCACTTGTGAGGGAGTCACAAGTTGGGCACCGAGGGAGCGTTTGGCATGGTAAACTGTTCCTTTTCTCAGGAGGCTTCCTGGCACACTCATGGGTGGGCTTCCGGAGACTTAGAGGCCCCTTCCCATTCGGCCTTGCAGAGCCTCCTCCAGTATCTCCTCTCCACCAGGGGGAACACAGAGTGAGATAATCAACTTCCAAACTGACCTTCCCTGGGCCCAAGTACTTGCCTTGGAGAGGTCTGTGGAACCTTGGGAGATAAGACTCAAGGTTTAAAAGAATCTCTGAACTCGGGGCTCTACTTTTCCTGCCTAACCGCTGTAGGCAAAACCAGACTCAGGTTACTCCCTTTTTCACCTTGCCTCAAGCGATTGTTAAACCTTAGTCCTGTGCTGCGCTGTCCTACAGCACCCGCAGCCTCTGCCAGTTGCCCTCAATGAGTGTCTACACCTGATCAAACTTAAGTGGCAGTAGACTCGGCGGGCAAAGGAAGATGGGCTACGACCCGTCCCTACCTCCTTTTGCCTTCCCCTCCCCGACTCAAGGGGAGCCACACAACCAACTATTCATTCTTTCTCAACAAAGGGAAGGCGAGGGGAGGGAGATGTTGTCAACGGTTACAGGGCAGACTCCTTCACTTTCTTAGCAAACTTCCCAAGAGATTAGTGGAGAAAGACTCCGGCTTCCAGCAGAGTCCTCTGGGCCACCTCATCTCTCCAACTTAGACAGGCCTCGGGCAGAACGGGACAGGACTGTGAAAGGGTCCGGAGGGGTCAGGAGGCCAGCGCCCGGGACGATACATTCGGGAGCCAAAGTGTGGAGATGCTGGGAGCACATCACTGGCGCTCCACTCCCGGGAGCTCCGGACCCGACGTCCTCGAGGGCACAAGTCTCATCCTCCCTCCCCCCACCTCACTTTGACTACCCTCACTCCCAGGCCAAGTCTATGGGGTCTCGGGGAAAACAGGCGGGCTGCGCCCTTCCCCGAGTCTAACTTCGCTCTAAAGAACTTCCCAGTACAGACCCAGGACGACCGAGGGAGCCCGGGATCCTGAGCAGGACCGCACCGGGCACACTCACCTTCCCACACGGCGCTCGGGGTCCCGGAGGGCGGCTCAGCGCCGCTCTGCCCGCCCCGCCCCGCAGCTGCTCCGGGAGCGCGGGCGACTCATGGTCCACGGGCGTCCGCCGAGAGGCCGGAGCGACTGCTGGCTGGGCGGCGCGGTTCCAGCCCCGCTCCCACCCGGCCCGGCGGCGGCAAGCGCGGCTCTGAGCTCGCAGCGCGCTCTCTGGCCCTCAACTGGTGATTTGCGGCTTGGCGGCCCCACCCCGCCCAGCCGATTCGCCGGGAAGGGCCGAACCCCCGCGACATTTACATTCGGTGACCTCGTCTGGCTCTCCTGGGCCCGGCTTTGAAAGTTTTGACTCTCCGTTGTCTACCCGGAGAAGCAAGTCTTTAAGTGTAGATCAAACTCTTCCTATAGAGAACCCCACTCAACCGGACAACCTCGCCCAACCCACTCCTCCCCCTTGCCGGCGTTATTTAATTACCCAACAGATCAGCGGCTCTGCAAACACCTGGCTGGCTTTCAATTTAAAGGGCTTTGATGGGACAACGACGGAGGTAACCACAGTGAATAAGCCTGGAAACAGGCAAATCAATCACTCCCACACGCGAGCATGGAAAGTTCAGTGGGTGGAGGTGCCCGCAGTACTATATGGCTTCGTGGGACTACACATACTAGCAGTTATCAAACCTATTTATAAAGTCACAGAGACACACAGACAGACTAGAGGACCAATGGACCAGAGTCCAGTGCATCTGCACTATCTGGTGGCTTGACTTAGGTAAAAGTTATTGATATGGTGCACCGGGGGACCATACGGGGAATGATAGGTCATAGAGCCATGATGCCCACCCCATATCACACCCCAAATCAAATCCTGTTAGATTTTAGATCTGAATAAAAAAGGTAAAAGGGAGAAATTATCAGAAGATACTTTGCCAAAAAGATTTTTTAACTATAAAGGAAAACTGCTCATTGACATAATTAACATTGTGAGCTCCCATGCCATGAATGAAAACGCAAATCACAGGCAAAACATAAGCATTACATACATCCAAATAAAGGAAATGTATACAGAATATATAAAGAACACCTTTAGATTACATGGATAAACCAGAACGTTCAACCGAAAACAGGGAAATTTTATTTAGGCAGTGTCCTAGCTCGATTCGGTTGCTGTGGTGAATGCCACGGCCAAGAGGAACTTGGGAGAGAAAAGCGTTCATCAGGCTTACAAGTGGCAGTCCATCCTCGAGGGAAGCCAAAGCAGGAATTCAAGCGGAGACCATGGAGGAATAAGGCTCAGTTTTCTCATGCAGCCCCCCCCCCTGGCGTCCAGGGGTGACACCGCTCACAGTGGACTGAGGCCTCCCACACCAATCATTAATCAAGAAAATACTTCACAGACATGCCCACAGGCGTGTCTGATAGAGGCAATTCTTCAGCTGATGCCCCCTCTTCCCAGGTGACTCTAGATTGTTCAAATTAACAAAAACTATCATAGAAGGGCAACTGAACCGGGAAAGCAGGAAGTGGGCACAGCCGGGAGTTCGCCAAGGACAAATCTTTATAATGAGCCAAACAGTTCTGCAGCTAAGGAATGGCTGAAGTGAACATTTCACTAACAGCTTTAATAAACAGACTCAAGAAGTTAAAAAAAAATTAGTAAACTTGAGGAAGTTTGTGTTTTTTTGAAAAAAGAAAAGGAAAATGCCCATCAGCTGATGCAGCGCCTTCAAGTGAGCCAATACATTGCATTGTGGGAATTCTGGCAGGAGCGGAGGAGACCGTGGAAGAGAACGTCCTGAATGTGGACTGAGAAAGGGACTTCGGGATCCATGGAGCCCAGGGAATGCTAACCAGTTAGATATAAACATGTTACCTTACAGTCAGACTTTACAGCAGAGCCTTGACACGTATCGGTATATGTATTACCTACACAATAAGTCCTTTTAAAACCACACCCCCCCCAGCCCCCATGCCACTGTTGAAAGAGCCACTGGTTTAGTTTTGCTTTGAAGTAGCCTTTAAAAGGTGACCTGGTTCCAGAACATTAAGTTTGTTCCAGTCGATTTTGAGGCCAAGTCAGCTGAAGGCTGTATAACACGGAATTCAAAAGCTCCGGCTTGTCCGCAAGACCGTAAACAACCACTTGTAAGAACCCAGGCGTCACTCTTCAGTCTCCTGGACTCCGAGCTCCACTGGAGCAGAGAGACCCTTTATTTTGTTTTCTGATTACTATTTACTGCTTAATGAAAACTGGAAAAACAAAAACAAAACAAACAAACAAACAAAAAAACAGGGCCAGATGTAGACTCAAATGGGCGACTGACTGCTAAGGGTCAGTGGCTGTCCCCAAAGATGGGACTACCATGGTGTAAGACTTTACATGGCCCTCTTTCTTTGTCAAGTTTAATTTTCCCTTCACACTGTAAAAACCTATTATTGATGACATGCTTCCCATTTTCATCTGGTGTGAAGATGTGAGGACTATTACACACTGATAGGAATTAGAGTGCATTTTGATGAAGTAAAAGAATATTTAAATTTAATTTTTGGTTTGGTAATAGTCACATAAAATAAAGCTATGCTAGCATTTAATTGGTCTCCCTGAGTGGCTTCAAGCCACCAGAACACAGGCACCTCCAACACCCTTAATCTTTTCTTCAGCTCTTCTGCTGAAAAATTTGCATTTCACGATGACAGGCTGCTTAGTGAGCTTTCCCTGCCCCAGATCTTTGAAGTAGCCCAATCGCACGACATCAATGATGGGAGCAACTCCAGTCTTGTTCTTGGCAGCGTTAACCCGTCTCTGTTCACTGGCCAGCGTCCACAGTTTATCCAGGTTGACAGTTGGGCAGAAACTCTGGTTCCTCTTTAAGTGGTAACGCCTCATACCAACTTTCCCAAAGTAACCTGGGTGATATCCTGTGAGGATGCGTGCCTCCAGCGGTCCCGCGTCCTCCTGGACTCTTGCAATGTTTACAGAGGCGGCCATGGCCGTGGCTCACGTGGTCTGGATGGCATGGCGGTGGCAGTAAGGAAAGAGGAGTTCATGCTTTTTTAAATTGTGATAAATAATGGTAACTTGCTTTCTAGTTTGCATTTCTCTTATAAGAAATGAGGCTGCACATTGTTAGTGTTTACTAGTCTTTTATTTTTCGGTCTTTGAGTTTATCTTTCCTTTCTTATAGTTATTTTACCTTACGTGTATTGAGTGTTTTGTCTGCACACTATGTACGTGCATGCCTGGTGCCCAAGGACGTCAGAAGACGGTGTTAGATCCCCTGCAACTAGAATTGGAGGCCACCATGTGGGTACTGGGAATCACACCCAGGTCCCCTGCAAAAGCAGCAAGTGCTCTTAGCTGCTAAAAAGAACTCTCTACATTTCCATTAAAAAAAAAAAAAGCCAACTATGGGTTCTTTTCCTATTAATTTTTAGGGCGTCTTTCTATATTAGGAAGCTTAGCTTTTCATGGTGTGAGCTGTAGATGTTCTTTTCTATCGTAACTTTTTAAAGAGGGGATGAAGGCAAAGATCTGCCTTTTAGGAGCCCATATTGAAATAGTGAGTCAAGGAAGGGGCGGAGCCTGGTCAGAAGGCTGTGACCAGAGTCTTGTCGTAGGACAAGTGCTTTCACTTGGCTGGTGTCAGTGGAAGTAGGAGCGAAGGACCAAAGTTATTACCAAGAAACGAACTGGCAAGAGTCTGTGATCTGTAGCGATAGCAGCTGCGGCGGGTGTAGGAGGGATGACACACAGGTGCCGTCCTGAGCGCCCTGGGAGCTCCATGCTGTTCCCAACCCACTCAGGATGGCGGAAAAGGTGAATTTTATGAGAGTGAAATGAGTGGCTCCAACTCACATGAGAGGTGCGTGGCAGAGTAAGGCTAACCCCTGGTCTGCCTAACCCCAGCTGCCTGGCAGGCGAAAGGAAAATGATCAAAGTCTTCAGTCCACGTGAGTAATGCCTAAGCTTTATGACAGATCAGAAGCCTGAGAACAGCTGCCTCTGGCCCTGGAGACACAGGCTTAGTTTTAGAAATGCTGGGTGTTTTTCAAAGTCTGCTCCATGATCATTCTCCTACATCTCTGTGGGTCAGGAGGAGCCACATTGCTCCCTTGTTGCTGATGCAAGAGAAGATTAAGTAGCAAATTGGCTCGGATGCCCTGCTCTGCAGAAAGCCTTCCTTTGCTCTTCCAATGGGTTTGTTCCCCAGTCACCATACAGCTTTGCACAGTTCCAGCCCCAGCCCCCCAAAATAAGGAACAAGAGATGCAGGCAGCTGCAATGAGGCCCAAATCGAAAGCTTAAACAACTGCAGAAAGAGTGACTGAGAAGTCCCTGAAGTTAACACATTAGGG
>JAQHUG010000019.1:8113279-8139891 GCA_028555095.1 Dicrostonyx torquatus | reverse complement strand
TCTCTCTCTCTCTCTCTCTCTCTCTCTCTCTCTCTCTCTCTCTCCTCTCTCTCTCATTGCTCTTTGTAGCTCAGGCTGATCTGAGCTCGTGGTCTTCCTTCCTCAGCCTCTTGAGTGTTGGGATTACAAGCATGCACCCCCACACCAAGTTATCATTTACTTTCATTAATTTGCTTCTTAACTAATTTAACATTTAGAAGGGAAATAAAATAAAATGTCTCTGGGTAATTATGGAATTCCAAATGCTTTCAACTTTCTCCTTGATGTAGCCCTCCCTCTTGTTTTTTCTCTCCTAGTAGGCGTTTGTATTTGAAACAGCACTTAAGAAACAAATTCATTGTTCATATTCCACCAGGAAGCATTTCTAATCTGGGAGATAGGAAGGCGAAAACAGTACCAGGACTTCCTATCTGGAAATAGCACAGATCCAAAGGGAGCAAAAAAAGGGGGGGCTATAGCAGAGGGTCCCCGCACTGTGGGGCTCAGAGTTTACAGTGGGGAGACTGGTGATGCTCATGAAAATGAAGGCGAGGGTGGAATTTCAAGTATGCATGTAATATAATGTGGATGTCCACTTAACTATGGAAAATCAGAGAAAACAAAAGCATGTAAAATCTAGTGGTGGCCACTTTGATGGGGAGGGGCTCAGTTTAAGCCTCACATTGCCCCCGTGGAGAGACAGGGTGGTTGGTAGTGAGATGAGAGGCTTTGTACTAGGACAGAAGGGAGGGAGGGTAACTGGAGAAAATGCAGCCGCCAGCTCCCCTAATACAGGAGAGCCAGACGGACAGCAACACTGCTGGCTCGTGCAGAGGTATGAATCCATTCTCAAGAGCAAAGCAGCCTTTCGAGGTTTTTCCCTCACCTGAACATGCTAAGGCTTAAATGTAAAGAAATTTAGGGCCGCTGCATTTGCAGGGTGTCAGCGATGACTAAATTGCAGCTCATCCATATCATGGCATGGAATGCAGCTGTCAGAGGATGGTGAGGAGAGACAGCTGTGGAGTATCACGTAAAAAGGAAGCAAAATGGAAGCCCTTTCCGACCCGAGGCTCTAGGCCTGTAGTTCCAGCTACCTGGCCAGCAGAGGAAGGATGCTAGCTTGAACCCAGCACCTCAGAGTGCTCGTCGGGAATGTAGCAAGATTCTGTCTTACTTTTCCTAAGGTCTTTTTAAAAATCTAGAAACAAATTTCTGTGTCAGCATGCATTTGTGTTGGAGCGTGTAGAGCGCATCTAGATAGTCACAGTCTGGGAAGTCTTCCCATCAGATAGTCCGAGAAAGTGAGGCTGATGAGGGACCAAAAGGGACTTTCCTACTTCCTTCATGTTTCTCTAAACCGTTTGATTCCTCCCCACACCGGACATCAGTTGCCTCTGTAATTAAAAATAATGTTCATAGTACTTACCATCTACAGATACTGTTCCAAGGGCCTTATGTAGATTAGCTCAATAGATTACTCCCCGAGTTGGCTATCCAAGTGCTTTCCCTCTGACTTAAACACAGAGCGAGCCCCCCCTCTTTTTTTAAATGATGTAGGATCTCACCAAGTTGGTTTTGCTGATCATGAACTCTTTTATGGAACTGGAACAGACCTTGAACTTGTGATCCTCCTGCCTCAGCCTCCCAAGTATCTGGAATTACAACACTGCACCACCGGTCCTGGTGATGCAGAACTAATCTTGTCCCCTTCTCTGGGTTGAGGACAATTTTTGTCCAGATATCAGAGCCAAAGGCAAAGGAGCTTATCTTTGAACTGAGAACATCTGGCTCAGACTTTGAGCTCTTTAATGGCGAGGTTGTAAGGCCTCAAGTTGATCAAATAAACAAGCAATGACGCTGCTTTCAGAGCTGGACACACCTGGTTTTGGATCCTGGTCTCTGACACTTACCTGTACCCTTCTTAGCAACTGTCTCACTTTTCCTCAGTTTCCCCACTTATAGAGTGGTGATAATCATCACATCCTTCGTGACACTCTGGTGATAGCTACAGCTGACATCTCCCATGCTAGCTAGTGAGCATTTGACGTCTGTTTCTCTGTTTACACTGAATTATTACCTTTTTAACGCATTGATTTTGTTGACTATTTTCTTGATGGATTGCCTGACAGCTCCTGGTGCTTCAAGGATACATGGAAAGAGGGAGTTGGGACAACAGCTTCATGACTGGGGTCTTGGAGTCCCAGAGCTTTCAGCCCTTTCTCCCCCAGCCAAGTGTGGAAGCTGT
This sequence comes from Dicrostonyx torquatus, assembly GCA_028555095.1. NCBI lineage: Eukaryota > Metazoa > Chordata > Mammalia > Rodentia > Cricetidae > Dicrostonyx > Dicrostonyx torquatus. The sequence goes on along the minus strand of JAQHUG010000019.1, from coordinate 8,137,664 downwards.
GCTCTGGCTCTGAGGTAAATGCCACAGGATGCAATCCCAGGACACGGCTGTCATCCCACACCTTTGTCACTTACTCTAATGCCCTGTGGTGGCTGACATGTGGAGTAATGATATATACCTAGGACCTTTGGTGTCCTGCCATGGCGGAAATTCAAGTGTGTGCAGAGACCTGGGGTTACAGGCCACTAAGCACTCCCCGCAACACACGCATTGTCTGAAATTGTTAAAAAGATGCATTTGCAAATCTGCTTTGGGTAAGAGGAATATGACCAAGAAAGCAGAGATATCAAATGGTCCCATCTCAGAGTCTGATCTAAAGCCAACCTAGTTAAGGCAGGAATGTGAGTTTTAAAGCCATGCTGGGGACCTGGAAAGATGACCTCACACTTAAGAACATTTGCTACGCTTTCAGCAGACCCAAGGTCAGTTCCCAGTACCCACACAGTGGCTCACAACCACCTGTAACTTTAGTTCCAGTGGATAATATACTCTCCTCTGGCCCCTGAAGGTACCAGGCATGCTAGTAATTCACAGACATACATGCAGAAAAAATACCCGCAGACATAAATAAAATAAAGTCCTCCTGAGGCAAAATGTTTGTTGCACTTTTTTCTGAATATGCTTTAAAAACACCACAATGAAAAATTAGCATAAATTTTTAAAAAGCCATTTGGAATACAAGTGAATAAAAGGGGTGTCTCCTCATTCATTTTTTAAAATATGTTTTCATTGTGTACATTGAGAGTTACATGTACGAAATTCTCTAAGATTAATGGGTTTTAACCTGTGGCACCGTGTGTAAGTGCCAATATTCCATTGCAAATACAGCTGCGACAGAAAGTTGGCAGCTGGGTAAGGTTATCGGTTTGATCTTTTCCTCTCCGGTTTCTTCCTCATAGGAACCCCTCCCTTCTCATCACAAGTGTGATGTGCAAGTTAGTGTGGGCCACTCGTCTTGGGTGGTGGCCATTTGGACAGTACCAAAGTTCCCAAAAGACTACACAGTCCAATTCAAGGAGTGAGCCCCTTAGAAGGCAACACTCTGCGTGTGGGCACCAACGGGCAGAGCATCAGATGTCCTGGGGGAGGAGACAGCCTGGTCTGGAGCACCAGCTATGTTTACTATCAGTGAGCTCCAGCCTTATCGTGTATCACCTCATGAATCTTTCCAGACATCCAGGGAGGTGCAAAGGAGGAGTTATGACGCCAGTTTCAAAGTTGAGAAAATGCAGGCCCAGAAAGGCTGAGTACCCAGCCACAACATAACTGCCTCACTCTGTGGCCTGCACCATTCCTCTGCACGAACCCTTGCACTAAACATTCTGGTTAAACTGCCCAAGTAGCGTGTAGATGGGCAAAGGGAATCTAGAAAGAGTCTAGCAGAATGGGGACACAGCCAGGCAGCTGAATGTGTGCCTCTTACACGCAGTACCGAGGTCTAATTCCAGCACTAAAAAATAAAAGTAAAGGCCGGGCGGTGGTGGCACACGCCTTTAATCCCAGCACACTGGTGAGGTAGAGTCAGGCGGATCTCTATGAGTTGGAGGCCAGCCTGGTCTACAACAGCTAGTTCTAGGACAGGCTCCAAAGATACAGAGAAACCCTGTCTCAAAAAAAAAAAAAAGTAAAAGGTAACAGATTGTTAACAAAGTGTGCAATGCTTAGGAAAGACTCAGTAATATTGGTGAATGAAAACTTTTCTTTTTTTTTTTTGGTTTTTTTTTTTTNCTATGAGTTGGAGGCCAGCCTGGTCTACAAGAGCTAGTTCTAGGACAGGCTCCAAAGATACAGAGAAACCCTGTCTCAAAAAAAAAAAAAAAGTAAAAGGTAACAGATTGTTAACAAAGTGTGCAATGCTTAGGAAAGACTCAGTAATATTGGTGAATGAAAACTTTTCTCTTTTTTTTTTTTGGTTTTTTTTTTTTTTGAGACAGGGTTTCTCTGTGGCTTTGGAGCCTGTCCTGGATTTGGCTCTGTAGACCAGGCTGGTCTCGAACTCACAGAGATCCGCCTGCCTCTGCCTCCCGAGTGCTGGGATTAAAGGCGTGCGCCACCACAGGAGTTTTAGACTCGGCAGTGCGGGGTGCTGAGGGGGAAGCTGCATCTGGTGGTCAGAACCCCACTCAAGCCTCCTCCATGGCAGACATCACAGTGTTCATAGATGGCTCACAGAGGGGCTTCTCTGGCCTTTCTCTTCCCCCAAGAGCAACGGAGCAGCCTTTGCTGTCATCCTCCATCACCCAGAAACCTGTCAGAAACGGAGAGCCTGCGAGTCAGCAAGCCTCCCAGGTGAGCTGTATTAAGGGCACTGCCAGGGCTCGGCAATGTTCTGTTCAGCATGAGGGAAAGTCCTTCTTTCTGCACTTGGGAACTAAGTCCCCGGTACCACTACCCTGGTCTCCGCCCCGTCGCAGAGCCTGTCCCTGTGAGTGTGGGAGGCAGACTTCTCAGTTGTCAGCATTTCCAGGAAGGCTGAAACTGGTGTGATCTGCTTGTGACCTTGTAGGTCTCAGGTTCATGAACACAGAGGGAGTGAGCACCCTACTTCCTCAGCGACAAATGGAGGAAACCAGTGAATCAAATGAGTCACAGAGGACTGAGAGTCGGATGATTAAATTTCTAGTTTCTGTCTCTTAATTCTGAGGATCCAGGTCACAAACGCTTATGTGCGTCTCCCTGAATGATGGGTGGTCTCTGGCCTTAAAGCTCTCCATACAAAAGTATGCCACCACCCTGCTAACAGAATCAAAATACAGGACAGGCAAGGGACCTCTGTGGACACTGGCATGCTGTATAAGTGTGTACCACTGGGGCTAGAATTCAGTAGCAGCTCCAGGGCCCCTCTCCTCTCTTCTTCCCTTTCTGGCCCCCTCCCATTTACTCTGTGCTCCCAGGGCAGAGTTTAGAGAATGATGACTCCATGATCATGTCATTGCTTCAGCACATATTACAGGCAACCCATGTGCTTTGCCTGCTTACTCCGTGAGACGGCTCTTAAGCTGGCTATTATCATCTCCATTTTATAGACGAAGGCTGGAGCTCTGAGAAGTTGTGTGTCTAAGCAGTGTGAGATGTGAATGCAGATCAGGCAAGGATGCTACAGCTGAGGTCGATCGCTCCACACGTGGCTGTTTCAACTCCAGGATTTTAGGTATAGAAGGGATGCATATGGAGAGTAAAGGAACAGCCGGGGTTTCCTTGGTATATCGATTTCACACCACATTGGAGATTGTCCACTCCACGTAGGTGTCATTCTACCACCAGCCCTAGATTCCTGAAACACCCCATGAATCACTAAAGACCGAGGCAATGGGTGCTGGCTGTTTGTTCATGGGAACCATGAGCAGGAAGGCACAGAAAAACAAGACTCCCAAAGAAACAATGGCAATGGAGTTTGACCAAGTGTTAACTCCCCTGCTTCCACATGAGACGGTGTGTCAGAGAACAAAGGACCCAAAGCCACAAATAACTCAACCCTTACTTGCTCAGGGGCCCCCAGTCAGCTGCCCCACAAGAATGCCATCCAACTGAATTGGCTGCAGGTTTCTCGCAGCAGGACTCTGTAGGGACTGATGGCTCTGTCGAGGAGCCTGGGCTGCGCTGATAGAGCCCAGTTGTGATCCCAGAGTGCTTCCTACTTCTGCCATCCTTGCTCCCATCCTAAAAGCTGTGTTCTGGGCATGGGCACCCTCTATAGCCCTGGCTCTTCTCTTCCTCATCCTCCGCTTTCACCCTTCTCCATCTGTCCTTCTGCAGGGCCCAATTTTCCTTCCTTAGAGGCTTTCCTCTTCCTCAGAACAATCTTCTCAAACTTGCCTAAACATGAAAGCAATGAGGAAAAATGTAAACATGCAGATTCCCAGGCTCCCCTCCTAGAGATCTAAACTGGAAGATCCAACTGGAGAGCCTGCGCTCGACGAGACCCCGCCTCTGGGGACCACTGAACAGATCTCCTGTTGTTACCCACTGAGTAACTGCTGCTACTCAGCCACCTGGAGCTGGCTGGCTATAGTCTTCCTCCCTGCTCTGTAACAATGTCGCCAAAGCTCCAGCCTTAGAATGAACTCACTCCTAACTCCAGTGACCTGCACCTGGTCTCCTTCACCAGGCCCCACAGGGACCTTGCTATCACCTGGCTCCAACATGACATTCCAATGGCATGACATTCCTTCTGCCTACATGACATATCCCCTTTTCGACATTCTTATTCCCTCCCCTCTACATGCTGTCCCTTCATGCATGGACATCTCCGTAGTCTATCAGTCCCCTGAGCTTCCTCATTCCTTTTCCGGCCATTTGGAACCAGGGTTGATCACATGAACTAGTTTGTCACGGTCTGAGTCCATCCATAGCCTTCTGCTATATTTCTCCAATGACCTCAGTATCCTTGATCTTCTCCTGAACTTTAAAATCTTTGGAGATGCTTCAGAATTCTACAGGCTTAGTCCACCACGACCTGTGATCTCCAGCCTCGACTGAATTCTTCTTCATCTAGAAGTTGAGCCCAGCAAGCCTTCAACTCTTCATCCACTTTTTACCTACAAGAGACCCAAGAGCTCGGTTATCCTCACCACAAGCTCCTCCCACCCTAAAGGGCCAGGCCTTACTCCTGTTGTACATTAATGCCTCCAAATGATATCCTGCCTCATCCTACCAAACTCCTTCTCTCTTCTCTCTGTGTCTGTGGCTTCTCCTCCTCGGTCGGGCATGCTGCCCAGGCTCCCCACGCCCTATGTGCCTTGCTGTGCTCCCCTCTGCCTGGAGCTCTGGGCTCTGCAGAATTGCTCTTGGTGAGTTGATTGGTGCAGTGCAGACCCATGCCACCTGGGCTTGCAGCTTCACTGAACACTGCTACCCACTTCCTCCCTGTGAATCTTCCTGATCTTGTGACCTCTGAGACACCGTTTCCTCAGGATGCTCAGGAGTTTCCAGTTTGGTTTTTCCTCGTGGGTCTTCTTTCCGTGACCATTTTGCAAATGAGCATAACTCGTCCTGAGCTCAGCCCACTGTCTCTGGTCACTGCATATATGTCTGCAGTGTTAATGAAAATTTGAGCTTTAGGTTTTAATGTTCAAATGGTTTTTGAAATGTTGGTTATGGCCTGGACACTTCAAAATTTGTCTTAAGTCCAACTCACCCAAAACTAGTTGTATTTCCTTGTGTTAGGATGGTTCCTCCATCCAGTTGGTTCCAAGGTCCTAGATCGTGCTTTCTCTCCATCTCTGTGTGCAAGAACACACACATATACACATGCCATGTGCCTATACACACATGTGCACACAGACACACACATGTGCACACACACATTTCACCTAAGGTTTGGGAGTTTATCCTCACTAGTCCTCAAAATCAGGGCCTCTTCCCTTGTTCCTATTTCTCTTCCAGGCCAACTGTTCATCTTGTCTCACCTCGCCGTCCATGGCTTCCCAGCTAGTCTCTGTCTTGCCTGCATTGTCCTTTTTCAATCTCTCTTTCATTTAGTCACCTAAGAAATGTTCCTAAAATGCAAGCCCAGTTATAGTTCTCTGCTATGGAACACCCTTCAAGTGCTTCTTGCTGCCCACAGGTTGAAAGTCAAACATCTCAGGATCACTCCTTAAACTCCCCGTCGGTGTCACGGATGCCACCGTTTCTCCCAACCCTCCTCACTCAGCTGGCATCACGCCCCCACCTCCTTTCCTGGCTCTGTATATCTGGGTTTGCGCTCCTCAGAGAGGTTTTGCAACTACCTTCTATGGCCAGCTTCTAATGGCAAATTCAGCATGAACTGGAGTCTGTGGGTTTTTTTGCTATTACATCCTCCCCCAGTCCTGGTTGCTATGGGTGTCTAGAGCCGCCTCCTCTTTGCTCCTATGGAGACGGTGTCTGACACCAAACCTCCCTTTCCTGGGCCTCTCAGAGCATTAGGACCACCCAGGAACCAGGGCAGCTCTAGTTTTGCTCCTTGGGGGAGTAGCCCTCCTGGTTATTGGCAAAGCTACCAGAAACTTGGCTTCAAATCGTTCACGTCTAAACAGGTGGCCCAGATACTCTGACAGGAACTGTGGATTTCAAAGGAGAAGAGATGGAATCACACAAATATGTTTTCAGACCACCCTGTACCCCAGGAGCCAGGTCATCGGTGAGGGAATCGTGCGGTGGGAGAAAGGGTACTAGTCTACTTAGCCACCTACCTTGGGAATCCTGAGGCATCAGAGTGGGGCTTTGGGGGAGGGGGCAGGTTACAAGCCACCTCAAAAGCTCCTCCAAGGGAAGGCGAACAGCCTAGGCTGGATGGCAGCACCTCCATGAACCTAGGATGCACTCTCTGCCCGCAATAGCCACATGCTGCCCTCGGTCAGCAGAGGACTCTCTTTGGGATCTTCCTACAGACGACCAAGTGTGCCTTTACCTGGCCTGGAGTGTTGATGAGGTCAGAAAGAACATGTTGGACTACATTCTGTGGGGTCCCTCCAAGGCCCTTGGACCAGCTCCTGGAATAGATCGCCAGTCACTTCAAGAGTCGGCTTGGAAACTGACCGTGTTGAGCTAACTTCGCAACCCATAAAACTGGCCCTGCAGATAGGAAGGCATCAGCGGAGTCAGGAGCAGGGAATTCTGGGGAGGCAGTGCAAGAGCAGCGTGCAATAAAAGCACAGAGCGGGGAGCTGAGTTGCCAGACAGCGGTGAGCGCTGCTGACTGGATGTGGGTGCCCATCCAAAGCAGTGACCAGGACTGAAACCGAACCTGTGCACCCAACTAGCTAGGGCAAGATGCAGTTGCTAGGAAAAGAGGGTCCCTGTTTCTAGTCTGTAAAAGGCGCCATGTGAGATGACCATGACTTTAATGGAGAAAATATTGGCGGCAGCAACGAGGAGAATGCCAGAGGAAACCAGTAGCTGGCAGCAGGTGGCAAGAGCTTTGGGATCCTTAGGGACTCTACCAGACGTGCCTCATAATATCAGCCTGTTGAGATATTGTATACACGATTTTAACCGCCTCCAATTATCCTCTTCACTCCCTCCCGGTACCCACCCCCAGCCCTGAGGCCTCTGTGACCAGACGAAAGAAGGCAACTTCATGACGCTGGTTCTAGCCATCCCAAATCTCATGACCCACATCTGAACAGGGTGAAGATACCTGTGTGGAGAAAAGACGTCCTCAGCCTGCCTGTGACCACCCCTGTCATTCATTCCTTTGCTAAGCCCTTAGCCAAGTGAAGCTACCACTTGGTGGCTGAAGACAGGGGAGAAGGGTCTGTTGTGTTTTCTTCATTGGGTTCTTTCCTGTTTAAAGCTTCTTTCTCTTCAGCACGTCCACTGCTGATGGCAGCCCACGGGTTCTAACCAGCCCGGAACCCCTAGGAAGATCACAGCCTTGTCTGGAAGAAAACAGCAGCCTATAGGAGGGATGCTTGCGGCTTGGTCCAGGGGAGGCCTGTCCTGTGCTGTATGTGGGGATCTTCAGCCCATACCAACCCTGGGAGAGTCTCATTATCCCCATTCTGCAGACGAAGATACTACACTTTGCTGTGACGAAATGCCCTTGTCCACTTTGTGAGCCTTAGGGTGTTGCCATCTTGAAACCCCAGGTTGGCTGGCTCTAGCGCGGTTTCTGGTTTGTTTGTCATCCGTTTGTTTGTTTTTTTTTTCCCTTACTGTGCCATATGTAAAATATTTTCTTGGGGGAGAAAGAAACTCAAAATAGTTAAAAAGATCAGAAAACATCTGTAGAGTTCCGTCTGAGTTATGGAAGCCGATCTTCCTGCTATCTTTCCCTCTTCCCGATTATCTTTTCAGGCCAATCTCAGGGAACCTGCCTCTGCCCTGCCCCTGAGGACTTCCACACAGGTGACGTGACAGCACTAACGATGTACCAGGGGAGGGTAAGAAGGGTGGGCGAAAGATGCCCATGGATAGATGACATACATATGACCCTTGCCTTCCCCTCTCCATTTTTAAATCCCAGGAAGAACCTTTTTTTTTTCTCTACAGCCAATTTCTCAACCCATTGTTCAAACAAAGCATCACCCCTATGAGAATGACCGCCAAGATCCGCACCGCAGTCCATACAATGTAGGAGTGGGAAGGGTGGTAATAACAGCCATGTTCACTGGATCCGCACTGCAGTCCATACAATGTAGGAGTGGGAAGGGTGGTAATAACAGCCGTGTTCACTGGATCCGCACCGCAGTCCATTCAATGTAGGAGTGGGAAGGGTGGTAATAACAGCCGTGTTCACTGGATCCGCACTGCAGTCCATACAATGTAGGAGTGGGAAGGGTGGTAATAACAGCCCATGTTCACTGGATCCGTGCCGCAGTCCATACAATGTAGGAGTGGGAAGGGTGGTAATAACAGCCATGTTCACTGGATCCGCACCGCAGTCCATACAATGTAGGAGTGGGAAGGGTGGTAATAACAGCCGTGTTCACTGGATCCGCGCCGATCATCGCCAAGTACCAGTTTAGAGACATTGCACATGTGAGCACGGTGCACACACACACACACACACACACACACACACACACAGTGTGCACATGTGTTCACATACACATAAGCAAACATGTAAAGTAAAGCCCGTAATGGGTCTTTCACCTCTTATGAAGGGAACTTAAACAACCTGGCTCCTAGAAGCTTCCCTGTCACTGAAAGCTCATCCCTCCTGCCACCTCCCGATTTCACAGGCTAGGATACAAGCTTAGGTCAAGGTCAGAGCCAATAGAAATGTCAAGACTCGGGGCTCTTTCCCGTACTTGGGGTCTCAGAGTGCCTGGGACTCCAGGAATATGCTAATGAACACACTTGGAGTTTGATCCCATCTAACACTTCAAAGCAGACGACTCCTAAATGCGTATGTATCTGGATGTGCCAGTGTCAGACATCTGCGCTGCACTTGAGCATCTCTAATGGGCTCAGAGGCTAAATATAGCTTCCACCTATGGGTTAAATATAGTCTTCGACCCTCGCCTCCTCAGCAGGCGGATGCAGACAGAAGCCAGGAGGAACAGCGGCGGCGCCGTACACATCCAACAGAGCTCCAGCAACGACTGCAATGCTCCCTGGGAGGATGGCAAATATTTTGATAATCTTTCCCCCAACAGGACTCTCCTGTGCTGAACAAATGAACACAGTCGGGAACCATCTCTCAGAATTCCACAGGAAGAAGCATTACATCAGGGGAGGGGTCTGAGTCCCTTGACTGGGGAGGAGGGAAAGGGACTACTCTCAGGCACACACAGAAGAGCAGAGGATTGCTCAGAGGTGTCTGTGTCTCTTTGCCCCTGATGCAGGGTGGGGAGGTGGGGAGCCTTCAGAAGACAGTATCCGGTGAAAGGTGACAGCATGGTCACGAAGATCACACAGCCTTGGGGCAGCTCCACCAGAGCTCTGAGGGCTGCTTCTGCTGCTTCAAACAGCCTGATCTTAGCCACGTCCTTTGGTTTTTCTCTGCTCCTCAGTTTCCCAACCGCGAGGTGAGGACCCTATGAGGACTTAGTTCTTACATCAGTCAGCCCTTGAGGATAAGACATAATGATGCCAGGCAAGCAGAGGGACCCACAGGCATCCTGCGATGGTCCACTTGCCTTTGAAGAAGCCTAGTGGGTCTGCCATCCCAGTTCCCTTACTCAGCTTCCCTTCACGGGACCCAGGGTCCTCTCCAGCCCCCAACCCCCTTCAGGAATGGCAGGAGAGGCCAACGTGGCTGTCTGGTATTGGGGTTCATTCTACCAGACCTGAATGCTGAGGACACCCCTACACTTATCTGTCTACTGGGCAGCGAGGGAAGTCCCCCAGAGATTCCTTCCTCAAGACCTATGTTCACAAAGACAGATTATTGTTTTTGAAAAGACATAGACAAAGAAGAAAGCATTTGCAAAAAGTAGAAACAGCACAAAGTCACTGGATGGGGGTACAGGTGAGAAGTGGCAGAGTGCTGGGTCACAGGGCCACCGAGGGTTTCTCTGTCCCCACTTCATGCACTTCCAGGCCCTGGCCCCAGGGCAAACATGATTTTGTCTTTGACCATGGCACCTAGAGTCCCTGTTAGACAGGCTTGCCCTTGGGGCCCAGCATTCTCTAAGTGACTCCCCAGTGGGGCAACAGGTGTCTGTCACATAGTGGCCATTTCCTGTGTCTCTGAGCATCCAGGCACCCTAGAGAACCCCACCTTTATTTTTTTTTTCAAAAGTACATGAGGAACAGGGTAGAACCCGGACCAAGCCTGTAGACAGTGGCCTGGGTGCCGGCAGCTGGTGAATGTGGCATGCGTGAGTCTACAGACAGAATCAGAGTGGGCACAACAGTCTGGCACTTTATCCAGGAAAGCAGTCTAAACTAGGAAGGGACCATAGCACTGGCACCCCAAGGAAGAAATTCTAGCAAGGATATCCACTCACACCATGGCATTGCCTACAAGGTTTACGCTCAAAACACCATGACGGAGTTATAAAAAGAGTTCATGTTTATATCAGATTTTGTATTGGGCCATATTCTCAGCTATCTTTAGCTGCATGTAGCTCTTGGATATAACACACCTAGGGGAGCTAACATACCATCCTTACACGCTTTGCAATTCCTAGAGCCAAGCCCCCGTCCCCACGCCTCTGCCACACCCCGCCACTACTTCAGCCTTTCTGGTGTGATGTTATGGTGTGTGGGGGAAAGCCTAGGTCTAGAGGTGGAGCTGGGGTAGGTGCACAGGAAGGGGAATGTTGACAGGGCATTCAAGCACACTGACCACGAAGGAGTCATAAAAATCAATCTTAACCAGCCTGCACCAATGACGGACCAACGACTTAACAGCTTAGGTGCAGGACAGCTGGGCACAACAACCTGATCCAGGTTCTCAGACACAACATCTACATTTGATCAGTGCAAGCAGCTCGATTGGCCGCCAGGCCTTACTCCTGGTGTCACTGTGCTCAGGTTTAGATTCTGCACAGAGGGATGACTTGCTACATGGTGGGGATGTCCTGACTTGAGTCTGTCGCTCCGGTCACTGGCCTCTCCCGGAGCAGACCTGAGCCCAGTGCACATCATTAAGTCCCACCCTGTGACTTGGAATTAGCAGGTCCCAGCCCTCCTACGAGCACTGGCCTTGTGATTCAGGACTCTCTGCTTCACTGCCCCCGCAGGACGGAGAGCCACCTGACTTCTTAATCTGCACAATACTGCTTTAGAAATGCTCACGTCATTATGGTAGTCTGAGAGGCAGCCACCCACACACTTCAGAGGCTTAGGACCTGACCCTGGCCATGCCCATTGCTGTAATCTCTAGGCAGCAGATAAATGGGCTGAGACCAGCAAAGGCGGCTGCTCTTTGTGGTCTGATCTCTCAGGTGTGTTGCCTCAGTGAGAAGGTGGGCTGCCCAGAAATTACCTGGAAATGGAGCTGCAGCAGGATTCTGGCAGCAGGTGGGTTGTATGTAATGTCTGTAAATTTGGAATCTTATTGGGAAGAAATGAAAACTGCATTCATAAACAGGAAAAGTTGCAGGCGTTTTCTTTACAATCAACTGATAACTCATGTAAAGAAAGGAGATGCCCACATGACACGGCACGAGCGGAGCTCAGAGGACAACTTGCTCTCGTCCAGGGGTTCTCAACCGTCCCAATGCTGTAACCTTTTAATCCGTCCCTCACGCTGGGGTGACCTCCAACCATAAAATTATTTTCATTGCTGCTTCACAATTGTAATTTTGCTACTGTACTATCTGATATGTGACCCTCTGTGAATGGGTTGTTTGACCAACCTCCCAAAGGGGTCACAACCCACAGATTGAAAAACACTAAAACACTGCTCTAGCTGTTTTTTGTTTTTTTTGTTTTTTGTTTTTTTTTGCCTTCCACCATGTGGTTCCTAGGGAATCAAACTTTAGTTGTCAGTCAGACTTGGCAGCAAGCACTGATACCAGCTAAGACATCTCACCTGCCCAAGAACTGCTAATGCTCAGAAATGATTGGCTTTTAACAACCAGCATAAGTGTGTGTGTGTGTGTGAGAGAGAGAGAGAGAGAGAGAGAGAGAGAGAGAGATTTATTATTATAAAAAGCAAAGCTCCTCTGTGAGCTTTCTAATTATACATGTGGAAGATGAAAACACATAGTGCAGGAGTACACTTTGATTTTCTTAAGTGCTCCTACGGGTGCATTCATTTGTTTATTGACAAAGACCCAGGCACTATTCCAGCCCCAGGAGATCACAGCTGTGAGCAACCCAGGTACGATGACCCCCCTGACCACACACATACACACACACACATGCACACGTGTGCATGCATACACATACACACACATGCAAACACACGCACACACATAGATACGCGTATACACACACACACTTCTGTTGGCTCCACCTCGGCTAGAGTGGACAGACTGTACTCAACACATGACAAGTTCAGAGAGTGCTAAGTGTTATGAGACCAGAAAGTCAGGCTGTGACCAGAGTGGTGGCTATGCTGTTCACCATGACAGCCGTGGGAGCTCACTGAAATTTAAGTCTGAGTTATTAAAAATGAAATTATTAAAATGAGACGAGAATGCTGCATGCCAAGCGCTAACTAGTCCCATGAGGCTAGTGGCCGGTGACATGGGTACAGAATTCTTCAACCCTTGAAGAGCTAATGGCAAAGAATTAAAAGAGACTGGGCCACTTCAACCTGGGTGGCAGGCAGGCCTATCTGGAGGAGGGTCCTTGAGGAGGAGTGTGAAAATGAGAAGAAACCAGTGGCTGATGGGCGGAGGCAAGAGTCCAGGTGAAGGGGCGTGGTGGTTTGGATAAGAACGGTCTTCCTAGATTCAAATATTTGCTGCACGCCTGGTTATCAGGGTGTGGTACTTCAGGAGAGGGAGTAAGAGGTGTGACCTTGTTGGAGTAAACCTGGCTATGGAGGTGGGCTTTGAGCTTTCAAAATCCCAAACTAGCACCTGTGACTCTCTCTCTTTCTGCTGCCCATGGGTCCAGATGTAGAACTTCCAGCTACTTCTCCAGCACCGTGTCTGCCTGCATGCCCCCATGTTCCCTGCCAGGACGACAGTGGACTACACCTCTGAAGCTGTGAGCCAGCCCCAGTTTAATGCTTCCCTTTAGAAGAGTTGCCATGGCCATGGTGTCTCTTCACAGCGATAGAACTCTGACTAAGACAAGCGGGAGTGATGGCAGGCAGACTCATCTGGATTCTACCCAGAGAAGTGTAAGAATAAGTCTGGCAAAGTTGAGGTACAGAAACACTGGGGTGGGTCGCAGTGTGACCTTGAGGTTAGAGGGGCAACAGCAGCTGTGGGGTCGAAAGTAATGGGTAGAGGTGACAGCTATGCTTACCATGTGACAGCAGGATCATCCAGGTGGGTGCTATTCTCAAATACATGAGAACAGTTGGATCCAGAGGGTAGACTACCAAAGTTACACACTTTTGCTCACTGGAGCAGAGACTGGAGTCCAGCTGGGGGTGTGGCCTTGGGCGTGGCTCAGGGAGTAACTGTGTGTTTGAAAGCACCTATTCACAGGGGAATAACAGATAACAGAGAACCATGCCAGCCAGGGACTACCTGTCTAACCAAGGCAATACCTACCTACAATTTATGTCTTCTATGGAAGCACACACACACACACCCCTAAGAGTTGGTTATCCCAAAACTGAATGCATGCACCCCAACTTTCCAATCATTGCAGAAGAGCATTTCAACCCAGCCTTACCTTGTTTGGGTTTAAGGCACTGTGCCTACAGTCTTTAAATGTCTATCAAATCATGCCAAGTGTCTCCCTGCTCAGAAGTCTGACTTGAGTTGGTTCTGGCTCTGCTCAAGGTTGTTTCAGCTTCTGTAGGGAGAGTGTTGGCTCGGGGATAACCCGAGGAGTGGGCTTCAGTATGGAAGGGGCCTCCTGAGCCGCTCAGAACTTACACATCTTGTTCTTGAGTATTAGCAGGGAAGGTACGAAGACTGTAAGGGTGATCACGTCTCCTCAGACCAGCTCACCTACAACACTCAGTTTGCATGCAGGGTCTGAGTGTTCCAGGTTCCCTTGTAAAAGAAGAAATGAGGTAATGGAATTGACAGAACTCCTGGGAGGAAAAGTGGAATGTTATTTTATACTACTCTCCTCCTGGTCTCTACACATAACTGACTTAGTTGTTTAAAGAAAAGATAACTTCTAGTTGGGCTTGGTGGCACAAGCCTGGGATCCCAGCACTTAGAAGGTAGACAGATGATTAAGTGTTTGAAGCCAGCCTTAGGCACATAAAATCCAAAGCTAGTTTGAGTTGCATGAAAACCTGTCTCAACAATTCAACCTCTAACTCCTCCAGCCCATAATGCTTTCCCTTACCAAGTCCAGGAGGTTCTTTAGACCTCTTCTAGTAGAGATGGGTCAACCGTCATTTCCCTTCAGGCCGTCGTTGCCTTCTGTGGCGGCCTGTCTCGGTACAGGCTTGCATCAGGTTAGAATGCCTCAATCCTGTCCATACAGGATACCCCTCGTCCTATTGTTTGATTGGTTGGTTAGTTTTTTCTGAGACAGGATATCACCATGTAGACCCAAGTTGGTCTTAACCTTTTGTAATCTTCCTCCATTGGCCTCCCGAATGTTTATATTAAAGTGTGTATCACTACACCTGACCCCCCTTCCCTATTCATGTCAGAATATTGAGCCTCTCTGGGGTGGCCTTTCTTTCTTTACTAAAGTGAGGATAATTACTAATAAATGCTATTCAATTTCTTGGCACTGTTATGGGAATTAAAGTGGTTAAGGTAGAATTAATGAGGTCAGGAAACCATTATCACTGTCAACAGTGATGTCATATTATCAGTGCTGAAAAGAAGAGGATAGGAAGGGAGGTGGCTATGTCCCCAGCCCAGTTTTAAGGCCAAGGTGAGTAAGGATCCATGTGTCTCCCAGGTGCCCCTAGATTAGCCAAGGGGTTTCCCATAAGCTCCAGACGCTGTGCCAGAAGTCACTCACAGACTGTATGAGCAGCGCCACAGGCCATGCTACAGTTCCTGCTGGCTCAGCAAAGGAGCAGCCAGCCAGCCCACTTCCTATCTGTCTCCCTGGCGTTCTGCCAGCTGGCTGGGTCAGAGGCAGCAGCTCCTGTGTAAAATGTAAAAGAAAAACCTCTGGGTCAGGAAGTCACCATCTGCCAGGGGAAGCCGGGCTCTCTCTGGTTCTGCCTGGGGAGTGAATAACCTGGGGGTCAGGCAGCTCGGGCCCCAAACTGTGGCCTTCCTTGGACTCACCTTCCTGACACCCATCCTGCCCAGCTGCTTCATCGCCTGTTGTCTCAAGATGTGATGAGTTCACTGCCAGTGACTCACCACCGTCTTATTTTCCAGGCAAGTCTTGTGTACAGTAAGCAATCCTCAGGTAAGGGAAACCTTCACTTCTCGACAGGGTGCAGGGACTTGGAGTATGTTCGGGACACAGATGTGGAGCCACAGATGTGGGATCGAATCTGGAGCTACCACTTTCCATGCTACATATGACTGGAGACAAGCTATTACACTCTTAGTGACTCGGTGTCCTCATTGCAAAATGCTGACAGTGGTAGGACTTATATGGCAGGTTATGGTGAGGGCTGAATGAATTGGTATCTGTATGTGTCTGTGATATAGAAAGTACACATACCAGTGTTTGATAAATTCTGGCAAAGGGGAATTGGTTATATAAACTCCACTTGGTCATTAAAAATCTTCATAGAAACATGGAAATACATCCATGATCTACTATAAGTGATTTTTAAAATTGCACAGTATGTATTATTTAAAAAAAATAAACCCAGGGACAGGAGAGAGGGCTCAGCAGTTAAGAATGCTGGAGTTCAAATTTCAGCACCTACAGCAGGTGACTCACAAGCACCTCTAACTCCAGCTCCAAAGGACTCAGAACCCCTCTGGCCTTCAGGGGCACTTGCACACACATGTGTGCGTTCATGCACAGAGTCACAGTAAGCCTTTAGATAAAGAAATCTATAGAAATGGAAACATTAAAGTGTATACTTTTAGTATATACCAAAAGGATATTTCTGTTTTCCAAATTCCCTGTAGTCTGTGTATACTATTTAAGTAATTTAAAAAAATATTCAGAAAGGCAGTGGATGTGCAGAATTCAGCTGCAATAGCCATGCTATAACAACATAATAACACATCCCCTGCGGTCCACAATCCCACGAGGCTAAGCCATGATTTGCATCACATGCTACAGAGAAGTCAAACACTACCATAAAAAAAAAAATCTCATAGTATTAAGTGTTCCTGTGAATGCGTTCCACCATCTGCTCTCTGGGAATAATCAAAAGCCAACGGCACCTACAGAGTCAGACTGGATCCTTACCTAAACAACAGCTGACCCACATATGTCCCTTCTCCAGAGCAGCCCACCCAGCATGTGAAAGCCACGGGCTGGGCAAGGTGGTGAGTGGCGGGGTGGGGGTCGAGTAGAGACAGGACAGGGCAGGGTGGAGTGACATTCCTCTAGCCATTGAGTCAGAGGCTTCAAGGAGGAGATGAAACCCCGGGGGGGGGGGCTAGAGAAGTAAAGGCAGAAGATCAGCCTCCCATCTCGGTGCTCATTTATGGAGAGTGTAAGTAGAGATTAGGAAGGCAAGAGCTACCCCTGAACCGAGAGCTTCGCAGAAGGCAAGAGCTACCCCTCAACCGAGAGCTTCGCAAATCACTTCTGAAATCTACAAAACAATTGCATGTTCCATGCAGCCCGAGTCCGGAAAGAGCACCAAATCCCAACCACAGGACAGAGCCAACCTGCAGATAAATAAGACCCCACAGGCCCTGCATCTGGTGTTCAGATGGATGCAACCAGTGTTAGATGGAGCCTGTGTGTACCAGAGAACTGGCGTCGGGATGAATCCGGGAAAAAACGTCAGGGCGTTGCCAACATCTCTCTTTTGACTTCTGCTTGGCTTCCTCTAACGCTTGCCATTTTATGTCCCCCTTCCCTGTAATCCAAGCCATGCCGGGTCCTTTGAAAGATGTCATAACCTTTTTCTTCTCTGCATGGTTAGCTCATAGATTCTTTCCCTGGCATCCCATCACACCCCGTAGATGTGAGTAGCTTTGGAAGAAAGTTAAATGTTACTAGCAAATTCTGATGCTGGGCGGTTTCAGGAAACTTTGGACTGACAGAAACTGGTTTCATTTCCCTTTCAATCTTCTCAAATGCCAGGGCCATAGGGCTCTACCCCCGTGCAGTTTGCCCTATGTAAGCTGCATTGGTAACTGTATAAAAAAAGATCACCATGACATTCTCTAAAACACAAACTGACCGGAGCTGCTTTTTTCCTCCCAAAGAATAATGGTGTTTGGGGCGGCCATTGCTCTCCAGGGGACAGCCCAAGGCTCAGGCAGGAGGCAGGTGGCTGTTCTATTTCTCCATGAGAGGTGACAGTGATGACAACATCCAGACATTTGTGTTGATGTCTATCAGGATCTGCTTCTAAAGCTCCAGCCAGGCTTGCAATAGCAGAGGTCACGAATTTTCTACTAGGAGAATGGACTGCATCTTTTAAGAAGGTATTCCTCTTTAAATACACTGGTAGTCTTTGTTTGAAAAGTGGATGGGGGGGCTGTGATGAGAGAGTTGCTGCTCTTCGTGAATGTGTGGTTCATGCCACAGAGAAAGGAACAAGGGGGTGCACAGATGCCAGAATAGAACGCTTGGTAACACGCATGCACTAGCGGTAATCCCAGGACTGTGAAGTGGGGCATATGTTCCCTCCATGTGACCTCCAGCATTCAAGAGGCCACACTGCTTTCTGTCACATTGCCTTTCTTTTCCTCCGGTCCCAGTCTGTGGTCTGTTCAAAGCATACCCAGCAGGGAAGTGGTACCAAGGAGTCTGCCTGCCCGGGAAGTGGTTTTGAGCAAATGCTAAGTTCTAAACCTTTTCTTAAAGTTGCTCTCTCAAGCTTCAGTGGCGTGGAACTGTGGTCTACACAGGTGTCTGCTAGCGGCTCCCCGGACATGGAGCCATCTCTCTCAGAGTAGCTCACCATGCTATGATTTGACTGTGTCCACCCAGACACTGGGTTTGGAAGTTAAACCTCATGTTCATTTGTTAAAGGTGTTTGGATAAGAGATCTATGTGAGTACTTAGTATTAGATGCATTGATGAGGGACAGGGATGCTATGATGGCATCGGTGGCTTCTTAAGAAGAAGCAGCGAGACCCGTGCTGGCACACTTGCTGTCTCATCACGTGAGGCCTCCTGCCCTATCAGGACACAGCAAGAAGATGTGGCATCAGGCTCTTATACCTCCCTCCTTCAGAACTCTGAGACAAAAGAGCCTTTATTCTTTATAAATTGCTTAGAGTCAGAGATAGCACAGAAAATGAAAGAAAACATCCTGGGTGTGGATGTCTTGAACTAATGGCATTAAGTTAGGACTAATGGTACAATAGTCAACCCTCCCCTCTGTTCCTTTTCAGTTAAGAAAGAAGGAAGAAAAGATTATTCTGTGTGCTAGAGAAAAGGGAAGGTTGTCTCATGCAAATCCTATTGTGTAATATTTATGGGATTGTAGATGAGAGAAAATCTACTATCAAATCAGCTTGATTCTTCTGTTGTGACCAGGGCTTCACTTCTATGACACCACAGTAGAATCTTTTTCCTTGATGGTTCATTGTGTAATGTTGTGTATTAACTCATACATCTACTTTAAATAAGCAATGCAGTTCTAAGAAAAGGAGTTATATATTAACTATCTTCCTATACTGACACCCCAAAATGAGTGATGCTGTGCTCCCTATGCTTTGCATATGCTTTGGGGGACACACGCTTAGCTTTAGATACTTTTTAAACAGAAAAAAGAAAGTTAGAGCCACTTAACTAATAGGAGTCTAAGGGTCTCCGGATTCAGGAAGTGATGTACATGCATTCCTGGTGGGATAGGGAATGGGAGATGGGAAGATAGGAACCAAGAAAGGTTGACTAAGAGCAGGCTTTTTCCCTAAACAAGTGGCCTTTTCCTTCTGTCTTTGCAACTGCTGGAGGCCCTGGACCCGGAAAGTCCAGCAAGCACAGTTGTACTGGCACAGCTAGAGCTGGAGAAGCCTTTCTCCTGCTGCATCGCTACCACCTCTCTTTGTTTCTCCCCTTGGTGACCTTGAAGGATCCCCTGAGAAGGGAACACTAGAGACAGTAGTTTCTCATCCGGAAGGCTGGCAGGGCAGGCTTTGTCTTAGCCCACAGTAATTGGAAAACTCACTGCAGAGCGTCAGAGACCCTGCTGAGCATTCTTCCAAGTCCAACACATCCCCAGCATCCTACCCACCAATCTCCCAGTTCCTCCACAAGGCTCACTGTCCATGACTGAGAATTCGCTAAGGCTGCAAGCTCAGAGCAGCCTCAGTGATGGCATGGGAGCTGGAGACCTGGTACACCGAGTCCATCCAGTCCCATGAGCTGTGACTGCTGGCCAGGTCTGTACTCAGTACTATTCTTACCCCATTTATTTCTGGTTTTCAACCTTTCTATTTCCCAACAAAGTAACTGTAATAGTTCTCTACCTCTACAACAAATGCCTGAGATGAGATAGATTCTGGATATTGGCATCAAAGATGGATTGGTTGGAATTATTGTTTTAGCCTTGCGGCAGGACAGAGTCACTCTCCCCGTGGACAGGAAACAAAAGGAAAGAGAAGGAAAAGCTAGAGCCCCAGAGTGTCACAGTTCACCTAACAATGCATCCCCATGAGCTAAAGAACTCCCAGAGGGTCCCGACTGCTGCGTCATCCTCTCCCAGTAATGTTCGGCTGGGGACCCAACTTTTTATAAAAATTATAATACTTTCATTAATTCTTTGGGAATTTCATACAGGACCAAACTCAACACATATAAGGAATACTTATCCAAAATACGGCAATGACTAACCATCCCGTGAACTTTTTTTTCTTTTATTAAAAATAGGGTGGCTTTTTTCACACAATATATTTTGATTACGGTTTCCCCTCCCTTTACTCTTCTCAGTTCCTTCCCACCTCCCCTCCCATCCAGATCCACCCCCTTCCTGCCTCTCTTTAGAAAACAGACATCTAATAGTAAAACAAGATACAGTGAGTGCGATGGCTGTCTTAGTTGTTAATTTGACTACATCTGGAACTACCTAAAACCCAGTGACTGAACTGACCTGTCAGGGGGTTTTGTTTGTTTCTTTGTTTTGTTTTTTGATTAAATCATTTGAAGTGGTAAGACCCTCTTTTAATCCCGGTCTTTTGAAGTGGGAAAATTCACCTTTAGTCTGGGTCACACCTTCTGGTGGCAGCCTACATAAAGGACATGAGAGAAAGAAACTTACTCTTTTTGCCTGCATGTTCTTGGCCTCTCTGGCAAAACCATCCCTTCACTGGCACTAGAGCACACTCTTTGGGAATTCTGGTGTCTACTGAAGACTAAGACATCCAGCTTCATGGACTGAACAACTATTAGATTCTTGGACCTTCCATTGGTAGACAGCCATTGTTGGACTAGCAGGAGTACAGCTTGTAAGCCATTGTAATAAATCCCATATATATTCATTCTATAAGTTCTGCTCCTCTAGAGAACCCTGACTAACACAATATGATCAAAACAAAACCAAATTAATTAAAATAGGACAAAACAAACAGAAGGAAAAGAGCCTAGGGAAAGGCAAAAGAAACAGATATAGATGCAAAGACTCTTATGGTCTCATACTCAGGAATCCCATAAAAATACAAACCCAAAAGCCAGAATGTATATGAAAAACCTAAAAGATAGATAAATGTAAAATTATAATTAAAAATCAACCTTGAGGTGACAATATGAGATAAAGAACTTCCAAAGATGATGTTGAGTTTGCTTTCTGTTGGCCATCTATTGCTGGACATGTGGGCTACCCTCAAGAGTAGTTTCCCCAGTGAGACTCCCTTGGAGAAGAACTTTTCATTTGCAAGTGCTATCAACTGGAACTAGCTTCTGGGTTAGGGATGTGGCATGCGCTCACTTCTCCTTTCAGCTCTAGGACCTCATCTGGCACAGACCCGTGCATTCCTGGGCATGCTGCTCAGTCTCTGTGAGTCCATTTGTGTGTTGGCCCTGCAGTTTAGAGGGCCTTATTCCTTGGTGCTCCCCGCCCCATCCCTTCCTGCTCTTACACTCTTCCTGCCTCCTCTTCCACAGGGGTTCCCTGAGCCCTAAGAGGAGGGATTTAATGGAGACATCCCCTTTAGGGCTAAGTGTCCCAAGGTCTCCCACTGTACATTGTCTGACTGTGGATCTCTGTGTTTGTATCCATCAGGAGGAAGCTTCTCTGACAATGGCTGAGCAAGGCACTGATCTACTTCTCTGGCCTACTTGCTTCTCTGGCAGGCTCGGCAGGTTCCCAGGGTGTTTCTGTTGCAGTTGGGTGTTTCTGAAGCAGTTGCAGCTGCTTCCCTGGCCTGTGTGCCCTTGAGACTGGGTCTATTGTAGCCTAGACAAGCTGGCCTTGAACTCATTATGTGGCTTAGGATGACATTGATATTGAACTCCTGATTCCTGCCTCTCCCTCCAAAGTTTGGAGATTACAGGAATGTGCCACCATGCCCAGCTTATGCAGCAAAGGGAGTCAAACCCAGAGTTTTGCATATACTGGGCAAGCGCTGTACAAACCGAGCTATATTTCCAGCTCAAACCACTGTACTTGAAGTTGATCTACTGCACTGTGAAGGACAACTCCGGGGTCTGTTAGTACAGCTTGTGATCAGGAGGAGGATGGGAGATGGGGTTAGGAGTGAGTACATGGGAGGGAAGCGACAGGAAAGAGCTACAGAACTATTTCTCATGAATACTGATTGACCCAAGATTAAACTTCTCATAAGGAAAACATATCAAATGATGTTCAGATTCCTGGTCTCAGATTCTTCCAGAATCTCTGCTTTCCAATCGCCAAATCATAACACTGGTACCAAGAATGCCAGGCCTATCGAGGATATTGAGACTCTCCAGAGACAGCTAGCTCTCCTTAGCAATGTGTAGGATGAAATACTTTCATTCCAGCATAAAGATAAAAAAGAGAGCACGCCAGCAAGCTAGCCTTTATCAGTGTATGCTGCTAAAATCAGTATGTAGTCAATATGACCTTTGACCTGCAGCTTAGAATTCCATAGAGCTTTGTACTTCAAGTTTTCTGGACATGCAGATTTCAAAAGTCCACAGCAATAATTCCAGAAACTTAAATATAAACTTAAGCTATACTTTTGTTTTTCTCAAAACAGCATCGAGGACTTTTCTACAAAGAGAAACCAGAAATGGCTACCTAATAAATTAGATTCTAGTGAGCCTTCAAACATTTATATTTTATCTCTATTCCTCAAAAATGTTTACTAAGAAAAGTTTGTCTTGTTATGCAAATATATAATTCATTCTTTTGCTTATTTTAAAACTCAGCCAACCATCCTTCCACACATCTACCCACCTGCCCACCCACTTGCCCATCTATATTTTCTGAGCACATGGGAAGTTTTCAAATACAGGTGGTAAAGAGGGGCTGAAAAATTAGAAATACAACTTTTACCAATTTGATTCCCTCCCAACTGTTTCTGTGGGTTTCCACTAGCTCGGGCTATCCTATATGCCACAATTCCAGAGAAGCTAGGTCACAAGGAGGACCCTAAGAGGGACATACATAGATCCCCTTGGGAAGGGGAAATGGACAAAAATCTACTGAGCAAATTGGGAATGTGGAGGAGGAGAGGGAGGGGAGAAGGGGAAAGGGAAGGAGAATGTGAGGGAATGTGATGGGCCAGTTGGGGGAAGGACAGAGGTGGAGAACAAGGAAAGAGATATCTTGATTGAGGGAGCCATTATGGGGCCAGCAAGAAACCTGGCACTAAGGAAATTCCTAGGAATCTGCAAGGATGACCCCAGATAAGACCCTAAGCAATAGTGGAGAGGGTGCCTGACTGGTCTTTCCTGTAATCAGATTGCTGATTACCTTAATTGCCATTATAGAACCTTCATCCAGTATTGATGGAAGCAGATGTGGAGCACTGGGCTGAGCTCGAGAGGGAAGAGTGATTTCTCTAAAGATGTTTTTAAGATCTTTTTCTCTGTGTGTCTGAGTATTTTGCCTCAATTTAAATGCATGCACTGCATGTGTGCCCAATGCCTATAGAGGTCAGAAGCCCCTTAATTTTATTTATGTGCATGTGTATTTGCCTATGTGTATCTGCGTGCACATACACACGGATACACAAGGAGGCCAAAAGAGAGCGTCAGATTCTCTGGGTGCTAGGGACACCTGACATGGATGCTGGGGGATCAAGTGATCCTCTGAAAGAGCAGCAAGCACTCTTGACTGTTGAGCCATCACTTTCCAGACTTTATAATAGTTCAAATAACATATAGCTATGAACCCCCTGTCTCAGTAGTACCTTCCACCAGGACTTTATAATAGTTAAAATAACATATAGCTATGAACCGCCTGTCTCAGTAGTACCTTCCACCAGGTACTTTTTAGACATATATTTAAAATTATCAGATTTTTCTTGCCTCTAATACATAGATAGACCTTTAGAGACTAGAATTTTTAAGTCATAAAGGACTTTGGTCATACTTCTATTATGAAGCTTAACTCAATATGCAATTTATATCTTCACTTATATGTTTCTATCTGTATTCTGGGGAAATCTTGACAGCTGGTTTACTGTCTTATTTACTGATATGTCCTTGATGCCTAGAGCAATGTCCAGAACAGAGTGGGAACTTGGTAAGGGTTTCTTCTCCGGAGGAAATGGCCCAGTGTATGGTGGATGCTTAAAACGTATTCCTTGAAGAAACATAAAGCCACGGAAGCTAGGATGTATCTGTGCTCTCCACAACCTGAGTAAACATGGAGTCCTTTAGGACCCAGCAGTGTAACCCCTGGGGAGTCTGAGGCAACTGACTCTGAGATAAGCTTTCATGGATCCATCAACTCCTTCCCTGCTTTAGTTATATTTTCAGCCTCTGATGTCTCAGAGTAATTCTCCAACTGTACTAGCCCATGCATGTGCTCCTTTCACACTGCATTTTTGTTTTGTTTCGTTTCTACATGTTTCAAAACTCTAAGTTCAAAGTTTGTCCTTCATCAACTTCTGTCCATACAGTATTGGATGGTGGGTCCCCCAACCAGGGTCTCACAGATACTAAATAAGCACTTTATCACTGAGCTACATCCCCAGGCTCCCAGGAAGATTTACAGTCATCTAAAGTCTAAGGAGGAAAGGAAGGTGACTACACTGTGGTGCATATGTGAAACTCAGGGGACAATCTGCTGGTTCTCTCCTCTGACCATGGGGGTTCTGGGGATTGAACTCAGGTCCCCAGGCTTGGTGGCAGGCATCTTTAGTCATTTCTCCAGCCTGAGAAAGGCACTTTTTTTTTATTGTTAAAAGAAAAATTTACATTTACTCCC
>JAQHUG010000019.1:8081295-8103190 GCA_028555095.1 Dicrostonyx torquatus | reverse complement strand
TCTTGAAATTTGCAGGCAAATGGATGGAGCTAGGAAACATCATTTTGAGTGAGGTAACCCAGACCCAGAAAGACAAATATCACATGTACTCACTCATAAGTGGCTTTTAAACATAAAGCAAAGAAAACCAGCCTACAAATCACTATCCCAAAGAACCTAGACAACAATGAGGACCCTAAGAGAGACATACATGGATCTAATCTACAAGGGAAGCAGAAAAAGAAAAGATCTTCTGAGTAAATTTGGAACATGGGAACCTTGGGAGAGGGTTGAAGGGGAGGGGAGAGGCAGAGAGGGGAGCAAAGAAAACTGTAGAGCTCAATAAAAATCAATTTAAAAAAGATGTTTTTGGAGCAGAGAGGTAGAGAAGAGAGTTATGTGATCTTTGCTTTGCTGTTCTGTGGATCAATCAGGTTTATTCCCTAATCTTTGACCCCTAAGCTTTATTGAATAACAAAACATTTTAAAAGGCCAATAGCCTAGTGTGTGAGACATTGGCATATGGTGGGTCTGCTTCCATTCTTGCTTTCTTTTAAATTTCAAAGTGTAAATGTCTTAGAGATGTTTTTGTTTTGCAAAGTACAAGGATCCACTTTCCCTGCTAGCTGTTGAGTGTCTGGAAAGGAGGAGAAAAGTAGAGACCCACCTTTAGAATTTTCATGCACTCCTGTGTCACAGGCAGGGCCCTTGAAAGGCAAGATGAGTTCAGAGAAGATTCGACTAGCCATCTCTCAGCTTGTCAGGGATGAGACCAGAATCCTCACTAGAGATGCCTGACTCCAAAGTTGTCTAGCTGCCACTTCATCAGCCTGCCTTGTGGGTACCAGAGCTCATGCTTCAGACTTCCAGGAATCGCCAGAGAGCTGAGCTCAGAGCTGGCCTCCATCAGACCCTCTGAAGTGTTGAGGACTTTGATGCAAATGGATGCAGATGTTTTGACTGATCCAAGGCATTTAACCCGACAGCCCTTCTTCCCTCATGTTCTGGACAGATGGCGGCTCTTTGGGAGAAGCCTACAGATCCGCATGTGATGAATCATTACCTCCGCTCTCCAACTCATCAAGATAAAAGCTGCAAGCTTGGCCTTGAGTATACACTGTGTAACTTTCTGTCAGAACAAGCCACCGACTTTAATGTGGTAGGGTAGCATTCAGCCAACTTGTAGCTATTTGTGATGACATGCAGCAATGGGTGGCATCTGTCAACCCCACTGAGTTGTCTCTGGACCGAGAATGTCAGCATCGTTCTGCAGTCGGCCTGCGGGACGCTGCGCGCTGAGAGAGGATGACAGAAGTATAAGGCTATAAAGAGCAAGGTGTAGGTTGGGACCTTTTCATGGGGTCAAAGCGAGCTCTCCTGCCTTTTAAGTCACTTACCCAATACTTCTGTGTGTGCTAGAAATGGAACCCAGGGCTGCTGATACGGTAGACAAGCACCCTACCACTAACCACGCCTCCAGCCCTCTGCTTTGTATGAAAAAAACAAAACACCTTCAAAACAAAGGCATGTAAGTGCTCCTTTGGTGGTGGGACTGATTACGGAAATAGGTCTTATGTGCTTCTCTACTTTTACAAGATATGTATTCCTTGCCCCTTGAAAGAGAAATGACGTTTTTAAAAAAAAAAAAATCCACAGATCTCACATCTGAAAGTTGAAATAACAGCATGGATTTAACAGCCCTGGCCCGAAGCCAGCAGACCTGGGAATGAGGCCCAACTCCGCTACTCATTTTGTTTTGAAAACATAAGTTTTCTTTTGCTCAAGGCCCTCGAGAGAATAAGTTCAAAGGTATTCGCTTGGCCTGGGAGACTGACAAGCACAATGCTGCCTGCGTGAGTTTGCATAATCGTCCCCCAGAGCAGATTTCAGAAGATTTGGTCACACACAGTGCAGAATTTCTTGAGGATGATGATTCCGGAGAATGAGGCGGTGGCAGGCAACAAGGGAGAGAAGGAACAGTAAAGGTGGCATAGGGCTAGGGGCCACCATGGGACACTGGCTTCAACTGTCCGCGGTCCCTCTGAGAGAGTGTGCAGATCACACCCTGAGACCATCTGCCTAAGGGTGGGAGGCTGCAGGTTGTCCACTGGCTTCCTTCCTCACTGTTTTTTCTCCCCCAACAGGGCATCCATGTTACTTTTCTTCTGTCCTTGCTGTGACCAAAAGCTCAAGGAAGGACTATCTTGACTGATTGTAAGGGTACAGCTATCATGGTGTGGAAGGCATGGCTGAGTAGGGAGGGGAGCTCATGGCTGTAACCCGCAGGCATTAACCCGGGCAGTAGGAGCTCGTGACTGAGACTCTGTATTTCCACACAGCTTGGTGGGAACAGGCAGGTTAAGAAAGTAGGGGTGGGCTATATACTTTAAGGCCAGCCTCTCGCAGGATTCACTGTGTCTACTATGCTCTGCCTCCCTAAGATTGCATGACATCCCAAAACAGTACCAGCAGTTGGGATTCAAGTGTTCAAATACATGAACAACGAACGTGGAAGACATTCCACATTTAAACCTGTAATGGGGCATTATCTGGTCGGCTTTACAGAGAGGTCAGACATACCATAGGTGCAGAATGGACTCTGACAGGCAGATCCAGGTGCTAGGGTGATTCTGAACTTCCCTAGATCAATCAGCCTCCAGTCAGCTTGACCGTTTACTAAGGCAGATGCTGAAGTCCACCTAAAGGATGCAGAGACATTTTGCAGTAGTTGTGTGCAGTAAGAATAAACCATACTGGGACCAGTGGCAAAGGAAGGAGGACAGAAGCAGGCTTTCACTTAGTTACCGTGACCAGACACTCCCAAAAAGGACACTGGGTACCCAAGCTGAGGGTCTGTATGTGCCCAGGTGAGAGAGTGCCAGCGTACTGTGTAGACACAGGCTACATCATAAGGAATGATGCTAGGAAGGGATGCACCACACTAAATGGAGAAAAATATGGATTCAGGGAGACACGTGAGTCCTTGCTCTCTCACATCCCAGCCATGACCTTAGGCAAGCCACTTCATACCTCTGAGCATCACATTACTTAAGTATATAGCTTCATCCAAGTTCCTTAGAAAGTTTAAGAGATATGATGTCTATCAAGCGCTGTTGGTCTAACCATAAAGGAAATGCTCACAAGATGGACCCTGGGGTTATTAGGTTAAAGTGCCCTTCACTTTCCACAGAGACCCAGCACTCAGAAAGACAGCAACAGTGTTTCCAGTTCACAGGCACTTGTAGAATATCCACCGAAGGCTCGTGTGCTAAAGGTTTGAGTCCCTGGGAAGGTGGCAGACCCCTTAAGAGGTGGGGCTAAACTGGGCAAGGACTGTGCCTGTAATCCCAACCCTCAGAAGTCTGAGGCAGGATGGCTGTTATTAGTTCAAGGTCAGGCTAGGTTACATGATGAGTTCTAGACAACGTGGGCTATAGAGTGAAGTAGCTGCTCCCCGAAGAAGAGGCCAGTAGGACAAGCTACTCTGCTCTGCTGCTGGGAGCCTGGCTCTCCGGCTGCTTTCTCCCTGTCCTTAATAAGCTGTAGAGGAAAGAAGGAGGAGCAATCTGGAGCAGCCGGGCCCATACCTTCCCCGTGTTCTCAAGCTGTCCACCTGCCCTGACGTTGTTCTGCTGGGGTAGCTGGAGGTTCTGAGCGGCTGGAACAAAGCTGAGCCAGTTCCACGGGTACTGCAGCTGAGATAATGCTGACCCTTGGTCGCATTCTGTACAGCTGCCACCGGCAGGAGCTGGAGGGGTAGCTCTGGGCACCTCGGGACTCCAGGGATGTCTCCTACTGGAGAAATTGACTTGATAGTAGGTGGAGCCGGAAGGAAGCAGGGAAGGCTGTGAGGTCAGCCTGGTGGAGATCAGCAGTGATGGGGAGAGGATGTTACTCAGTTCCTGCCATGCCCTGCAGACTGGAGTCCTGTGCCCAGTTACTCAAGGGTAAGGAAAAAAAAAAGGTTTAAGGATGACATTGCCTGGCGTGGTGGCATACGCCTTTAATCTCAGAACTTGGGAATCAGAGGCAGAGAATGTCTGTGAGTTCAAGGCTAGTCTGGTCTACAGAGTGAGTTCGAGGACAGCCAGGACTACACTAAGAGACCCTATCTCAAAAAAAAAAAAAAAAAAAAAAGACATTGTGGTGGAACACAGCTGTGGACTGCTTGTGTCTTCCATTCTAATCTAGAAGGTTGTCTCCACCATCTACACAGAGGCATCCAACGCCCTTAAGGTTTAGTACAAGTATCTCTTCCTTCCATGTGTGCTAATATATTACAGCTCTACTGCCTTAAGGAATATCTAGAAATCTGCTAAACACTGTTTTTGAGTGTGAAGGTGTTCACAGAGGAGATTGGCAATGAGTTTGAATGGGTTCAGTGGGAAAGGTCTTATTGTGCCCAGGAACCATCCAACCAGCCAGGAACTGGAGACAACAAAGCAAAAGTGCTTGAGTGTTTCCATCTGTCTCTGGGACGAGGGATATACTCCCTTCTTCTGCCTTGGACTTCACAACTCCAGGCCCCCAGTGCCCCTCACCCCAGCCCAGCCCCCTAGGCCTTTTGACTTAGGCTGAGAGGTACATCCAGTGGGTTTCCAGATGCTGAAGCGTTCAGAGTTGGCCTGAGCCAAGCTCCAGTGTCCCCGGGTCTCCAGCGTGCACATGACTTGTCTTAAGGCTTCTCAGTCTGCACAACAGTAAGGCAATTCTACTAACTTTCTTCTTGTATGCAATCCATGTCTCTGCTATTGGTTCTGGTTCCAGAGAACACTAACACGCCTGGGAATCCCTTCATGACAACACGTGGAAGGAGCCTCTGTAGAAGAGTACACACACCATGTGTCGTTGGTCTCTCACTGACAGTGCTCTTGGCTGTAACTGGAGGTTTCTCTCCTGCCTGCCAGTTCCTGAATAACCACTCAGAAGTTTAATATTAATTACAAACTGTTTGGCCTATTAGTTCAGGCTTATTACTAACTAGCTCTTACAACTTAAATGAATCCATTTCTATTATTCTATACTTTACCACAAGGCTTGTGGCTTGTTACCTCACATCTTGCTTCTCTGGCAGCTGCTGGCATCTCCCAGATTCCATCTCCTTTATCCCTGTATCTTTGTTTGCATTTCCTCTCTAGTTCTATTCTGTCCTGTCATAGGCCAAAGCAGCTTCTTTATTAACCAATGGTAATAAAACATATTCACAGCATACAGAAGGGCACCCCACATCACTTTTCTTTATATACAAAGCCCAGAGGCCCAGAGGGGACAGTGGACCTTCCGAATACATGCACTGAACTGAGGATGGAGGAGAATGCTCACACCACGTCTCTTCCCGTGATGAAGGAAAGGCACCACTCACAAGCCTGCTCTTCTGGGTGGCTCCACTTACAAATGGAAACCTGAGTACAGTTACTATTCACCTCCACGTGATGTCACGAAGAGATTCCCAGGTGTGTTAGTGTTCTCTGGAACCAGAACCAACAGCAGAGACATGGATTGCATACAAGAAGAAAGTAGAATTGCCTTACTGTTGTGCAGACTGAGAAGCCTTAAGACAAGTCATGTGCTACCTGGATAGGAGACGGCCTTTGGTATAAGGGTTCCTTGAAGACAAATTCTATGTCTGCCTCTTACTAGTTGTAAAGCTCCGAACAAGTCAGACACTAGCCAAAGGACCAGCCACAGGCCCCCCTAAGGACTAACAGGCTGCTTCTTGCTCGCAGGGACAGGTACTCACTTAGTCACTTCGACTGGGGATGTTAGTTACCGTGTTTGCTCCAGAGCATCTCAGGAACTATCCTGAGTGCATCTGGGGATAAGAGTATGTTGGGGATTGGATCTTTGCAGCTCTGCATGGGCTCAGGCCAGATCCAAAGCTGTGGGGGTGGGCCTGGACCTGGGCCTGAGCCTGGTCCTGGGGTGGTGGTAGGGTGGGGGCACCTGTGGGCCAGTGGCTAGCTAAGAAGAGGGTGGGGGTAATGGCTCCATGCCCCCAAGTGGGAGGTTGCCTGACTCTCAGGCAGGCCTGCCCTGCTGGTTTAGGTTTCCCGGCTTTTTGCTGCTGTCCTCGGGGACATGCTATTTTAGGTAGCAGTCAAAATAAAACTGAGATTAACCCAGAATTCTTGGCAGTCGAACAATACCATAATTATGTGCTTTTTAAGTTCAGAAATTAGGCAGCTGACACTGACCCACCGGGGTCCCAGGGCCGCCTTGAGGATAATAAGGCCTGGGTCTCAGACTCTGTCACCTTCACAGATCTTTAGCCATGGGCAGCTGCTCTAGAACCACAACACTCTGTGAGGGGTGATTTTGTCTCTGGGGAGTCATATTGCCAGAACAATAGTGCAACTAACTTGCTTCTGTACCAAATACTGGTCTGTTGGAAGGGTGACTTATTCCTTTCTATATCATAAGTCCCCTCTCCACAGTCCTGGTCCCTGTGGCCGGAGGGCAGCGGAAGAACAGAAGAGCTTGTGTTTGAGGGCAGGGCAGGAATTCACTAGAAGAGTATGTCTGCACTTTGATTGCCAATGAGGGCTGTCGACCCCAGAATCTAGCACATAGGCTCCTCCTTCTTTGCTAGGCACTGGGGGTGCGGGAGAGGAGTCAGACCTCTGAGAGTGAGCGCTTTTACCCAGACAAAAGAATGGGAGATTCAAATAGATGGAGGGGTCAGGATGATGTCAGTCGAGGTCACTGCCTGAAAAATAAAACAGTGGCTATGAGCAGAGGCTCAGGCAGATCTCTGAGCTTCCCTGCAAGACTTCAAAATGCCTGGAGGAGGAAAAATGAGCAACAGAGCTTTGTTCAGGGGTAGTCCCAGAGGTGTGCTGAGAAAAAAACCACGACTATCCTTCAACACCAACCTGGCCCCAGGATAAGGTGTTTCTGGAAAATCAATGCTCTTAGCAGGAGTTGAGACCTTGGCCAGGAAAGTGACCTAACAAGAGATTAAGTTAGGAAAACACTCCCCCTCATCCCCTGGCCAACTGCCTTGTTGGCTTGGAGACAAGCAGACACCTAGCTGTTGACAGGCCTCCTTTTTGAGAAAAGTCTTCTGGGAGTGTGTACCTAGTATTCACGGGAGCAACATGGGAGTGGTCTTGCCTCCCTCCCCACCAGTAATGGACGTGGATGCAAACACTCTTGCTGCTGACTCTAACTGGGGGATGTTTTTCTTTCAAGAAGCTCTTCTACTACACCCTTAACTGGGTCATGGGCCAGCTCTCTGGGGAAGGTTTCTTAAAGATGGATCCTAACTTTTGGCTTGGTTGCTGTTTGATTCTGCCTACACACACACACACACACACACACACACACACACACACTCACACTCACACAAACCTGAAACATCTTTCATGGCCTCAGTAGCCAGAGAGAACAAAAAACCACCACCCTTGGGAAGCTGTCCTGTGGACTGGATGTTCAGAGAGACATGAACTTAGATCAGGAACAGAACCTTGAGGTTTCTCTAGGAGAGAGATAAGAAAACAGACTGTGGTGGCCAGTGAGGGAGGCTAGGGGTTATAAGCAGACAGGTTAGAAGGCAGGACCTCTGCCATAGCCTGGAATCAGTTGGTACATTTCTCAGTAGAATGGCTACCCTGCTCTCATTTTCCTGTCTTGTGTGCTCTCTAGTTGGAAGAAACCATTGTATCTAGAATGAAAGAAAAACCAATCACCCATATCCTTCCAGGGACTTGGTGGCAATACCCTGTTCCTGGAGACCTGTAAGGAACGGATGGACCCTCTGTCAAGAATAACAGAACTTGGATGAACAGGTTGGGTCTCAATAAAGTGATTAACAAGGGCTGAAAAGTTGTTCATTAGGCTTGAAAAGGAGAGAAAAGAGAGAAGAAGAGCCCACAGAGGGGAACAGATTCCTCTCCAGATAGTTAGCTGGCTCCTGGTGGATGAAACTCCTCCATGTGTACATCCCAGGCTGGGTACATTTATAAAACACCAGTCACATTCATTGTGAGTGGGCTCCCTAGGGCTTTCCATTGCTAGCCTAGGGCAATCTTCCAGAATTGTCCCTACTTGCAGGTACTATCTTAGAAAAACCTACATACAAGAGTACCTCCTTTGCTGGACTGAGGCCGAGCACCGCCTGTTGTGGAATAATCATCATTTTGTACATTGTCTAATATATCTCTACCAAGGCACTTTCTGATAAGTTTAATCAAGAGCTGAACAGCCAATAGCTAGGCAAGAGAGGATGGGTGGGATTTCTGGAGGGAGAGAGGAACATGGGGGAAAAATCTGGCACAAGGGATTCAACAGTGAGATTCAGAAGGAGTCAGACACACAGTAAGGAAGAGAGGTAACAAGCCATGTGGCAGAACATAAATTAATATAAGCAGGTTAACTGAAGTTATAATAGCTAGTTATAAACAAGTCTAAGCTAAGGCCAAGCTTTCATAATTAATAAGAAGCCTCTGTGTTATTATTTGGGAGCTGGCAGTCCAAAGAAAGTCTGACTACATTTGGCACCCAATGTGGAGTACCAAATATTGTTTTTAACTAAGTTCTCCTATTTACCAATAAAGACTCAGGAGTCAGATGTTGGAGTGAAAACCCAATAGATCAGAGAATCCAAAAAGCAACCAGCTGACTTTCATTTTTGCCCAGAGACCCAGCACGAAAGTGTCTCTCCACTTATCTGAAACCAAACTAGACTGAGAATCTCTATGTCCCTCCCTACTCTTTCCTGCATGTCTCTCTATCTATATTCCTGACACCTCCAAACTCTCTATGGTTAATTCCTCTCAATTGGTCACTGGCCCCACCCCCAATCCATAGTTGAGTGTTCTTGTGTGTGTCCATTGGTCAACTTTTCTATCCACAGACAAGAACACTTTTGTCTTTGTCTCTTTGTGATCAGTTGGTGATGCCTGGCAGGAGGATGCTATCTTCCATCTTCTTCAGAGGGTCTTAGCTATTTTAATCATTTATATTCCATCAAAATTTAGAATTATTTTGTCAATTACCTCAAAACCTTTGTTGAGATTGTAGTGGAAATTGCATTTGACTCCATTATACTGAAATCTAACAAAATGTCCTGCACAAAGAGAAACAATATTGAGTCTATAAATGGATCATGACTAAACTTTTTATGTTATTAAAAATGTTCCAATAAAGTTATACTTTTTCTACATAGTTCTTTCTCTCTGGCCTATCTTATAGGTTGTGTGCCTTTGGCTTCATAACTTCTTGGAATTCTAACTGGCAGTCTTCTTCCCCTTAGCATGCAGAAAATAATCGTGAATTATATCCTTGGTGGTGTCGTAAGTCATACAAAGTTCACGACTTTTGTTGTTATTGCAGATGTTATCTTTTTAAAACATTTTTGTTTAAGCAAAGCCATTAAATTTCTTTTTAAAAATATTTTTATGGTTTATTTAACTTTATTTTATGTGCATTGGTGTGAAGGTGTCAGATCCCCTGGATCTTCAGACAGTTGTGAGCTGCCATGTGGGTGCTGGGAATTGAACACGGGTCCTCTGGAAGAGCAGGCAGTGATCTTAACCACTGAGCCATCTCTCCAGCTCCCAAGCCGTTAAATTTATAACCAGAGATGGTACAACAGGACTGATTTTATGTATTGATTTTGCACCCAACAGCCTTGTAAACCTCTTGTTTCCCTAGTAAACTTAAATCTGTTTACTCCTTCTATTGACTTGTACATGGTTCCTTTGTTTCCTTATGTGTTTGCTGATACTTAATAGTGAGCTCATCTAGGCCTGATCTTCATGTGCAGGAATCCTATGTCCATAAAATAGAATGCTTCTGTATTCATGGATGATGCTAATACTCTAGGACTACTCAACCCTCATAAGAAGACCTTGGGTGTAAGGTGGCAGCCCCACCTTGCCCCAGCCCTTGGCTTATTCTTCCAGGTTGAATCTTCCTCAGGTTCACCTCTGCTCTTGATAACTTGCTCTTCTGCTCTGTGTTGAATTTGGGGGATAAAAGTTGGGGAGAGAACTTAGACATTCATCATACCAACTGCAAGTCCAGTGGCCCACTTAAAGTTGCATTGTATTCAGGATATGAGATTTGCTACTGGTGTAGTGGGGGAGCGCTTCATCCTGCCTGTGGCTGTCACCTCTTGTCCTCTCACAGAGCGGGGCATTTTCCTTGAGACTGCACACTCAAGGTCAAGACACCAACTTATAAACGATTACAGAAGTAATGCATTTTTTCCGCATAACAATCTTAACAAAACAATACAAAAGAAATTTTAAGTTGTCTATAGGCCCATTGCCACACTGGGATATAATCATCTTAATATTAATATTTTAGTGGGTGCTGGGTTGAATACTGCTCCCTTGAAAGCTACATCTGAGGGCCAGTGAGAAGGCTCAGTGTGCAAAGCATTTGCTTTGCAAGCCTGACAACCTGAGTTCAAGCCCCCGGTGCTACAGTGTTGCTCCCTGACCTCCGCATATGCGCGGTGGCAAACACATGCCCACCACCCCCAACACAAGAACACTAACAACAATTTTCAAAATGAAAGACCTCAGAAAGCCTGGAACCATCAGAAGCTGGCAGAGTCGGGGAAGAATTCTTCCCTAGAGCCTTTGAGGGGTGTGGCCCTGGTGACACAGAACTGTGGGAGAGTAATCTTCCGTTGCAATCTTTTCTTACGGCAGCCCCCGAAAAGGGGATATGGCTTTGTCAGCTGAGGGCCAGGCTTCTAGGAAATGGTTTTGGAGACAGAGAGAGGTCCTGAAGGTGGCTTCCTGGGGAGCACTCCCAGAAACAAGGCCTGGAAGGCTGAGATGAGGGCAAGCATGAATTGTGATGCGGCGGTACCAGAAACCTTAGCTCACGGCGGTCAGTGATCCCGGAGCTGGGATGGTAATTCAAAGTTATCAGAAGTGGAGCCCCGGAACGCTGCATCAACCAACCATCAGGATGAGAAGAGACCCAAGTCGGACAATTGCCTTCAGGGTGGGAGCAAAGCCTTCTCTGTGAGCCTCAGCAGGCACCACCCAGCTTTTGTATTGAAATGGAATTGGGACCACATCAGCTCGTTCTATTAGCTGGCCCCTTTGAGCACGTTTAAGCTCCTCTCTAGTGAAACGTCCAGTTTCAGCAGTTTCTAAAATGTTTATCCTTCACATTTACCCACAAAATAAAGTACAAATACATTTTCAAAACATCACTGAGTTCCACATACTAAATCCTCTAGAAGAAACCATTTTCAGAAAGCAGAACTAATCCATATGACTAAATCAACATGTGATTTTTTTTTCCAGGAAAGCTGCCTTTCTTTCTACATATGCCTCTCTCGGTTCCTCAGATGTCTGCCTTGACACTAGTCTGATTTGGACACGTACAGTTCCTTGTTTGGAGAGCTATTCTCCCTGGACTGTCTTTGCCAGGCCACACATCTCATTACTCCTGTTCATCTTCAGGTCCACAGGGGGACCCTCACTGACTTCCCCTAAATCAGCTCCCCTGGCAACACGGTGGATTTCTCCCTAGTGCTCATTCATTACTCTCCACTGCTTCCTTTACTCCCGGCCCTGGACCAACAGCCATGTGCAGTCTTTGCTGGCACACATGCCGTCCTGTAATGCTTAGGGTCTGTCTGATTCAGTCGTCTCTGTCCTCTGTGCCTTGGTACTCAGCAGAGTGCTGTATATCCATGCACAGCTGCTAACTGCTTTTGAAGGACTCAATGATTTGGTCAGTGGTTGCATTTCTTTATGTGTGTGCCCTGCATTCTGCATGTCAAAACCGTTTCTAAAACCTAGAAGCTAGAAACCCTCAGAGTATGGCTCCATGAGACACATGTGGGGTCTGTAGCACCCACCCCACAGAAATCCACGTGCACAACCCCACTGGCCTGCTAGTAAGTTCTAGAGGAACTTTCTCAGTCACATCAAAAGCATCCCGGAGATGTCTCCTACAGGAGGAGCCAGATGGTATATGTAGATAGCCTCTGCTCAGGATGGAGAGCTCACCTCCTTCCCCTACCTCCCCTCAGCACGCTTTGCTTCCAGGGAATCCAGAGTGGAAAGCGAGTGGGGAGTAACTAACCACAGAGAGCCCTGGCACACCCTATGAGGCCAGATGATCCGGGCCAGCTAACACCTCTGCGAGTCGAGCCGATGCCTGGATCCTTGACATAGTGATAGGAGAACAAGGTGGCATTGCTGGGGTCTCCCCACAAACTCAACATTTTAGTTTAACCAAAGCACCAAACGAAAACAGACAAGAGGACTGGTGAGATGGCTCAGTCCCACCAGGACCCATAAAGAGGGGGCACAGCAAGATGAAACTGTTATCCCAGCACTGAAGAGACAAGGCAGGTGGATTCCTGCTGGCTATGTAAGCCAGAGTTCCAGATTCAGTGAAAACTGTCTCTAAAAAAGCAACTGAAGAGGGATGGAGGAAGAGGCCTGACACCAACACCTAGCCTCTGCACACACATGCACACACACACACACACACACACACACATGTGCACGCACACACACACATTCTCTCTCTCACACACAGTCAGACCAAAGGGCTATTTGCATAGCACCTGTCCAGCTTCCCTCAAAACCACAAAGTCATTAAAACAAAGGAAAGTCAGACACTGTCAGGAGGAAGGCAGAGGAGGATGAGGGTGACTCTGGGCAGGCTGGTGAGATCCTGCAGAGTAACAGGACACTGGGGGCAACTAACTGAATGGGGGGTTCTCATGGTGACAACAGACTCCATGAGAACGTAAGGTGTTAACAGTAGGGACACCTGCAGAGGGGAAGACACAGGAACTCTGCCCTATCTTTGCGACTTTTCTGTCAGTCTACGGATTTTTGTTTTAATCAAAGAGAAAACATGGCAGTGACTTCATGCCAGGGGAAGCCACCGGACCTGCGACTTCATGCCGGGGGAAGCCACCAGACCTGCCAAGCCCTTCAGTCAATCTGTTTGTCACAGAGATATGGAGAGGGAGGAGGCTGAAAAGGAAGGCCGTGTAAGGCCAGGGACTCAGCTTCAAAAACAGGTTCTAAATGGGATGGGACTTCTGTGGAAGCCTGTGCTTTACATAAACAAACATTAGGTGTCAAAATAAAATATTTCAGGTGTCACCTGAATCCAAGCATCTTCTCTCCCTTTGATGCTGCATTGATGATGAATTCCAGAAGGAAAGCTAAGGCCTGCATTTCAGGCCTTCATGAGATCAGTCAAGTCTTGGGAGCCTCCTAATACTGCCTTCTCCAAAACACTCTTATTTAGGGGACAGTCTAGTCTGAGCCCTGCACCCCCATTGAGAGGCCTCCTCCTCGTTCACCCAACTCATCTCAGCAAAGAGAGCAAAGGCTATAAGGCTTTGACACTAGAGCCCATAGAAGTCACGTGCCTGTGTCCGAGTAATAAACTACACTAGTATTTATGTGTATAATCATGTCAATTAGAAGTGACTGCATTCATCTTCAGTGTGTGTTGCCTCAAATGGGACGCATGGAGATGTTTTGGGGTATACTGGATCTTCCTGTTGGAATACAATGCTTTGTGACCCAGGGCATTCAATTAGGTTCTATCACATGGTGCGGCTGTATTGTAGGCATGAGTCAAAGGAAAATGGGGCTGTAATAGATTGGCCTTGCGGTCACAGAGGCCAAGGAGCAGGGTGATATGGCCTGCGCTGACCTTTGAGGAAATCATGTGGTGTTCTGAGGCAGTGGCAAAGCTTATGAATAGGTGGTGGTGGCATCATATCTTTGAATGAGCCACCAGGACCAAACCATAAAGTACAAAGGCCATGACATCCAGGTGTGGCAAGACCTCAGGAAAACAGGCAGTTAGTTGTGACTCCAATAGAACTCCAAGCAAATAGGAACACCAAGGCAGGTATTTAGAGATATTGCTGGGCCAGCAGGAGAACTACAGAACATAAAGATTTCTTGGTGCAGCTGATAGGCAACCCAGAGGTTTTCAGTGAGAAACCCTTTTCCATGGGTAACTCTTATAAACCCCTCAACAACCACATTAAACATCCTTGGCTCCCAGACTAGACAAAAATTTTTGCTAAACACCCATGCCACCCTGCACTTCCCGCTGTGACCTTATCTCCACTGTAACTGGCTGTGAAGATTTGCTTACATAGCTGGACTATCAGCTCCTAAGGGCAGAGATGGTACCTGCCCTGCTCAGAGCTTTATCCATCCACAGTAGCACCGCGATGGGAATATAGTTAGGCTTAGTGTGAATTCACTGATGAAACTGGGACAGTATGAGTTCTAGGCCTTCTTGAGTGGTATGTTCTGTCTC
This sequence comes from Dicrostonyx torquatus, assembly GCA_028555095.1. Classification (NCBI taxonomy): domain Eukaryota; kingdom Metazoa; phylum Chordata; class Mammalia; order Rodentia; family Cricetidae; genus Dicrostonyx; species Dicrostonyx torquatus. The sequence goes on along the minus strand of JAQHUG010000019.1, from coordinate 8,088,931 downwards.
CATGCTGGTTTGTTTTAAACACCAACTTGCCACAGCCTAGCATCATCTGGAAGGAAAGTCTCCATTGAGGAACTGCCTAGCTCACACTGACTGCTAACTTGTCTGTGGGAGGTTTTGACTGTTGTTTGGTGTAGGAAGGCTCAGCCCACTGTGAACGGCATCCTTCCTGGTCTTAACGTGTATCAGAAAGCTAGCTGAGCACAAACCTGCCTGCCAGCCAGCGAGCATCCTCCGCCTAGCTCCTGCCATGCTTCTTCAGCTATAAAATGTTTTTGTTGTTGTTTGTTTTATTTTGTTTTGTTTTGGTTGGAGGTAGTGTTGTGTAGACCAGCAAGCAGACTTTCCCTCAAATTCTTGCCTTGAGTTCCTACTTTCACTTCCTTAATGATGGCTCATGACCTGGAATTATAAGATGAAATAAATCCTTTTCTCTCCTGTATTGCTTTTGGTCAGAGAATTTTATCACATTAACAAAAACGAAGCTACAACACTTTGATGATCCTTCTACCTTGGTCAGAGTTGACCTGGACCTCAGAGGCCAGTGCTCTAAGCTGAGAAGCAGCTGTCTACTGATGTGTCTTCTGTATTCTTCTAAGTTCTACACCGCATACCAGTAGCCACACTGTAGAGTGACTTGCCAGCATCTAACATAACTCTCTGGATCAGTTTTGTTGTTGTTGTTGTTTACGATAAGATATCAGATTGATCCAAAACTCCACATATAGCCAAGGATGACCATGAACTCCTGATCTTTCTGCCTCTACCTCCCAAATGTTTTAATAACAGATAATGGCTAACCACGCCCAGCAAGGCTCTGTATCTGATTTCCCAAGAATTTCTTTTCCTGTTCCTTATGTGGCCACTCTGAGACATGAGCTCAGCCATGGCAGAAAACATAGGCTATTTTGAAAGCTTCATAAGCATCAAGCACTTTTGCTTTAGGGGACTACATCCCTTATAAAGTACTGTTAAAATGGTCCCTTGTTTACATAAACTATAACATGTTACCATGGGAAAGTTGTAGTTAGCTGGGCCTAGTTGCACAGGTATGAAGTCTGTATGGGCTATAGAGAGAGTTTAAGACCAGTCTGAATAATTTAAAGAGAATCTGGATTATATATATATTTATATATTATATATATTTATATATATATATTATATATATATAATATATATTACAGATATAGATAGATACATGTAAATACATATAGAATACATGTAGATTTAAAGACTGGAGATATAACCCAATGATAGAGCACTTTCTTATCATACACAGAGTCCTAGGTTTAAAAAAATATTTTTGAAACATAATCTCACATTATAGCCCAGGCTTGCCTCAAACCTCAAACTTATTATGTATCACAAGCTGGCTTCAAATTCATAGCAATCCACCTACATCATCTTTCTGAGTTCTGGAATAACCTGTATGAGCCAACATGCCCAGTTACATTTTTTTCTACTACTAATCATTTAACCTGGCTCATTATTCATACCTGTGAAGAATTCTGGCACTGAGCTTCATCCCTCAGTGTTGCACATCTTGTTTATAGGTCTATGAAGTATTTCTTTTTCGATTGATTGGAAAAGGGGCCTGTTGATAACACTCTCAGAGAGAATGTTCTTTGGGCCATGATAGCAAAGTCTATGGCTGGAATTTCACACTCTCCTTGTATCCATTGGTAGTAGCCATTTTTTTTCTGAAATTCAAATACATCTATAGACAGCCTAACACTTGGCAGCCTTCCTCTGGATTCTGTAGGCAGAACAGAGGAGAACATTCTTACCCAGAAGTATGGGCTATATCTGTGAGTGGGCAGCAAGTTCTGGTCTCTAAATAAGGCTTTCGGAATGTGAAGCGCACTGCACACTGGCCACGGAGATGAAACTTGGAGAATTCAGGAGAAAGAAAACAGAGGAAATCACAGCAGGAAGAGGTGGGAAGACAGAGGAGATGACTTAATAGCAAAATATCATCATCACTGAATTAAATTCCGAAATGCCCTGTGAAGTTCAGTTCTAAAATAGTACATTGAATATCTGCTGTAGGATAATTCTTCTGTATGCTGTGAATATGTTTTACTCTCGTTGGTTAATAAAGAAGCTGCTTTGGTCTATAGCAAGGCAGAAGAAGGCTAGGCAGGAAAGTCAAACTGGAAATAGAGAGGGAGAGATGCGAGCCAGCCACCAGAGGAACAGGATACACTAGAGAACAGGTAAAGCCTTAAGACATGTGGCAAGATGTAGGTGAATAGAAATGGATTAATTTAAATTGTAAGAGCTAATTAGTAATAGCTATAGGCCAAACATTCTGTAATTAATATGAGCTTTCCTGTGGTTATTTGGGACCTGACACCTCCGCTTACAAATATCCAATGTTATGGGATGAAGAGTGACAAAAGAGTTTAATTACAAAATATGTAAGTGAAAAGAAGACACAGTGACCAACAGAGCTGAATTAAAGACCTAGACATGAGTCCACCTACCTATGCACACCTGAATTTTATAAAGAAGTCAGAAATACCCACTGGAAAAAAAGATAGCCTCTTCAAATGGTGCTGGTCAAACTGGACAGGGGCACGCAAAAGAATGCAAATAGTGCCATGTTTTTCACCCTGCACAAAACTTAATCCCAAATGGGGTACAGCTCTAAACAGAATTCCCCAAGGAGGAAACACAAATAGCTGAGAAACACCTAAAGAAATGTTCAACATCCTTAGTCATCAGGGAAATTAAAAGCAAAACTACTTCAAACCTTCAGTATGACTAAGAGCACTAAAACAATTGACAGCTCATGCCGGCCAGGATGTGGAGTAAGGGGAACACTCATTCACGCCAGTAGGAGTGCAAACTTGTACAGTCACTTATGGAAATCAGTGTGGTGGTTCCTCAGGGAGACAGGAATCAATCTACCTCAAGATCCAGCTATACCACTCTTGGGCACATCCTACCACAGAGCCACTTTCTCAACCATGTTTATGGCTGCTCTATTCATAATAGTCAGAAATTAGAAAGAACCTAGAAATTTACAGGTAAATGGATGGAATTAGAAAAAAATCCTGAGTGAGGTAACCCAGANTGTGGTGGTTCCTCAGGGAGACAGGAATCAATCTACCTCAAGATCCAGCTATACCACTCTTGGGCACATCCTACCACAGAGCCACTTTCTCAACCATGTTTATGGCTGCTCTATTCATAATAGTCAGAAATTAGAAAGAACCTAGAAATTTACAGGTAAATGGATGGAATTAGAAAAAAATCCTGAGTGAGGTAACCCAGACCCAGAAAGAAAATATGGTATGGGACTGGAGAGATGGCTCAGAGGTTAAGAGCATTGCCTGCTCTTCCAAAGGTCCTGAGTTCAATTCCCAGCAACCACATGGTAGCTCACAACTGTAATGGGGTCTGGTGCCCTCTTCTGGCCTGCAGGCATACATGCAGACAGAATATTGTATACATAATAAATAAATATTTTAAAAAAGAAAATATGGTATGTATTCACTTATATGTAGATATTAGCTATTAAGTCAAAGATAACCAAACTACAATCCATAGAACCACAGAAGTTAGGTATGGAGAAAGGGACTGCGGTGGGGGACAGATGGATCTTATTAAGAAAGAGAAGTAGAATATATGGTTATGGATGGATGATGGGGGTACGGAAATGGAGGGAACAAGTGGGGATAGGGAAGGAAGAGAGGTAAGGAGGGGAGTTACAGGGATAGACAGCTAAAATTAAGGGCCTTTTGAGGAGTAGTATAGAAATGATATAGTAGAAGCTACCTAAAATACATGCACATATGAAGGCCATCTAAATGGGAGTTGTCTAATAATGGGGAAGACGGAGCCCCAAGTGGCAACCTTCATCATCAAACGAAGCGTCCAGGCTGGGGATAGGTTCCATCTGTTTCAGTTGTTGACTGAAGAGATCCCACGGGAAACCCTAATCAATCCAAGCTGCTGCCAAGGTTACAGGCGCTCTCCACAAACTGATGGTAAGGCCTGATTGCTGAAGACAACACCTACACAACTCACAGAACATGGAGCAGTGGAGTGGGTGCCTACATAGAACCATCACCCTTTGATATAGGATGGTATTCTGCACAGAAACGTAAATACCAACCTAGCCACAGACCCTTTGGTCTACGATGGTGTCCCACCTATAAGGCTAATGCACGGTGGCACAAAGCTTCTGGGAGTGACCAACCAATATCTGATCTGGTTTAAGACCCACTCCAGGAGATAGGACCCATATCTGGCACCGTTTGGGTGACCAAGAACACTAGACTAGGTGACCCAGGGGACCGAGGGTAAAACAAAATGCTACTGTTCTACTAAAATAATACAGCGATAAAATGATTCCTAATGACAGTTTGCTACACTCATTACACTCATAGAACAGCCTTGTTCAACTATCATCAGAGAGGCATACTCCTGTAGCAGATGGGAATAAATATAGAGACTCACAGCCAGACAATGTGCAGAGAGTGAGAGACCTTGGAAACTCAGCCTTAAATGGGATATCTCCATCAAATCCCTCCTCTTAGAGCATAAGAGCCAGAGGGTATGGAAGACACGGAGGAAATGAGGCCTTCTAAACACACCAGGACCAATACACAAACGGACTCACGGAGACTGAGCAGCATGCCCAGGACTGCATGGGTCTGCGCCAGATGAGGTCCTAGAGCTGAAAGGAGAAGTGAGCACACGCCGCATCCCTAACCCAGAAGCTAGTTCCAGTTGATAGCACTTGCAAATGAAAGTTCTTCTTCTCCAAGGGAGTTTCACTGGGGAAATAAATTATCCTTTGTAATTGATTTTATTGAGCTCTACATTTTTCTCTGCTCCTCTCCCTGCCTCTCCCCTCCCCTTCAACCCTCTCCCATGGTCCCCATACTCCCAATTTACTCAGGAGATCTTTCTTGTTCTACTTCCCATGTAGATTACATCCATGTATGTCTCTCTTAGGGTTCTCATTATTATGTAGGTTTTCTGGATTATGAATTGTAGGCTGGTTTTCTTTGTTTTATGTCTAAAAGCCACTTATGAATGAGTACAAGTGATATTTGTCTTTCTGGGTCTGGGTTACCTCACTCAATATGATGTTTTCTAGATCCATTTGCCTGCAAATTTCAAGATGTCATAATTTTTTTCTGCTGTGTAGTATTCCATTGTGTAAATATACCACATTTTCCTTATCCATTCCTCAGTTAAGGGGCATTTAGGTTGTTTCCAGGTTCTGGCTACAACAAACAATGCTGCCATGAACATAGCTGAGCACATGTCCTTGTGGTACGATTAAGCATCCTTGGGGTATATACCCAAAAGTGGTATTTCTGGGTCTTGAGAAAGGTTGTTTCTTAATTTTCTGAGAAATCACCATACTAATATCCAAAGGAACTATACAAGTTTGCACTCCCACCAGCAATGCAGGGGTGTGCCCTTTACCCCACAACCTCTCCAACATAAGCTGTCATCAGTGTCTTTGATCTTGGCCATTCTTACAGGTGTAAGATGGAATATCAGAGTTGTTTTGATTTGCATTTCTCTGATGGCTAAGGATATTGAGTATTTCCTTAAGTGCCTTTCAGCCATTTTAGATACCTCTGTTGAGAGTTCTTTGCTTAGGTCTGTATCCCATTTTTTATTGGATTATTTGTTCTTTTAATAACCAATCCAATAGGATTCCTGAGTGTGTGAAGGAGTGGGTCTCAATGTCTCTATTCGTTTCTTGTGCCTTTTCATGGGCTCTTTTCCTTCTGTTTGTTTGTATTGCCCTATTCTGATAGGTTAGGATGTTTTTTTAATCTTATTATATTTAATTTTATTACTATCTCTTGGAAGCCTGTTTTCTAATGAGAGACAGAAAGGGGGTGGGTCTGAATGGAAGAGGAGTTAAGGAAGAACTGGGAGGAGTAGGGGGAGGGGGAAATAATCAGGATACATTATGCAAGGGGGAAAATCTATTTTCAATAAAAGGGGAAAACAAAAAATGTAAAAGCAAAAAGTAAACTAAAAAACGACATCAAACTACTTTAAAAGGGGGGCAAGTATGGGTCTGGAGTTAAGGAAGAGATCAATAGGTGAAGCCTTCTCTGGATAGGGATGGGTGGAAGGAATTTTTCTAAAAAGATGGAACAGAATCCCAAGAAGAGGAATAAAAATGAGCAAAGATAATTTCAAACAAAACAAAAAAATTAAAAACTTATGTTTTCTGTGTACCTGTTAGCCCCAAGCCCTTTCAGTCAAGGCTTCTCCTCACAGCAGGCTCAGGGAAGGAAGGCTACTGCACTTTAGGGCTGAGGAACCTGAGACACAGGCAGCTGTAATCGCCCAGGCAGGCTGCAGATCCGAACCATTTCACCGTGCCCCTTGCCTGCGTGGGAGACAAGAGAGTGGAGGAAGAGGAGTCCAGTTGGCTGGGTGCAGGCTTCTTGGCTGAGTTTGGAGAACTGGGTGGTGCAACTAAAAATAGAAGCTGGGTCAAAGAATGAGGATTCCTGTGGGCCATGGTAGAATCTGAATTCCTTTTTCCTATAGAATCTTCCGGAGCTGGTCAGACGGCAAATTCCTGAGCTTTTATCTTCACCTATGAACCAGAAACTATGGATTCTAAAAGGATTTCCTCTTGACCAGTGGTTCTCAACCTTCCTAATGCTGAGACCCTTTAATACAGTTCCTTGAGTTGTGGTGACCCTAACCATAAAGTTTTTTTCATTGTTACTTCATAACTGTAATTTTGCTACTGTTATGAACTGTAAATATCTGATATATGGGATATCTGATATGGGACTCCCCGAAAAAGAATAGTTTGACTCCCAAAGGGATTATGACCCCCCAGGTTAAGAGCTACTGCTTTTTTCTTTTCTTTTTCTTTTTTATTTTTTATTTCTGGTTTTGGTTTTTTGAGACAGAGCTTTGGAGCCTGTCCTGGAACTTGCTCTTATAGACCAGTTTGGACTCGAACTCACAGAGATCCGCCTGTCTCGGCCTCCCAAGTGCTGGGATTAAAGGCGTGTGCCACCATTGCCAGCATAGCCATGCTTTTGACCTTTTCCACCCTCAAGGCTGAGAGCTGCTGATGTAAGCCATCAGGCACATACTTTGAAGTTAGGGAAGGTGAGCTACGGGCGAATTTATTTTCCAGAAAGTAATGAGTTGGAGATAGGGAGGCCTTAATACAGGTGCTCAGTCCAGAGTTTCCTGTGCTGTCCAGGACAGGGGACAATCTCAGCTAGAGAAAGACCAGGGTACTGGGTTGAGCAGTGTGTGCCAACACCCATCTAAGAATACACGTCTGTCTAAAACTTCAGAACGCAGTCCTGTGTGGACCCAGGGGCTTGCTTGTGTGGCTGTATCTAGTAAGATGAGGTCATAGTACATTAGCATGAACCTAATGATGTCTTCATGACAGAGACAAAGAAATTGAGATGGATGCAGACCCCGGGAGACACAAAGGAAACGAGACATGTGCCAAAGCAAATCAAAATGAAATAAAAACTCTACAAAAATACCACCGAGTTCCTTTTGTACTGCCCAACCACTCCTGGACCTGGGGGCTGATCTGGAGTGTGGTTAACACACCCCGTGAATTGGAGGGGGGGTGTTTGTGTGTGTGTGTGTGTGTGTGTGTGTGTGT
>JAQHUG010000019.1:8057332-8081080 GCA_028555095.1 Dicrostonyx torquatus | reverse complement strand
TGTGTGTGTGTGTGTGTGTGTGTGTGTGTTCCTTTTGTACTGTCCAACCACTCCTGGACCTGGGGGCTGATCTGGAGTGTGGTTAACACACCCAGTGAATTGGAAGGGGGGTGTTTGTGTGTGTGTGTGTGTTTGTGTTGTTTAATTTTTATTTTCTTTCTGTGTATATTTTTTTTTGAAAAAGAAAGAACATAAAGTTGGATAGGTAGGGAGGTGGGGTTGGAGAAGGGGAAATATCTTTCAAATGTATTATGTGAAAACATTTTTAGTTAAAAATGACAAGAGGAGCCATGTGATGGTGATGACAGGGCAAGTTAGGACAGTGCAGTCCCAAACCACAGAGTGCCACATGTACCTACTTCCAGCAGCAAGCTGGGACTGGGGGACACTCTTCCCTTGGAGCCTCCAGGAGGCAGACATTTGAGGGTTTTGTTGTTGTTTTGTTTGTTTGGCCTTATAACTGTGAGAATAGATAAACCCATGTGGTTAGTCCTCCAGATGTTCATAGGGTGCTGGGACCTTTGAGAAGCAGCAGCTCTGTGAGAGACTGCCAGGTTCCTGGAGGTGCTGTCCTCAGAGAGGATGGCGTTCTTCTTGAGTGAGTTCTCACAAGGACAAGGTATTATAATAGCTGGAGCCTGGCCAGGTCTCTGTGGTTTCCTGTCTAGTCATGCTATCTCTTGCTGCCGTGGGCGCACTGCCGTGATACCATCTACTACTGAGCCTGCACCAGAGGCCAAAACAATGGGGGTTATATGATCTTGGATGTTGAGCCTCCAAAACTGTAAGATCAACAAAATGATTTTTGTTTTTGTTTTATAAAGTTACCTAGCCTCAGGTATTTCATTCAGCATGGACGACAACAACAACAGATTACCACAATAAATTTCTGCTGTGTTACGTCATCTGGCTTGTGTTAATTTTCTGAGGACTCTCAGAATAATTAAGAGAAGTAATACAGTTGTATGAGGTGGCAAGATGCTGAAGAGCGAGAGATCAGATCGGGTAGAGAGTGTGTGAGCAATAACTGTCCAGAAGCAGAGTCGTGTGGTCAGTGATGAGGCTGAACAGAACATAGGTTTGGATGAAGAAGACTGGAGCTTGTTCAAACTTTGGCACCTACCTGTAATAAGACTGTTTCCTCAACTTCAAAGTAGGAACAATATGGCCAACCATAGGGTATGCATTCAGCAGACTGAATGACATACTTTAAGGAAATCTGTTCTTTTCCAAACATGGAAATTAAAAATCAAATCCAGAAAAACTTGTCTAACAAGCAGCCCCAAGCCATAATCACAACCTTAACCCACAGAGAGCCCACCCCGCAGGCTGGCGACGGAACGAAGCTCGTGCTCAGCCTCCTTCTCCTGCTCCTGGTGTCAGCGCCAAGGATGAGCTGAGCTGGGAAGGAATGCACAAAAGGCCCAACAGAGCTTGGCCTCTGGTCGGAGAGGAGTCTGCCTGGCACCAGCGTCTCCCACCGCGGTTAGCAGCTTCTCCAACAGCCTGTCTGTGGAGTCTACCTCCTCAGGGCTGGCTGGGCAGGGAAGATCAGCAAAGTCCTAAAAGCCTGCCGAGATTTGCCGGAGTCTGGGAGTACTGATAGCTGTGAAGAGCCAGTCCGGAACTGGAAGAGGTGGGTGAAGAGTAACAAGTCCGTGTGGTTGATGAAATGCAGACTTCCTAGTCATTTTCAAATGTAAGACAACTGAGAATTCATATTTGAAGAAGTGTTGGAAAGGATGTCCTTATATTAAGGCATTATTCATTGTTAAACTGAAATTTGAATTTGACTGATGCCATTTGTTTGAATTTGCTAAGTCCGGTGACCTTAGGATCCTTCAGGTCAATGAAGGTTAATTTTGGAGCCAAGCCAGAAAGCAAAGCCCCTGGAGAAGCCCGAGGGCCAGAACTTTGCCTCGTTCTCTGAGGGTATGTTTCTTTGGTCCAATTTACACGAGTACTTGGCTTGGACCTGGCACCGCCTCCGCCCTTCTGCAAGTCCAACCTTGAAAACTATTGCACATCATCTTCCTCTACGCATATGAACTAGTCTTCTTGTTTCTGGTCCCCGAGTTTCTCACTGTAGAACTGGGCTATAAGCTTCGGTTCTCCTGAACTTGTCTTCTCTGGGCAGACTGACTCCACGCCAACCTCGAGAGAGCTTCACTCCAGTTAGAGGGGTACACTAGGCCTGAGTGAAGCGGTGAGATGGAATCCCTGGTACTCCGGGAAGGGGAGAAACTAGGGCTATTCTCAGCAGCAATTACAAACATGTATTGGAGTATGAGCTAATACATATGCCCCTGGATGTTCCAATCTCCCAAAGTTAAGGTCCTCTGGAGTTTATAAATCCTGCAATGCCTTGTTAAAAATCTTGATGATTGGATCTTATAATGCAATATTTTAGTATTCAAAGACTAAAAATGACTCAAAAGGTATCCTGTGTAATATCTCTGACTCTGTTAACCTCGTCTATGTAACATGAGCCTCTTTGAGCCCATGACAGAGCCAGCTCCGTAAGTATGTAAAGGGTTGGAACATGCATAGGGCCCTGAACTTAGGGGAACCCTACAATTGGTTGAATGCTATGCTGTCACCATCTTGAAACTCCTAATACCTTCTGAACCAAAAGCCTAGAACTTGGAATCTGGTTCTGTAAATTCTGTTCCCAGCCCTGTCCTGAAGGGATAGAATATGCCTAAGATATGAGTATAGCACACTTCAATGCCAGCCTCAACAACCTTTGTGACAGAGTGACACTGGGAAGCAGTGCCATTTGAGAAATATGGTCACCCAGTCAGGCATGTGGACACCTGGAAGACTGCTCATCCCAGATGCTGACAGAGAGCCACACATGAGGCCCATCAGGCCCAGGACAGTCAACATATCCAGAGAGATAAGCATTTGCACAGATACGCATACACAGCACAAAGTCCAGAGACCTTTGGAGCCTTCTGGCCTTGGCCACAAGCTGGGCCACCTTTTTGTACCCCACAGTGAGCAGTGTCTCCCTCAACCACCTCCCCATTAGCCTATTGTGGGTGGGTCCTCGCCCAAACATGGGCTTGGTTAATGGGCACAGGGAAGCCCTGGGATTTCCATCAGGGTTCAGGGAATCCCAATCAGAAGGTGTCCTTGGGTTTATCTACTGTGCTTGCTCAGCATTCTTTTCCTTCTTTGGTCTTCCTGCTCAATGCTCCCCTCACCACACACACTGGGCCCATCCCCTTCCAGCCCCCAAACCCTAACACATCTGGATTCCCACAGCCTGGTAGCTGAGCCGAGCAGAGGTCAGGGAGGGGATGGCCTTTCCCACCCTTTTTTGTTCTAGTCCAGTGGCCTAACATCTTTGCTATCTTAGGCCATAGGCACTAGGGACCAGCTGCCAAGCCAAGAAGCCAATGGGAAATTCAGCAGTGCCGGCTTTTTGTTTATTTCTAATGGGAAGTCAAGAATAACCCCGGAGCGCAGGTTGTGTTTCCAGCTGTGCTTCCAGCCCTGTGCCCTGCTGGTTTCCACATCCTCTGCCACTGGCTGTGGCTGGCTGGATAACAGCTACGGATGAGCCCAAGTCATGCTTGGCTTGATGCTTGCTTGTCTCTGTATTCCTAGCTTGACTGCCATCAAGCACCCAGCACCCACACCCCCCAGGGCACCTTCAGGAAATATATTACTGGACTCAGAAATGTAATTCCAGGTGGGACCTGGAAGCAGCGCTAATGGGTAGGGGTTGATGGTTGGGTCCCAACACCCCAGGGACAACAGGGTCCACATTGAAACACCAGACTGCAGTTTGAGAAGAACATCTTTATTAACAGTCACCGTGTTATTATGGACATCTGATGTCTCCATGAAGACAATGCATTTCCGAGGTGAAGAACATAGACCCGGGCTAGACCAACTGGACTTGAACCCATCACTCTGACACCTGGTAACTCTGTGACTATGAGGGTTAACTAAATCAATACTTAACGCCTAGCGCACTGCAAGTGTAATAACAGGTGAAACTATTATCATACTTTTAAATGCGGTCCTCAGGATAACACACAAAGGCAATGTTTCTCAGCCTGAGTCACCACCCCTTTGAGAGTCAAACGATACTTTCACAGGGGTCACATATCAGATATACTGGACATCAGATGTTTACATTATGATTCATACCAGTAGCAAAATTAGTTATGAAGTAGCAATGAAATGATGTTAGGGTTGGGGTCCCCACAACATGAGGAGCTGTATTAAAGGGTCGCAGCATCAGGAAGGTTGAGAATCACTGATCTAAAGGATGCACACGGGCAGATCTTAAAACTAACCTGTTGAGGGGACCCAGATGTTAAGTGACAGAGTCCAGTTTGAATGAAAGCCCGCGCATCTGCCCCACATCACACGGTTACGCCATGGTTGAGGGGCAGACGGGAGAAAGGCCTGAGTCAGCATCTTGTCGGCATTTCCTTTCAGTTTCCCCTGGGCACTAATGGTGAGGATGTGGCTGATGCAAGGGAGATGTCTCTCTGGGATAGCAGTGTGATTTATCAACGGAAAGAATTAGAGAGAGGAACATCATGCTTGCTGGGTTTGTCTATACTTCCTCTGTCATTCACTGGGCTCTTCTGAGAGAAACTCAGCAGAGTGGCCCAAGACCAGGGTAGCCTCTAGGAAGAAAACAGAGGCGGTAGTTTTATGCTGTAAGATAGGCCTTTGCTAATGGTTCCTGATAATCCCCCAAATCTCAGTTAAGTGTTCCTTGTGTGGGCTGTGATTGAAACCAATACTCCTGGGGGACCCGGCTTTGCTTCCCTCCATCTGCTAGGTTCTATCGTCTCCAGTTCACATGAGCATCTGGGTCGACTCCAAATGGAACACCTGTAAGAGGCAATTTAATGTCCACATGGCTTCCATGCCTTTGTCCTCTCCTAAGCTAAATCGGCTGGGGCATCGCTAGGTCTCTTGCGTTTAAACCCTGATGAATTTCTGCTGAAGTACATTGTTTTACAAGTTGAAACAGGGAATTTTTGTAAGCCTACTATTTAGAAAACAAACAAATAAAACCCACATACAACTATTTCAGAAATGCTACCCCACAGAAAAGAAACTCTCTTGCCAAAATGCCACCATATAAAGAAAGTGATTGAAGGGACACAGTAAAATGCCACCTCCTTCATACCGAGCCTTGGAAGGAAAATGAAGAGTCTGTCTAACTTCACAAACCTCTTTTCTAACCATTCATTGCTTTTAAAACATAGTACAAATTTTATTAAATCATATAATGTTACATTTCCTTATATAATACTAATAAAGTTACTTAATGACTTTTGGTATTAAAATTATTTTAGGAGGGCTGGGGAGATGGTAAAATTATTACTGTGCAGGCTGAGGACCTAAATCCAACTCTCAGAACACATTTTAAAAATGCTGAGTATAGTAACGTCCAGTTGTAGCCCCAGCAGTTGGAAGAGACAGGGGGATCCTGAGGGCTTGTGGACTACCCTGTCTCATCTACTTTGTGATCTCCATGGCAGTGAAATACCCTGCTTCAAAAACCAAAGTAAATGGCTCCAAGAATGACACCCAAGGTGCCATCTGGACTTCGTGTATATGCACACATACATGCACCCACTCCATACATATGAACACACACACATATAACATTAAAGGAATGTTTAGGATAGTGATAAATTGAAAATCAGTCAAGGGATATCTAGACTGGCTATAGAAGACCCATGTTCATAAGTACTAGGTTCACTATTTCTGGGTAAAAGAAAATAAATAACTTCAAAACTCATCGGCTGAAAGCTGCGATAGCATTCTATCCTCTTCCATGGTGTCTGCGGTCAGGAATTCAGTTCTGGCTCTTGAGGGTGACAAAACACGTCAGCTAGAGTTGCAGCTGCCTGAAGCCTAGAGTCCAGCATTCCCGAGAGGGCTTGCTCACTTGATGAACAGACTGATGCTGACTGATGTCAGGAATTCCCAGCCCATCTCTAAATCCGCCTCTCCATGGACTGCTTGCATATCCTCAAAGCAGAGAGGGCTGTCATCCCCCAGGATGACCTGACAGACTAGCCACAAGGCCATTAGTCATCCTCCTCTCCCCTCCTCTCTGCCACGCTGTTATGGTTCCACGGCCAGGTGTGACTCAGTGTGGGAGGAGAGGGCTTGGAACATGACTGTAATGCAAGAAACAGTGGCGGCCACCTCAAAGGCCCTAAAACTAGCCCGTTCCAGGATGGTTTCTGATATTCTTTGATTATGTCCTCCAAAAAGTCACCTGTTGGTGAGCTGCGGATGGTGCTCAGTGGCACAGCCTGCTCTTGCCTAGCAGGAGCCTGGGTTCACGCGTTGGAAACACAATTTCCATACTCACATACTAATGCTATTTGGAGGTGCAGGTGGAGTCTTTGAGAAGTAGCTAAGGGTAGGCTCCAGAGCTGGCCTCAGTGGCTTTATGAGAAGAGACATAGGCTTGGTGAGCTGTCTTGCCATGTGATGCCCCTGCCACGCTATCAGTAACAATAAGGCTGTCACTAGATGCTGCAAGCATGAAGAGCCATGCTCTGGGAACACCCAGTCTTAATGGCTGTAAGTCAAATAAACTGTCTTTTTGTTGTTTGTGATTTAGTCTGAGATTAGCAAGGTTGGCCTTGAACTTGTGATCCTCCTGTCCTGGCGTCTGCAGTGCTGGGATGGCAGATGGGCATCTTCTACTTACTGTAAATTATCTGGGTTGAGTTGCTTAGTCCATAACAGAGAATGGACTAAGACATTTTTTCCCTTCTCTTTGCTGTGATCAAACACTCTGACCCAAACAGCTTGTAGGGGGAGATGTATTTGAGCTTACACTTGAGGATGGAAGTCAGGGCAGAACTTCAGGCAGAGCCTTGAAGGCAGGCCTGCTTGCTATTTTACACACTACTTTCAGTCCAGGAACTCACTTCGTGGCCAAATAAATACAGCAGGAGTCAAGGACGCTCCTGGCTCACTGGCTGATGCTCAGCTAACTGGTTTATATAGCCGGGGATCACCAGCCAGGGGAAAGGTACCATCTATAGCATCTATAGTGGGCCAGGCCCTCCTACATCAATTATTAACAAAATAATCCTCCACATCCATGCCAGCAGGCCACTCTTACCTAGGCCACTCCTCAGTTGAGACCGGCCTCTCAGATAACTTTAGGCTGTCAGCCAAGCTGACAGTTGAAGCTACACAAAATACCTCCTGCAACCTTGCTGTGTGTGTCAAGTATTCCGTTCTTATTTTCCCACAATTCCCAACACCATCTATCTCCCACTAAAGGCTCCCCCCTTTCAGTCACTAATGCATAGAAATTCAGAGTCCAATAGCACTACTGTGATCACTTCTCTCAATTCCAAACACCGCTTGACCTCCTCTGCTAACAGGACCAGCCAGTGTGTTCCTCTCTGTTACAAGACTGTGTACACCCCAAAGATAAGAACTATGTCTTAGTTTTGAGTATCTACTACCCCCAGAATAAAGCTTGCTAAGTAGCAGTAGCCCTGGATACTGGTTGACAATGATCACTTTTGGCCTTTGGGTATTTACTGGGTGTGTATTTACTGGGTGATTTTAAGCTACTTGCCACTTTTTTTTTTTTTCCATAGCAGAACATGGCGCAACAGCAGCGTCTCTTCACTTTCCCAGAAGTGCTACTTTCTGCTCTGGAATGCCGGGAACACTGTGGGAAGCCGGGACACCTATGCTTATAGGAGGCCCCTGAAGATGGGGTGAAACGGAGGGTCAGGTTCAAGGGCTCATGAGTACTTCCAAGTTGTGTTTTTGAAGGAAAAATCGTGATGGCAGTTCAAGACAAACCCTCTCTCACTCTTCTGCTTGAGAACCCCACTGGCTCAGCAGAGTGAAATTCAGCTGCTCCGGTCTGCACTCCGTCTGCACATGGAGCTCCCAACAACCACAGCTCTGCTGAACCCTGTCCTGGGGCTTTCTTATCAATGGTAATTATTTACTTTGGTGGGGACTTGCCAAGCAAAATGTAGACTGGAGCGCCCTGGAGATTCCCCCAAACTGAGCTCAGGTTCTCCTCCAAGGCAGCATCAGACTAAGCGTGAACTGTTACCAACGTTGTATTTCCAAGACGCTCAGAAGGAAAGCTACCACGACACTGTTACCATGGGGAAAGCTTCTTATGCCGCGCATTTCTCCCTAAAATAGTTCATCCTGGAGAGAATGGGAACCACACAAATTAATAATGACTCCTTGGAGCTTTATTTGATGTACTAAATAGCATGGCAGAGAAAGGTCACACAAGGGAAGTTCTGGAGGCTGCCATTTTAGATCAGTGGACGAGACACCCACACAGAGACTGACGGCCCTATGGACAGCCCCCAGCACAGCCTCAAGTTTAAGTGTCCCAGCTCTGTCACGAGGTCTTGAGCTTCTGAGGCAAGAGACCCATAAGATAAATTCCTTTGGCCCCGGGCCCAATAAGCCTTCTTCACTGCTAAAAGGTGCACCTTTACGGGAAAGCGCTCTTGAGGCTGTCCCTCTGGGCACTTGACTACTTTGGCTCAAGCAGGTGGTGTTTTCCTAGTTTGAGTCCTTTGTGTAGGAAAAGATGTGGGGTTTTGCTGAGACTGCTCATTCAAACAGACAACCCATTTTCCCCAAGTTACCCTGAGCTACACTGACCTCATTATTTGCTCTCATGCAGGCAGATATTTACTTAGTGAGCCTCTTTCTATAAAGACTACCCATTGGCCCATGCGCCTGTCATCCCTCTGTCTACATTACTGCTGTGTACTTTGCAAGGGGAGGGTTAAAACTTAATAGTGTCAAGAATACAACGTCACGTAAAAAGAGCACCCAAGACAGGCTGGGGTGGTGGGAGTCGTGGGTGACAGCTTGTAGCCTGAGGGCCAGAAGGCGAGGAACAACAAGGGCCTCCACCATCCATAGTGTATGTGACGGTTGCCTGAGTTTTCCCTTTATTCTTACAATGATATTAGCTCCACCTTCTAGATTAAAAAAAGTCAAGACTCAGGGCATGAAGTTGGTCTTGGGCATATTAAAACTTTAGCAGCAAAATCATTTCCTCCTGTTGGCACCCCTTCCCAGTCAGCCCAGGTAAGGTGATCAGTTGGTGGGATGTCCCCATCAGCACTGGTTTTCTCCCCAAGGACATGTTCTAATGGGGTTTTTGTTACAAAACTACCTCAGGGGCTCCTGCCTTGGGAAGACCATGGTGCTTCTCGCATGGGGGTCTTCTATACTGCTAATAGGTGAGCTCGAGGGAGGAGCTGAGGCGAGTGCCTTTGTGATTACTGAGAGCACTGATGTTCTGAAAGAGGACCTGGGTTCAGTTCCCAGCACCCGTGTGGTGGATCACAACCATGTGTGACTCCTGTTCCAGGCGACCTGATGCTCTCTTCGGATCTCCTTGGGTACCTGACACACATGTGGTGCACATACATACATGCAAGCAAAACAGTTACACACACAAAACAAATTTTATTAGAAAGGGTGTCCTTGGGCCTCTCCAGTCACAGCACTGGGCCACTCTCCGGTGACACACACAGAAACCACAGTAGCATTCTGGGGATGAAAAGAGTCCCAGGAGGCATCCTGAAGCAGTCTGGGCCTTCCCCTTAGGCTCCTTCTGGGACACCCCACTGAAACCTTACTTTCCCCAACGGCATTGTTATCATAAAGAGGCCAGTAGAAAGCCCTGTCCTGCCTTCCCGTGTCCCTTACTACACAACACTGACACGGTTTGTTACCTTTGCCAAGCATCCTGCGATACATTTCCTGCCTCCCTCAAGGAAACCTCAGAATCAAGCTGCCATGCTGTCAGAAGGAGGGAAAAAATACAAATGAACAACTTTGCCCTAACTTCGGTTTCTATTTCCTCTTCAAGGCCTTGCCTAGTTTTACCATGAGCTTGGCCAAGACTCAAACTTAATTAACTTAATTGTCTCCAGGAACCTTAGCTGGAAATCAGGCACATACATGTCTGCCCTACCCAGTAGGTATACCCTTATTTGGACACTGGGTTCGCTGTGGGTCAGCAGTGCACAAACAAACCGACTGCTCTCAGTAAATGAGGGGTGAAAAGTCACCTGGGTAGAGTCCACCATGCAGAGCAGAAGCCCGTCATCCATGCTGGGCCTCCATGCTGGGCCTCCAAGCTGGGCCTGTCGTGAAAGTGCTAGGGGAAGGGGAGAGGGGAAAGGGGGGGACACTGCCAGCTCAGTAGTACAGAAGGGAGCTACCATTCATGTCAGCCTCTGCTGGTCTCCGAGGAGAGAGATAATTTCACCTTCAACAAATGAGCAGAGCCCTTGTCAGCAGCATCTGTGAGGAGAGCAGGGTGGGCCACCGCTAATTTGCGTCAAGACTGGTTTTGCCCTATGCCCCAATGGCCATACCGATATTTCCAAATATTAGATTGTTTTTAACTAAAATGCTTTATGCAGATTAAAGATCAAGGGTTGGGGAGATATCTTAGTCCGTAAAACTATGTCTGCAGAACCCACATTAAACAACAAAACAAACCAACAAAACTGGGTATGGTTGTACATACTTGTCATTCCAGCATGGGAAAACAGTTATGTGGATCCCTAGAATTCACTGGCCAGCCTGCCTAGCCTACTTAGCAAAGTTCAGACCAAAAGATGATAGATAGATAGGCAGCCAATGAAAAATGACATCCCAAAACTATTGGGTAGCATACACACACATACACAGGTGGGCAACTGACTTGAACATCTCTTTTCAACCCACTCACCATCTTTTTTGCTCCCAGGTGTCTCTTGTTATTTGTTTGGCAGAAGAAAGTACCCCAGACTTTCAGGCATTGAAAACCATGTTGGTAATGGTGGTGGGGTATCTCCTGTCTTACCCCATTTATTTGGTGGCTTCCCTATCTGAAAGGTAAGTCTCTTAAACTTTACTCACGGGCATGTACCTGGGGGAGGTGATAATACAAACACAAATGCTTAGAATTCTCCAGCTTTTATTAACTCATATGTCGCACCTGTGATTCTAATTGTTAGACATCTTTGGCGTGAAGGGGACTGCAATTCAGACAAAGATCTGATGCTTTTCTTGTGCTCTGCCTAGGGAAGGCGGCTGATTGCACATCAGCTGTTGGACTTGCAAGCATGTGGGATGGGAAGACACTGAGAACATTCAGTTTTCAGAGTTTTCTAGGACGGTACAGAAGAGAGCTGGCATCTGCAGGCACTAAAAATCCTGGACCAAATGCCTTGTCCATCTGGGGTCTGGTAAAGATGCCCCAGGCTGAGGTGCTACAAGGTTGGGCTCAAGTCAGGGCCTCCGTCATGTCCCTGCCCTTCCCAGGAGTCTTTTACAGGGAATGTTTGCAAACACTAGAACCAAAGCTGAGGCTTTCTATGTTCTTAATCCCTAAAGAAGCAGATTCATAGGGAGTTTAGGACCTTGAAAGGAACACTAATACCTTTTGCTGAACAGAGCAACTTTGTCAGAGTAACAGAAAGGGAGAGGCCATTACTAAATTTGTTTTCCCTACAGCCTGTGGGCACATTTAGAGAACACAGAGTTGGCCCAGCGTGTACTCAAGGTGCTCCAGGCTCAAAAACTCCAGCCCACACCCTCCCATTCTCTGCCACTCCTTAGTTTCGACTTTCTTTTCCTTTGTTCCTCCAGAGTCAAACTTCTTGGAAGAGTCTATCCCCTGTCTTCACAAACACAACTCCACACTCCTGAGAACCCTCACTTGACCTTGCAAATGACCCCCCCCAAACCACTGGCCACCTCACCATGGCGGTTAAGTCTTGCTCCTTTATACTCTTCTGAATCTTCCTTTTCAGTAGAGTTCACTGACTCTTTCTATCCCTTATAATACTTTCCTCAGGATTCTTGCCTTCATCTTCTTTGTTTTTCTCCTTATGTATTCAGTGAATTTTTGCTATTTATGGTGGACCAATCCCTCCAGAAAGCCTTCAGTTGAATAATTTTCTTCCTTAAGACCTTATGTGGGAATCAAAGATCATCGTAGTACTGATTTTCCAGCTTCCCTTGCAGCTAGAGTACACACAGCCAACACTGTTTCTGACCATCAGATTTGAAACATACGTTTGAATAAAGAGACAGACACAAAATATTATATACTGGCAGGCTCCATTCTATGAGAGTGGATTCTGATAAGACATTCTGCTATGTTTAGGTTCTAGATTTACTACTCAGCAACACAAGCTGTCTGTGTCCAGCATTACAGTGGTTATCCTAGGGGTAACCCTCAACTTTCTTGAGACCCTTTTCTTACCTTCCCTTTCTAGAGCAATAGCATTACATCATCATATCCACAATCTTTTGTATCATCTTCACCCCATGTGGTTGACCAAAGCTCCTAATTATCTTTTGACATTGTCTCCTCCATGCCCCATAGCACAAAATTATTTAGGATTTCATTAGCATTCACCTGCACTATTAGAATAACTTATTAGTGCGTTTCTTGACTTCTTGCCTTTCTCTCTCAATCTGATTTATACTGCTGCTAGAATTGCCTTTCCCAAATATGAATTGGACCCTACAGTTCTCTGTTTAAAACCTTTCTGAACTTTCCCATTGACTTCACGATAAAATCTAAACCCTTTAACATCACGCTTTATGGCCACCTTACACATTACACGTTTTACATTTCTAGACCTTTGACCACTATGATCTCCAGCCTTATCAGCCTGACAGTAGTGTTTGTTGTCCCACAGGACCCAAGTGCCTGCTGTTCTGACTGAGACCAAAGATTAGGAGATACTTACCCCAGAGGATGGAAATGTCCGCCTCCCTGAACCCTGTGTCCAGTGTCTCTAGACCCCTAAATGCCTCCTTTCCTGTTTCCCTTCTGTGTCTGCTGTGTTGCTGGACACAAACAAGGGGAAATGAAGAAAGATTTATTTTTATTTTGATTCCCAGTTTCAGAGGGTTTAATGGACGGTCCCTTGGCCCATACTCAAGGACAGAACATCATGGTGATGGGAATCTGTGGCAGAAGAGTCTTTTCACCTTGTAGTGGGGGGAAAGCTTTGATATCAGCAACAGGAAAGGGGCGTGGAAAAAAGCAGAGTTCCCCAAAGATATGTCCCTAGTGATCAGCTCTCTCTCTCTAGGCAACTGCCTCCCAATAACCATGAAAATTGGAATCTATCAGTAGGCAAAGCCTTACATTAAGCCAGAGTCCTAGTGATAGGCTCCTCCCCAGAAACACCCACAGAGACGTGCCCAGAGGTGTGCTTTCCTGTCTCTTAGGTTTTTTGTGCTGACTGATTTTTGTCAACTTGAACAAGGTAGAGTTATCTGGAAAGAGGAACCTCAGTTGAGAAATCGCTCCTTCCAGATTGCCTTTGCAAAAATCTGTGGGGTGTTTTCTTGATTGATGACTGATGGAAGAGCACAACCACCCCTAGGCAGGTAGTTCCATGTTGTAAAAGAAAGCAAGCTGAACAAGACGTGAGCATCAAGCCAGTAAGCAGTGTCTCTCCATGGCTTCTGATTCAGTTCTTGCTTCCAGGTTCCTGCGCTGAGTTCCTACCCTGACTCCCCTCAGTAACAGAGTATGACCTGAGAGTTATAAAATAAACCCCTTCTTTTCTTCCCCAAGTGCTTTTAGTCGTGGTATTTTAGGACAGCAATAGAAACCCTAAGACAATAATTTAATCCAATCAAGTTGACAGGATTAACCATCAAAGTTTCCTAACTAAGACAATAATTTAATCAAGTTGACAGGATTAACTGTCAAAGTTTTCTAACACATTTATTATTTATTTATTTAACAAGCATTAACTGAATTCACTCAGTGCTATGCAACAAGCCAGTAATGGCATTGAGCAATCAGCACAGACCCACAGGAGTGCAGCCAGCCTACTTACCTGGGCTTTGACACTGTGTTCTGAATTCAAGTTCTCAGAACCTCACCAACCCACTGAGAGTCTCCCACCTCCCTTATTCCGCATTCTTCTGTCTTTCCCCCACCTGTCAATCGCCGGCTAGATGAGAGAAGTCCTGCTTTGTGGTGTTTGCCCATTGCCATGGTGAAATACCCTCCCTACAGCTCACTTCACTGTTGACATGATGGTGCCCAATGTGCACTTGGAGACAGCTGCACAGTGGATTCTCCATGAGCCTGTAGGAGACCGGACTAGCACATCATAGCCTTCATTCTTTATGTCTGTTAGTTCCGGGAAAGTTACTCCCAACTTAATTCTTTTCCTCCAGCTTTATACTTCGTGCTTGACCATGTGTGTTCTTCCTTCTACATCTTTTCTCTAGGGTTCTCTTTTTACCATGTTTCCATGTGTGTGTGTTGGTATTGGCTTCCTGTGGCTCCTGTAACAGGAGTCTTTGATGATCCCTCAGTCATCAATAATCCTAGCTTCCTGGTGACAACCTTTTGACCCATAGTAAGTGGCAGTTTATTTTCCAAAGAAAAACAAACATGTAATTATTTTGAGGGTCAAATAATATGCTAGATATTAATGTGACAACATGCTGTGCAGAAAGCTGGTCTGTGTCGAAGGGTAAGGTGGTCTAGGTCCTTTATCAGAAGAATTCTGTGAATATAGAGAAAAGAAAGAACTATTCCATACGAAATGTGGATTGTTGCTAATAAATTATATTAGGGGCATATCTGCCCGGGAACTATCTGTAATGCTCTTACAGAACACTCATGTTGGTTCAGCATCACATAGTCTACAACTATATTCTTGCCTGCGTGATATTTCTGTGACTGAAGCTGGCTGTTACAGCGTCTGTGTGCCTAGCTCAGCCCATAGCTAGACTGTGGGGAGGAAAGACAGAAACTTTTTTTTTTTTTTGGTTTTTCGAGACAGGGTTTCTTTGTAGCTATGGAGCCTGTCCTGGAACTAGCTCTTGTAGACCAGGCTGGTCTCGAACTCACAGAGATCCGCCTGTCTCTGCCTCCCGAGTGCTGGGATTAAAGGCATGTGCCACCACTGCCCGGCAACAGAAACTTTCTTATGTCTCCTTTATTACCCACAAAGTCAAGGAAGTGCTAGACATAGGAAGATGCACAATAAAAGTCTGAGTGGACACTCAATGTGTTCAGTTACCCTTCTTAAAATGCTCAAATTAAGCTTAGAATTACCAAATGATTCAGGTTAACTGCAAAGCATTTTGCATGCCTTAAAATACTTTAATGAGTCCTTCAACAAAAGAAATGTGTGTGTGTGTGAGTGTGTGTGTGTGTGTGTGTGTGTAATATTTATTTTGTGTGTAGGGGGCACACACATGCTTGTGGAGGTCAAAAGGTGACTTGTGGGACTCAGTTCTCTCCTTCCACCATGTGCATCTCAGGGATAAACTCATCTTACCAGACTGGTAGCAAGTGCATTTACTCAAGGAGCCATCTTTGCTGGCTTTGAGTGTGGTAATTTTGTACTGATCTCTCACTGGGATTCCCTCTGGAAAGGGATATATTTGGTTGTAACTTTTGGTCAATGTTTCTTCACGGTTCTTATCACCCTTCCCTCACTGTCACTGTATTTGTAAAAATATAGAGTCAAAGAAAAAATTCAATATTCAAAGTGGATATTTCAACAGACAGAAGGAAAAAAATCTAAAATCATATTAGCAATTACTTGAAAATTATGTAATAAAAGTTGGCCCAACTTGAAGAAAATCCAATTTCTAGAAACTTGCATTAACAAAATTGAAATTAAGTGTGAATTTTCACAGGAGATGTTTGCTAGGAAATTATCCATCCTCACATCACTCCTAAATTAGCTTAAAATCAAACGTTGAATTTATAGATGCCCGACTTTCACTCAGGAGAGGAACACAAGTATTATGCTAATCACCCTGAATCTGCACAACTTCCACAAAACTCTCCATGCTTGCTGCTTACTTTCTCAGTGAGTAATTTGCTCAAAGCTCTTGATCCCACCCCCCTCCCGTTTCTTGCTCTATTTGAAATGTCTCAGCTTAAAGGTACGTGATAAATGCGGGTTTTCTTATCTTAACACAACAAGGCACCAGAATTGGTCTCAGTTGAAGGAATTTGTACTCTAATTGAGCAAAGATTATTCTTTCAACTCCCCTTTGATATTTGGCATTGGACCAAGGAGTCTAAAATTAGCCGACTTCAGAATCCAGGTGCGGGCTAAGTGGAAGCAATTCCATTTGCCCCAGGAAGTCACCGGAGTTGTTGGAATAGTTTAAGTAGGATTCTGGTTAAACTGCTGGCAGAGCCACCCCTTTCTGCAGAGAATGGAAAGCCGCCACCCTGAGGAGCTGATGGGGACCATTGAGGACATCCCTTAAGCAAGTACTTTCTGTCTCATAGCTCAGACTGGGATGAGAGACTGTTCCAAGCCTTGCTCTGCACTGATGGAATAGGGCCCTTTTTCTTGTCCTATTCACCCCCCAAAGGCATTCTGGGGACCAGATAAGCATCACTGTTTCCATCATCACTATGGAGGTTTCCAAACATGTCTACATAGTCTTCAACACTCCTTCCACCCACGTGTGTCAAGCTTAGGGACTCGCTCGCAGCCAGTGCGGCGCAGCAAACTTCCCAGGCTAGGTTGAAAAGGTGACTCGCCTGCCCCGGTTCTCTTAGGATACTCACTGTGGAAGAAGTCAGATGTCATGTCCGAAGGCTGGGTTCTCTGACACTGCCATGTTATGAGGAAGCCATATAAAGAGGCCTAAATAGGCTCGTTGGCTGGCAGTTCCAACATTCATGTGTCTTCCAGGCTGGGACACTGTATGAGTCCAGATAATTCAGATAATGTGAATGAGTTTCCAGATAATTCCAGGTCCAACCAGCAAGACAGTCTGGATTTTGAAACTTCCAAGTTGATTCCTCAAACATGAAAGCATGACAAACCAATTTTTCTCTGCTGCCTCAGAACTCCTGACCCATTATTTGTGTGAGATCGTGTGTGTGTGTGTGTGTGTGTGTGTGTGTGTGTGGCTAATGTGTGCTATGTGTGATGTGGCAATGGTCACTGGAGCCGTCATACTGGGCGATGGCAATCACAATGTAAGAATATGGTCAAAATAACAAACTTAGCCTGTGTGAGGCACAGTGGCCGGAACTACAGGCTTCCCTCGCTTCTTCCTGGGTCACTGACTAAAGCCTGAGGGCCGATGGTTCACCCTCATCCCATAGATCTTGGTATGGAGCTGACCCAGAGCTGAAACCCGTGTCTGGCCACACTTAAAGCTCATGCTCACCCTGAGCTACAGCTGAGTCGTCCGTGCAGCAAGTGACCCGATTCTCTCTGCCCTCTGTCTGTGTGCTTTCTCTGGTCCCTCTTTCCTTCCATTTGCTCTCTGTAATTCCTGTCTTTCAAAAGATGGAAGGAACCTTTGTGTTTTCCAACCTGGCCAGTTTTATAACCAATACCAAGCTGGGCAGAGGTTTTCAGCCTCCGGCAGCCGTTCACCTGGCAGGCTGAAGAGCCATGCTACTGCCCCTCAGAGCGAATGCTTGCTTCCATAAGCGTCTGCCCAGCCCTCAGACTGACTTTCTTTCTGGGCTACAGGTAGAATATTCCATAATTCACAAATCCACTGTTTATACGATCGAATCTCTGCACACAAGGTGTAGGTTATGAACACACTTATGACAAATTACCCAACAGATTCACAACACTTGTGTGCTCTCGCTAGCTCTCGTGGGTTGCCATTCTCCAGACCGCTCCCAGCAGGTTGAATGACAGGAAGAGAAAATCCACCCTAACTTTGGCCTTCATATCCACAGTCCTCAAATCCGCAGGTCCCGTCACAGGACCTGGATAAAAGCGTGCCCCTTAGCAGTCAGATCAACCCTCTCGCTTCTTAATTGTTGTGGGTGTTTTGCCATAGCAGTAAAGAGCTGACTAGCATAGGTAGGCTCAAGTCCCTCTAAAGGTCCTTTGAGGTGGCTTTTAGGTGAAGAAATAGCCCAGCGTCATCTTCCTCTAAACACATAGCCCGTGAGTGATAGACCCGAGGCTCAAATCCGGGTCTTCTGTCTCCACACTGTGCTCTTCATGATGTGCTCCAATTGGGAGAAGCAAAGATGCAGCTACACATTCAGTGTTGACTTCTAAAGGGAACATGAGCAGCCCCGCACTATCGGGCAAGATGTCTCACGGTTCACAGAGCTCGCTTCTTTGCCGTGGAGATGCACCAGCCACTCCTTGGTCCATCCTCTTGGGATCTAGCAAGGCAGTGTCCTGCAGAATGTCTTCTGCTTTGGGTACACTGACACCACCACCTTTACACATGCCTGTGATTACTCCAATCTTGACAGGCAGGGACAACTCTATTTTGGAACTCTAACAGGCAACCCAGCCAGGCATGGTGGCACACACTTATCCCAGAACTGGGCAGGCTGAGAAAGGAGGATTGAAAGTTTAATGCAAACCTAGGCTGCATAGGGTTGCCTTGTGACAAACAAACAAAAACTCAGAAAAGCATAAGCCCAGATCAGTGACGACTGAGATCCCATAGCTCTAAATCCCCGCCGTGAGGATACCAGAGTGTGGGCTCTGATACCTGATAGACTAAGGACACCGTGCAGGTTCGCGGCTGAAGGCGACTATTTAGAAAGACAATAGCCGAAGTTTTGGCTTCAACCTCTGAGTCATTTGCAGATTGCCCCAGGAAAGGTGGCTATTTTCGAGCTGATGTGTGAATAGCAAGGAGTGTGGATGAAAGAGTTGCGCCGGGAGATAGGAGAGTTAGAAAAACCCCCAAGGGGGGAAGGAAGAGAGACAGAGCGAGAAATAGGAACAAGAAGGCACATAGGAGAGTTTTAGAGAGCAGAGCAAAGAGAAAAGAAATGGTTTTAAGAGAGCCTAGAGAACAGAAGCAATTGTAGACAAATAGAATAAATACAGGCCCTCGCTGAAAAATAAGAGAAGCCTTTTAAACTGTGATGGTGTGAAAGCTTGTTTCTTTCCGTGCATCTCCGAGCACACATTTGGAGAAGTACATCAGTTTCTATGTCGGGGCAACGGTCCCAGACACCAGATCTCCCAGTGGCCACCATGCAGCTGGTGAGGTTGACATCTGGGGCTTAAATTAGGAATTCTTCTAAAGAAGAATAGAGAAGAAATGCCTTCACACCTGTCCTCACCTGCGCGCACGCGCGCACGCGCACGCGCACGCATACACACACACACACACACACACACATTTATAGACCTACATACATATCTAAGTCAGGCATCAATTCTTCCACCCAGCAGCAAGTGAGACCGCAGTGTGCAAACTGACCACAGTCACTGCAGAGCTCGCCATACGCCATTTAAAGTACTTGTCACCTTGCAACAAAAGTGTCTCATATCCCAGCACTTACTGAAAGCCAAATTGAATGGCCACTTAAGAATGAATTGCAGGACTCCCACAGTCCGAGACATGAAACTTTGGCTTTGCTAATGCTGAGTCTTGTGCAAACTCGGAAGGCTGGGTGGAATTCTGCCCTGCGCTTGCAGAACTGCTCAGTCAGCCTTCCTGGAAAAACAAGCCAGCATCCTACTGTAATTCCCCCAGCACTGGTCTTGTCAATGTGGGGACCAGGGAAAGGGAATCTAAATCTCAGGCTTCCTCTGTTCCCTGAACACAAAGGAAAAGATGCACAATAGTCAGATAACAGATGATGAAAATGTGATTATTAAGTGGGCGGGGGGGCTTTCCATTCTCGGCTCTTTCAGGAGAGCTTCATGACATCTCAGAGGAAAAAATCTGACCTGGATTTTTCACCATTGCAGGAATGAAAATTAATAGATGTATGTATGTAAAAATGTGGACGGGAGTGCACGCATGTAGGAGGAAGGGACATTTAATTATCCAGAATTATCTAAGCTAACATCTGGTGGCAGGGGCTTTTGTCTCACTTTATGTTTGCTTCATGTTCCATCTCAGGGTTATCTGACATTGCATTGACTTTAGGGCTCAGATCAGACTGGGAATCCCCACAGGCAGGAGCCAGTGTGCCACTGAAGTTCACCTACCCTTGACAAGCAAGAGAGGGGACAGCATGACCCCTGTTATCTGGGTTTCTTTTACCCCTGACACATTTAGTGTGTTGTGGAAAACTGCCGACAGCATGAAGATGCAAAGCAAGGCTTTAGCGTTCCGCATAACATAAAGGAGCTGCAGTAAACACTGTTTGAAGCTCTCTGGTGACCCAGGATGGTTTCTGTACAGGAGTGTCCTAGCTGTGGGTAGCACAGGTCCCCTGACTTCTGAAGAACAACAGCTGAACCAGGATCTACCCAGGGCAGTTCATGAGGTGCTGCTCACTTTTAGAGCTCTCCCAAGCCACTTCACTTCCAGCGCAAGTTAAAAAGTCATTGTGGATTGGGGTCTGTTCTGGGTGTGATGGGCAGGTGTTTGGGTTCCTCACTGAGATACAAAAGAAAAGACTCTCACTCCTATCATACTCTGGGGGTCTTGTGATCATCCTAAAGAACCAGATAGTTATGGGCCTGGGAGACAAAGCCAGGCCAAAGGAGCAGAGTCAGGCATACCTGAAGGCCTCTTGGCCACAGCCCTCTTCTCCAACAGAGAGATGGTATATATGAGAGCTCTCTAGCTTCTTTTTACATTTTTATTTATTTTATTTTATGTTTTGGGGCATCTATGATCACATACATAAGTTCCTGTGTCTTCGGAGGCCAGAGGTGCCAAATCTCCCTGAAGCTGACTTTATAGTCAGTGTGGGCCACCTGACATGGGTGCTGGGAACCCAACTCGGGTCCTGTGGAAGAACGGCATAGGCCCTTAACCACTGAGCCACCTGTCCAAGCCCCTTATCCCCATCTTTCCCCACTTTTTCATTCGCCTCTCTAGTGCCGTGAGAAAGCTGGTAGGAGTCTAGTTGCATAATTCCACGGCTGACTTTGCTGTGGGTGGAAGCAGTGCCCCATGGGGTGCCTTTGTGTAGCCAATGGGAACAGGACAGTGTCCACAGTCGGGTGAACCATCTGACAAAACCCAGCCTTCTCCAGAAAGCTGTCGCTTCCCTGCACCTTCCTCTTTTCCTTTGGGAGGGAGGAGACAATCCCATGTGGGTTGTGAGGACAAGGGACGCTCCATCTAGAGTCCAGTCTTCTTCCCTGAGTCATTTCTGCATCGTGTGTGACATCAGCGCACTGTCATCCAGGTAGAGCTAGTGCAGCGTGGACAGCTGGAAGTGGCGGCGGGAAAGCAAAGGTGGCGAAGGCGTTGCAATGCACTGGCGATATCTCCAGGTTCATGGACAGGAGGCGTCCCCTAACTTCCCGCCTAGTGCTGTGGGCAGATGCACTTAGGAAGAGTGCAGGCCTGAAGCGCCAGCCTGACGGACTTGTAGTCTAACCCGACTGCTCTTCTCCTGAACACGATTCTGCAGAATTAGCTCTCACCCCAGCCAGTCATCATCCCTGAATTCACCCCCACAGCATGGCTAAGTGATGCAACCGCAGCCTGTGGCACAGTTAGCAGGCTCCTCTACAGTGTGGCTGCCCCACTGCTCCGAGAAGCCGTCTGCCACCAACAAAGAATCATTATGATAACCGGAACAGACAGGAAAGAATTCTCTTTCTCTGCCTTTCATGAAAAAACAACAGGGGTTTTAAACCACCAGTGTCCTGCTAATTTCCTAAGGAATGCCTAGCTCAGGGCTCCTCCTTCAGATCGGCACCCAGGAAGGTTAAAGGCAGAACTCAGTCAGAAGGTGTCTGTGGGGTTAAGATAGAGTTGGTCCTTGGGAGTGTAGCTAAGTGGTCTCAGTTTCCCACGACAGCTGTATGGGCAACCTACACCACTAAGAGAGTCTGGGACTAATTTCTGCTTTTTATACTCCATTTTCTTTGTCCAAGCTGCATCAGTCACAAATATAATTGATTAATAATAAATGTCCATTGCAAAACCACACGATGCCAAGTCCTGCACTAAGTGATTCGGAGAAGATGAAGGTGATGCCTCTCCTCGAGCTCTCCGGAAGGAAACGATAAGGACGGGTAAGAAAAAGAGAAAGGCTAACACACTACCGTGCGTTAGCGTGTTAGGTAGGTGTGACCTGAGAGTTGCACGCTGCAGGTGTGGCCGCGAGGTGCACCACAGACGCGTGCGCATGAGCAGGTCAGGAGAAAGGGAGGTGGGCGTGGAAGTGGGGTGGACTCTGCTGAGCCCTCTAGGAGGACAGATGGTATGACCGCGTTTTATATTTCGGAATGCCTTTTAGAACAGGCGCTGCGGTGTGGAGAAAGCATTGAAAGGAGCAAGGGACAGGACGAGCAGGAAGGGGCGGGGTTAGAGCAGAAGTAGGGCAAGGAGGCGGGGCTAATCTGAGGGCTCTTCAGATAGAGCTGAGTGTGGCACGGCTAGCATCACGTGATGGCTGATGGCATGCCAGGCATGTTGTTACCTGTCACAAGTGCTTTACATGTAAGACTTTGGAAACTAGGGCCCAGAGAGGTTAAATAATTTGTCCCAGGTCACACAGCTGGTAAGTGACAGAATTTACATTCAAACTCCTGGGTTTCAGAGTCCATACTTTCACCCTTACTTTCCTATCCTTGCCAGGTCTCTCTGAACTCATCTGCTCACCTACACATGCAAGCTTCACTCCCCCATGCAGCGTGCCAGAAAACGTTTAACCATTTTGAGACAAGGTCTTACTTTGTAGCCCAGGCTAGCCTTGTACGACCTATGTCACACAGACTGACCTCTAACTCCGGGTAATAATCCTGCCTCGGTCTCATGAGTGCTAGGATTACAGGCTGTGACACCACACCTGGCAATGTTTAACAGCTGGCTCTCTGATAGACAAAAGCCTGACTTGCAGCCTCTGGCAATCACCATGGTGTAAATGCTCCCACTGATGCCCATTCCAAGCTGTGAACATGATGGCCCAGAACACAGAGATATACACGGTCAGCTTGAGAGCTGGTAGGATTTGTTTCTAGCACACCCTTGCAACACCTATCCCTACCACTGGCAATAGTTTTGTTCATTCAACTCAACACAAAGCGCTTTGGATCACACTCCAAACCCTACAGCTGGCTTTTTATGGCTCTGTAAAGTGTCACCGAAAGGCCACATTCATGTCCTATCATCTGCTACCCACCGCTGACAGTCCAAGGGGATGACTGAGGCCAAGAACACCGACTAGACCTTGGAAGCTGTTGCCCATTTCTAGACAGGCCCCTGTCCCCTAGCCACAGCAGAATTTGCTTCCACAGCCGTGTTCTCCTCCACCCCGTATAACCCACTTTGTGGCACTTGGGTCTTCAAACGAGCAGTGCCAGACTCAAGTTCCATGAATGCCTCACTGAGTCCAGGCAAGAGAAATGCTGGCCTCTCATCTATGGCTACCCCACTGGGGTTCTAGTCTAGCTTCTCCCCTTCGCAATCCACCCATACTTCAAGCAGAACATCTTTTAGCACGACTTCTTAGGATGAGGGTACCCACATATGGATGCTGGTAGCCTGTGATGCAGATGCTCTATAGTACCTAAGCTCTCAGGCCTTACCCATCATCTCTATCCACAAACTCCACCTTCCCCTGCAGTGCCAGCCTTTGAGGCTAACACTGCAATCACCCAGCCAGCTAAGCCGGCGACATAGGTATAACATGAACCTTCCTCTCCTCCCTGTGCCCTACCTGAGTACCAGGCCTTATGGTGCTTATCTGTGTGATATTGGTGATATTCACACTGTCCTGTCTCTATCAGGGATGTCACCATGTGTTAATGAAGGTTTCTGTCCTGCTTGATCTGACAGCTGTTCAGCCCCAAA
>JAQHUG010000019.1:8044520-8057058 GCA_028555095.1 Dicrostonyx torquatus | reverse complement strand
CAAACTAAATCTTTCCTTTTTCCAGAATTCTCCTGTTCTCATTGCCCTGCCTATACTTCCTGCCTGGATACTGGCCAATCAGCATTTTATTAAACAAGTACAAGAAACAAATCTTTATAGGGTAAAACCATTGTCCCACAGCAACCATGTTTCTGCTTACTTACTGTCAAAGCCTTCTGACTGGGCCCTCTTACTCCAGCCTATAGGTGCCTCAGAGAAACAGGACTCCCTGAGACTCTAACCCTGCCATTTTGCCCCTTTTCCTTGGTGCTGAAAATACAGTCCTTGACTCTCATCCTGACTTTCACATCTGTTGAATCCTTCAGTTTTGGGGTCAGAGTCCTTTCTCACTTCAGTTTCGGTTCCCAACTTACCTATGAGCTCTGATTACTCCTGTAATTCATCATCTCTACAACCTAAGCAAGCAGTGTCCTCTTCAGTGTGATATATCCTCAGTCTAACTCTGGGTCTCATCCACAGGCTTGGGGAAGTGTCTACCCACTTGTGTGCTTATATCTCCTGGCCAGGCAGACATCCACTCTTAACCAGGAGGCTGCCCCTCCTAAGGCTTGGGAGTCTCTAAATTTAGGCATGAACTGGAAGAGACACCCTCAAGAAATTTGTACCAGGAACAGTTGGAGTTGGGAGATAGCTCAGTAGCACAGACCCTGTTTCTACCTTCCAACTCCTAATTAAACAAGATGGCTTTCCCCCAGCCGGCACTTACTTTTTCTTTGTGCATCCGTGGTGTGACATGGAAAGACCCACCCAGTAGGTATGACTTGCAAGTGACATCTTCTTGATAATTAAGTACCATGAATGGTGCTGCCATGTAAACAGTAACATACCATGAAATAATGACCAGGTTTTCCATGTTCATGAGTGAAGGTTAGTACTTCCCATTGACATCTGTAAACCTCCACGGTGTTGTGGAATAATAATCTTTTTGTACATTGTGAAGGTGTGTTTTTGCCAAGATGCCTTCTCATTGGTTTAATAAAAGAGCTAATTGACCAACAGCTAGGCAGGAAGAGGTTAGGTGGGAAAGCCAAACTGAGAGGATGTTGGGAAGAAGAGGGAGGGTGGAGTCATGGGGAGTCGAGGAAGCAGGACGTGGAGAAAATGAGGTAACAAGTCATGAGCCATGTGGCAGCATGAAAATTAATAAATATGGGTTAATTTAAATTTTAAGAGCTAGTTAGTAATAAGCCTAAGCTATTTGCCAATCATTTATAATTAATAATAAGTCTCCATGTGATTATTTGAGAACTGGCTAGTGGAACAGAAAAGTCTGCCTACACATAGTCATTCTGAATCTATGGCACTGGGAAGCATTTATGATCACCAGCTGGTGTATTTTTAAACCTTTCTATTGAAATTATGATTGAGGGGGCTGGAGAGATGGCTCAGAGGTTAAGAGCATTGCCTGCTCTTCCAAAGGTCCTGAGTTCAATTCCCAGCAACCACATGGTGGCTTACAACCATCTGTAATGAGGTCTGGTGCCCTCTTCTGGCCTGCAGACATACACACAGACAGAATATTGTATACATAATAAATAAATAAATATTTTTTAAAAAAATTATGATTGGCAGATGGAAAGTTGAATGCATTTAATATTATATTGATATATATATATTAAACCCTGATGAGTATAAACTGGAAGTGTCAGGTGGAAGCCAACACAACCCGTGTGAACACACTAGAGAGACACTGACATCTATGTTTTTTTTTTTAAAAAAAAAGAAAAGCAGGAAAGCCACCAGCAGCCACCCATTTAAAGAGGGTCCACTGGACCTTGGAATTTAAAACCAGAGCTGAGAGTGTGATGCAGTCACTCAGAGACAGAACTCATAAACAAAGTAAGAGCGGTCTGTGCAGAGGAGAAACATTTAATTAGACAGCAGCGATGAGAGATCTGATTTCAGCCCTACAGCCCACAGGGCCTCGTGAGGAAGTATAGATAGCGCAGTCTTTCAGGAGGGAGGCCAGAAGGGACCCTCCGGCTTCTCATTTCATGGGTATAAGGTGTCCTGCAGCCTAAAGTGCAAACAGAGCCCTGCATGACAGTGCTGCAGGCACCCTTCAAGCCATGAAATCTTTCCTCTGGCCCCTGGCAGACACTGATTCTGCAATAGGTCACCCTAGTGAATTGAACCGTCACTGCTGAAAGCCAGCTCCTTCAACTGAAAGGCCATCTTTCCAACAAGCTGCAAGACCTGAGAGCTTGTGGGGTGTTGTCACAGTGGTCCCCAAGGATCTGAATGCTGGCTGGAACAACAGGCCTGAGCGTATACAAAGTTCTGTGGGGGTAAGGTCAGCACTCACACTTCCAAGACAAGCAAACAGTCTATAATTTCCTAACCCGGGGAGGAGACAGGATGAGGGCCAACCATATAACTTCCCGAAAGGCACAGCTGGCAAGCACACCCACACCGTTAGGCTGCAACTCCCCGAACTAATTAAAAGGTAGAGCCAGGAGAATGTCCGGATTGCTACATAAGCATCTCCTGGGAAAATATGCTCCTGGTTTTGCAAACCCAGGGCTCTGACTATACTTCCAGGGTTCAGTCCAGTGATTACAGTGTAAAATGAAATGTATATAGAGATATGAGGGGGGGGACGGGAGGCGTGTGTTGAGGTATGGGTAAGAGGTGGTGATTGGCTAGAGCTCAGGCAGAGAGAAATGGCCTGAGATAGAAAGCCCAAGCAGGAACAATAGGCAAAGAGCTTCAATTGCATCCCAAGGGAATTAGTGGCCAGCAGGGAAAAAACAATCCTCCCGCCCAAGGGGGATGTTAGAGCAGTTCTCTGGGAGGTGCTTTCCTCTCTTTCTTTCTAAGTTTAACAATCATTGTTTTCACTTAACCTCATCTGGGAGAGAAGAATGGACCAAATCAGCACCAAGAATTTGTTCTGCTTTGTGAATCTATGAAAAGAAAACGTCTAATTCTTTCCTTGAAAGGACACCCTACCAGGTCGGGAGAATTCCCCTGCCCTGCCGACTCTGGGGCACACACATTTCTCAGGTTGGAGGTTGCAGAGGGAGCCCGGTTGGCAGGCTGCCCTCACTTCTGTCCACCTTGTAGGTCACCGGGGAAGTTATCCGATGAGGGTGTTGGGTACATGGCTGAGCTTCAGGATGTCAAATGGAACTCTGACAAAAGCAGTGTCCTTTCCCTGGGGGGGGGGGACATGGGACATGGGGGTGTGGCAGCTGGGACTCATCCAGAGACAGTGGTGGATCACACTGATTGACATAGGAGAAAGGGAAGAAGATTTCTAGTAAGATCCTGGATGGCTCATCTGTCTCTTGTTCCAGATCCACAGAGGATCTATCCTAAGTCTTTGTCCATTATGATTTTCAGTTGAAATATCAAGAAAAGCCTTTGAGACATCTAACGTAAGAGCTGTGACTTTGGTAGGGAAACTTGCCCTGTTCCAGGCAGAGGGTCAGAAGGGAAAAGGACCATTGGTCACGGTGGAGGCAGTTGGTGGCTGACACACACAGGCTCTGATCTTGACCTCTGGAAAACATGAATCACTTGTTACAAAAACTGCATACGGATCCTGGACTCTGAAAGCGAGCCACACCTCCACTGGGCTCCAGTGACGCCACCAGGGGGAACCCAGAGTCAAATCCGTTTACTTGCGACAGCTCTCTTGTCTCATGTGTGAACACCAAACACAGGAGAGTGAACTGTAGAGGGTAGAATTGAACCTGCTATATCCTCATGAACTTGCAAAGAAGTGAAAAATCACACATGAAGGGAGAAAAACTAATGACCCAAAGGGTTATCAATTTAGCCAAATTCCATTTGATAGGAATATTAGTCATAATCACGGAATTGTGGTGGAGGGAGGATATTTAAATATGAGGTGTACCCTCGCTCCAACTTTAGGGAATTACCTCGGTCCTAATGACAAATTGGGGTTTGGGACCATTAACAGCAGCAGAGGAACACTATTAGGGTGCCGCCAACTGACTCTATGTCAAGGAATCATCTCTTATACCTTATACCTATGCAGGCTCTCAGTGGAAGCTGTAAGAAACT
Organism: Dicrostonyx torquatus; assembly: GCA_028555095.1. NCBI lineage: Eukaryota > Metazoa > Chordata > Mammalia > Rodentia > Cricetidae > Dicrostonyx > Dicrostonyx torquatus. The sequence continues at coordinate 8,053,005 of JAQHUG010000019.1, read as the reverse complement.
TCCCAGCATATGCATGGAATAATCTGATGACCATTGTATTATATTTTAGCCCAGAATGAGAAATCAAACCTCTTTATCCCTGATTCTAGTCCTCATCCAGTACTAGCAATAGTAACCAACGTTTCCTTTTACTGTATGCTCATTTTATCCTTACATTAATTTTGTAAAAGTAATTCTATTATTTTTATCAGTTTTCCTGATGGGGAAAATGAAAAGTGATAAAAACAGGAATGAGAGAAGGTAGAAACTGAATGGGTTTCTAAAACACTTTTATTTCATTATTTTTATTAATTTTTATTGTATACATATGAGTGTTTTGTCTGATGGTATGTCTGTGCACCATGTTTGTGTGTGTAGTGCCCAAGGATTCAGAATAGGGCATGGGATCCCCTGTAACTGGAGTTACAGGTGATTACGAGCACTGTGTGTGTACTGGGAACCAAACCCAGAAGCAAGGGCTCTTAACCTCTGAGACATTGCTCTAGCCCTTAAATGGCTTTTTTGAGGTCATGCGAGCAATCTAAATTTCAAAGCCCATCCCAAAAACCATTCTGGATTTCCCAGGTTACTATCAGCCAGCCCAACCCAGATTGACTTCCAAGATCAGGTAAGATGGCGAGCATTCAGAGTGGGGTGGCAACAGACTGTGTCCTTGATACTTGGTGAAGGGAGGACAAACAGCAAGAGCAGAGAACCTTCACAGAAGTTGGCACGTGAAACCATCACACCTGGAGAGTTCCTCTGCTTCACTGTTGAAGTGTTGTAAATAGAGGAGAGGTGCGTGTTTTGTTCCCAGCACCCAGCTTCCAAGCCCCCAGCTGCTGGCCCGCTCAGCCGCTGGTTGCTTGCTTATGCCCGAAATAACCACATGAGACCTGTATTAATTTAAATACTGCCTTGTCCATTATCTCTAGCCTCTTCCCGGCTAGCCCTCACCTCATAAACTAACTCATTATAAAAGTCTGTATGTCACCACGAGGTGGGTGACTTACCAGACGGATCTACGGTACTTCCTTCTGAGGCGGGGGCCTCATGGCGACTGGCTCTGACCCAGTCTTCCCAGCGTCCTCTTTTCTTTTCCCCGCCTATTTAAGTCCTGCCCTATCAAATGGCCCAGGCAGCTTTTTTATTTAACCAATCAAAGCACAGAAATACAGATGAACCCTCCTTCATTGAAGAAACGAGAATTCTATTTCCTATTAAGACTGCCTCATTGCTATCTGCAAACCTAGGACAGGTTTCGTGATTTCTCCACATCTCCCTTGCCTTCCCCCAGTGGAACAGAAGTGAATCAGACCTCTCAGATAAGTTCAGACCAGGCAAAGTGCCCTGGAGCTGCTAAGAAGTTGCCAGAGCAACTGTGTAGCTTTCTAAACTATGCATGGCTGCACGAGAGAATCCTGGACATTTAGACGTCCAGTACCACACATCAAAACACAAGTCCCATAGAGTTTTGCTACTGGGTAACTACCTCACTGAACAGGAGAATCTTTCCATCCACATCCTGAGATGGAACTGGAGCCTTTCAGAGCCAGGGAGCTCTTCAGGTCACCAACAAGCCTTCTCTCCTCTGCTGGGCTCCTTTCCTCTCTCAGGGTGACTCCCCAAAGCTGCCAAGCCGCCTGCCTCCTGCCTTGCCCCAGGATCCACCAGAGATTTACTGCTGCCCTCTGGTGAGCCTCCATGAATCATATCCTACGTCTGCATGGCAGTCCTTGACACAGAGCTGACTTGTTCTGCCTCTCTTAAGCAGCGGCTCGCCTCCTTCAGGTGTTTGCCATCCTATTTCTGTGACCCTCATCATTCTTAGCATCTTTCTCTGACTGCTCTTGGGTCAAAAGTTTTTTAAATGCCTAGCCTTCCACTGGCTCCACTGGTATTTCCTAAGTGTCTACCAGGAATATAGACACTGAGAACTCACAGCAAATGCTGTCATCTGTGCTGTGAGGAGCCTACTCTCCTGAGGTATGAGGCTGGAATGTTCTTAAGAAATTGCAGTATGGCCGGGCGGTGGTGGCGCACACCTTTAATCCCAGCACTCGGGAGGCAGAGGCAGGCGGATCTTTGTGAGTTCAAGACCAGCCTGGTCTACAAGAGCTAGTTCCAACGCAGGCTCCAAAGCCACAGAGAAACCAAAAAAAAAAAAAAAAAAAAAAAAAAGAAAGAAAGAAAGAAAAAAGAAAAAGAAATTGAGAAATTGCAGTATGATGTAGGAAGGGCTGTGTTCAAGTCTGGGGAGGTGGGAAATCCCAGAGGATGGAGTGGCTGACAAGCATAGGGACGTGCGTGGGAAGGGTGGTAATGAAGAATCAATGAATGGAACTATTCTGAGAATTGCCAGTGGTTTAGAATGTTAAGGGTTGTAGCTCGAGATCACAGTTTTGGGTTATAGATCATAGATAAAGAGATAGGTCGGAGAGGTCAGTAGGGGTCAGGTCGTGAGGGATCTTGCAGGAGATGACTCTGAGGACAATGGGAGTCATGGGAGATTCATAAGCAGGAGGGGGCAACACAACTATGTTTGAATTTGAAGAGAAAGGGCTGGAAGTAGCTCTGAGACTGAGGCCAGGAAATGCTGCTGCTAGGCCAGGGTAGACAAAGCAGAACGCTGATCTCCATTCTTTAGAAGCTGAGCCCAGTCGCTACTACTTGAGATGACGAGCCACTCGGCTCTTCCCAGCTCCCTTTTGTTTCACATCCAACTTGAGCAACTGGACCTGTTTTTAACTCAAGATGGGGGTCTCATGTAGCCCAGGCTGGCCTTGAACTCATTCTGTATCCAAGGATGAGCTTGAAAGCCTTTCTGACTCTCCTCCCTCCACCTCCCAAGTGCTGATTTTAAGTACACGACACCACCTCTGAGTTTTGTGAGACTACAGGGATTGGACCTGGGCTTCATACATGCCAGACCAGTGCTCCATCAGGTGAGCTACACCCCCAGCCTTCACTGGGGAATAGTGACAGTTCTGTCCCAGCACTTATCTCTGTGACCAATGGTGCTGCTGTCAGTTTGACATAAGTCAGGGTTGTCTGAGAAGGAGGAAGCTCTGTTGAGAAAAGGCCTCCATCCTATTGGCCTGAGGCAAGCCTGTGGGGCATTTTCTCGGCTGCTGATTGATGCAGGAGAGCACAGCCACCCCTGGGCAGACAGTTCTGGGTTGTTTAATGAAACCGAACAAGCCATGGGGAGCAAGCCAGTGGCAGCAGCCCTCCATGCCTCTGCCCCAGTTCCTGCCTCCCAGCTCCTGCTCTGCTGGGATTCCTGCTCTGACTTCCCTCAGTGATAGAGTGTGACCTGAGAGCTGTAAGACAAAACCCTTCCCCCCCCCCAAGTTGCCTTCTGGGTCATCACCTTGTAACACAGCATTAAAAACCTGACTAGAACACCACTCTTCAATTTGATCTTGTTAGTATATGCCATCATTTTTGGTCCTAAAATCTTTGTGCATCGTGGTCTTTGGGGTAAATACTGAAAGGTTTACTGAAGTGCACAATGACAGCCAGCCATGCTGGAAGCATTGGTGAACCTGGACCCTAGCTCCTAAACTTGGCACCCTGGTATTCCGCTTCTCTGGGAAACTGATCTGTGTAGAGGAAGTAAAATCAAGATGGGCTGGAAGACTGACGGGTCATTAGAGAGAAGTGATTTTTAGCTTAGAGTGAACAGAGGCAAGAAGGAGAGACTCCAGGCCCTTTTCTCCTATTTCCTCCTGGTGACTAAAATGGTCTCAGAGTTGGAATCTACAATCCACAGGGTGGGCTTACAAATCTTCATGTGGCTGAAGACTAATGTTGCTCAGACACAAGCATGGCACTTGACAAAGTCAGAAGGCTTAGGAGACTTTCTTAGGTGGAAAGCACGCCTTACAGGTCAGTGGACTCTAAATAAAAGCTCCTCAGTGGAATGGAATTAGTTCAGATTTAAAGGGTTCAGAGGTGGCCGGCGAGGGCTCCAGAAGGGAGGCAGGTATGCAGAAATCTTCCTCAGGGGAATTCCTAGACAACCTGGGGTTTTCTCTGCTGGACTCTAGTGTGGTCAGATCTTCTTTTCACGGCCCCATGGAAGCTGGTGACGGGAGCATATTCGCCAGAGCTTATAATGGCCCTTCCTGGTTTCTGGAAATCAGTGGTGACCTAAATCCTGTCCTCCCTGGAGCACTGTATCCTCCATCAGTCCGTCCATCCGCTGCAGCCTTCATGCCTCTGTTAGTTCTTTCTCCCACTATTTTCCCTTGACTTTAACACTAAAACTGTAATTGATAATCAGTAAAATGCCAACAACCGGTCCTCTATTGGAATCTCTTCCAATGAACTGATGGGATCTCCACCCCTTCCCCTGCACCTCATTTCTCCTGAGTCCCCACCTCAAGTCCCCAAGGGCAATGCTTTCTCGGTTGCCTGTTCTTTAGCACAATGCCATTGTGGAAACATTACTGTTGCCAGGTGACAAGAACTTTATCAGTCCCTTCAAGTTGAAAATATGCTGGCCTTTTGATAATGGTCAATTGTCCAAATTTCAAAAGGCCATTAAAACAATAGGAATGACTCCAAAATACTCTCTTCATGTAGAGACTATGTAAGCCTTTTCCAAATATCTGGCACATAAGTTTTGAGGGTTCTGTTTGTTTGTTGAGTAGCAAATCAAATCGTGCATATTTCAGTCAAGCCCCAATATTCACAGGCCAGAAAGAAGAGCCCACTAGCCTGGTCTAAGGTAGCTGATTGTCTCCAAAGCCCTTTCCCAGTGGTCTAACTGATTTCTCCCAACAAAGCAAAGGTGTAAAGTTATCCTGTTCGACAGACTAGCTGCCAAGACCCTTGCTAGAGCTGTCAATACAACAGTTTCAGTATTGTATATGTGCACTTGCCGGCCCTGGGGATCGTATCCAGGGCCTCCTGCATGCTGTGATTCCATCGCCCCAGGCACAGAGAGCGCTTTGTTAAAAGGCCATTTTCTTCTCGAGCTTTTTACGGTGACACCTGAAAAGCTTTGCTGGTATCCGGTTTACTCAAACTGACTCTCTTCCTTGATGGGAAATTCCAAACTCTGGCAAGAGGTGTCCCACATGTGGTTCCAAACAGCGGAGAGGAAAAGCTTGCCTGGCAGTGGGGATTTTCAAGAGATTCAAGATAAGTCACAGTCTAAAAGGAATGAACTAAAAGGGAAGCTATTTCTGGTTCCACACGTGAAGAAAAGATGCTGAACTATCAGAGGCACTGGTTCACATTAGCATTTAAGGGTCCCCTCTTAACTACACCAACTGGGTACTGCCAAGGTCTCTGGTTTTTAACGTCCCTCTGGCCCAGGGACTTTCTTTCAAGACAGGAAACTTCCCTGATGTCATGGGCCAGCGAATCTCAAGGTGCAGATAGGATGCCTCCCCAGGCTGAGGCGGCTTATGAGAGGACTGGGTGTGAGGGCACATGCCAGGCTCCCTCAGCCTGCCAGGGCGCTCTCTCAGTTCTGAACCTTGACTCTCGCATGGATGCTGGATCCAGGATCATCAGTCTTGGCAGATGCACACACAGCCACCCAGCCTACCCTGTTTGCTATGCAAATGTTTCTTATCCCGGGCATCTCCTGTCTGAGGGGAAAAAAGAAGGGAGGGGGTTTCTTAGGAGACTTTAAAAAAAAACTTTTCAAAAATCTACGTGTATTCACAAAGGTAGCCTACAACATTTTCTCGAAGAGGAAATAATTGAAAAAGAATGTCCGCCAGTTGGAATTAACTTGAAGCAAACCGTCATTTCCATGGAGCAGAATAAAAAAGATCATATTTGCTGCTACGAAAAAAGTCTCTAAGATACACCACTATAGGTTTGACAAAGAAAAAAACAAACGGGATTATTTTAAAGTATGCTCTATTTTAAATATACTAACCTCAGGACCCACATGGTGGGTGGAGAAAAGTGATTTCCCAAGATACCCTCTGACCTCTGCAAGCACCCCACTACCTCATCCCTCAACACACAGATAAATGTAAAAAACAAAAGCAGTTTGTTATTGTATTTATAGTGAACACTGAATCTCATTTATTTATACATGCTTAGAAAAAGGTTTGGAACAATTCACAAAAACTTCTGGAAAGAGTGGATATCAGAAGAACTGGAGAAGAATGGTTGTATGCCTTCTGTAAGCCTTGAGTTTTCCTTTCTGGCCCTGTGTGTGTACTACTTCATGGGTACGTGAATGGGGTGTGGAGAGCATTCCTCTCTTACTCAGTGAGAGACAGTGGCCAGGAAGACTCTTCAGTCAATGAAAGGTCTCCAGCTGCAACCCAAGAGCCCTGCTGGGTTAAAAGGAGAAACCCAGTTTCCCAGAGAAGTATCCAGAGCTGCTCCATCTTAGTGAAGCTGGGACAGGTGCCCTCAGCAGGCAGGTGTTGATGACACCTCCAAGTGGAGCAACATTATCCCTAAACATGCTGCATTTTATTTCATTTTATCTTATCTTAGTTTAGTTTTGATTAGAAAGCTGGCTCAACCGTTAAAAGCTACTGACACGGTGACTCACACACTCACAACCGTCTCTAACTCCAGTTCCAGGTAATTGGACACTCTCTTTCTATCTCTGTGGGCACTGGGCACACATGTGGCAAACAGACATGCAGGCAGGAAAATACCCACATGCAACTGGCTAGAAATTTTCAGCATAAAGAGAAGAAAATATGATAAATCCTCATGTATCTGACGTCAAACACCAGGAGGATGTAAGTCTTACATATGTTTTCCTAGGTAAATGTAGCACATGATACATGCTTGAATTGTCTTGCTTCTTCACTTAGAAAAATACTTTTTGGAGCATACTGTGACAAGATACAGATAGATATAATAATGCTTTTTAGTTGATCTGATAGCAATAGAAAGTATTGTAGAGGTTACCAGGGCCTGAGAAGAGCAAAGGAGAAGGGAGATAGAGACAAGATGGCCAACGGAATAGATGTTGATGAAATTCAAAGTAATAAAATTGATGTTATAAGAGATTTGCTAATAGATTTATTTACAGGACATTAAATTGCATGATGTAGAATTTAGCTAATTTTGCCACTCCCCAAGTATCCCAAAGATAATAAGAATGCTAGTCAGGCCTGTTAGAAATAAGCAAAATTTATGATGCTAAGAGGTAAATGTTTATTCATCAACCATGAGGTCCGTCCCCAAAGGCAAACCTCTAGCAGACAGCTCGAGGGGACAGCTCAGGGAAATTTGCAATAGGGAAACTATGATTAACAACAATCACTTATTTTAAAATAGCATGCAGAGGGGATTTTGAGTGTTTCCCCCATAAATAAATGATACATATCAGGAGGTACCGACTGCCTTAATCTCATCTCTGCACATTGCATGAAGGTACCAAAATCCCACACTGCACCGTAAATATGCAAATTACAATGTGGCAGCTAAGAGTTTTAAATAATATTATTTTGTACGAAATGATTTCACAGATCTGTAAAATAAGAACTTAGCAACTGTATGTTTACTGGGGGTGAGTCACTAAGGTTGCAGGAATCTGCGCCTTTGCCTTTCCCTCTACCCAGGGCAGAGTTGTATTGAGAACACGGCTCTTGTGACCGGAGCACTGCCATCTGTGTTCCTTGGCTGGAGTCCTCCAGTCCCGCCACACCTAAGACCCCCTCAGCAGTTGCATCTCCCCATCCCTTATCCCAGTCTCTCTAAAGCCCCTGCAGGCATCATTTCTAATTAACAGCTTCATGACAAGGGGCTCCAAAGGTTTAGTCCTCAGCTCCTAAGGTCACACACAGAGTAGATAGTTCACCTAACGCTTGGACCGATTTCCCTCAATTTGACTTGCATTTTAGATACTTTTAAAAAAATCATCATAGGAGTAATTTCCAGTCACTGTTGTTGCAAATTTTCCTGGAAAACACAGGTCATTTAGTTGTGTTTTCCAGCCCTGCTGGCAGGGCCCTGCTCGCCATGGGCACGTCCAGCATTGCAGCCTCACTCCTCTGAGCACCTTGTAACTGCAGGAACTGTGCAACTGCCAAGGATTTGTTTCCGAAGACCAAAGTATGACTATCTCTCAAGGTGGGTTCAGATTCTCCATGTAACCCAGGTTAGCTTTGAACTCACAATCTTCCTGCCTCAACTTTGCAAGTATTAAAATAACCATGCTTGGCTCTCTCTCTCTCTCTCTTACAAGTTTACAACTGTAAACAGCAACTTCATCTACACAGATCTGCCATATCACAAAAGTATGACATGTCTGTAGGAAAAACGGACAACTTCATCTATACAGATCTGTCATATCACAAAAGTATGACATGTCTGTAGGAAAAACAGACAACTTCACCTATACAGATCTGCCATATCACAAAAGTATGACATGTCTGTAGGAAAAACAGACAACTTCACCTATACAGATCTGTCATATCACAAAAGTATGACATGTCTATAGGAAAAACAGACTTCATCTACACAGATCTGCCATATCACAAAAGTATGACATGTCTGTAGGAAAAAC
>JAQHUG010000019.1:8016714-8044275 GCA_028555095.1 Dicrostonyx torquatus | reverse complement strand
GTATGACATGTCTATAGGAAAAACAGACTTCATCTACACAGATCTGCCATATCACAAAAGTATGACATGTCTATAGGAAAAACAGACTTCATCTATACAGATCTGTTATATCACAAAAGTATGACATGTCTGTAGGAAAAACGGACAACTTCACCTACACAGATCTGCCATATCACAAAAGTATGACATGTCTGTAGGAAAAACAGACAACTTCACCTACACAGATCTGCCATATCACAAAAGTATGACATGTCTGTGCTCAAGAGTGTTTATTGAAACATTCACAGAGAAAAAAGAAAACCTGGAAATAACTTAGAGCGGTCAAATTGTAATAACCCATATAACAGAAAATGTATAGATATTTAAAATAATAATAATCTGAATACCTTTTGGCACATACTTTAATACAAATTAAGTAAAAAGCTCAATGATAAAGAGTGGGTGGCATGGTCTCCCAATGTAAACTCTTGGAGAAGTCAGTAGAAAACTCTTTGTGGAAGCATAGCTGTGATTTGTCTGGGAAGACACACTATTAACTCATGTCTGATTTCAGGGCAAAAGGATGGTGGGCTGACATTATTCTAGAACACACGATGTAACTCAGGCTAGATTCAAACTCAGAGTGACCATTTTATCTCAATCTCCATAATGCTGGGATTGCAGACATAAGCCACCATGTTCAATTACTTTTTTGTTTGTTTGTTTTAGTAAAGTGAATAAATAATTAATTTAGGCAGTTGTTGCTTGGGCTAGGAGTGTATTTCATTTGGTAGAGTTCTTGCCTAGAACATGCGAAGTCCCAGGTCTAATTTCTAGCATCATGTAAACTAAACATGGTAACCCGCCTGCCTCAGTTAGGGTTCTATTGCTGTGATGATACACCACGGCCACGGCAACTCTTATAAGGAAAACTTTTAATTGAGGGAGCTCACTTACAGCTTCAGAGGGTCAGTCCATTACCATGATGGGGAGCACGGTGGCATGCCGGCAGATGTGGGGCAGGAGGAATAGCTGAGAGTCCTACATCTTGCCAGCAACAGGAAGTTGACTGAGACACTAGGATGTATCTTAAGCATAGGAGACATCAAAGCTCCGCCTCCCCCAGTGACACACTTCCTCCCACAAGGCCATACCCACTCCAATGAAGCCACACTTCCTAATAGTGGCACTCCCTGTAAGATTATGGAGGCCAATTGCACTCAAACTACCACACCTATAATTCCAAACCCTAGAAGTCGAGGTAAGAGGATTAAAATTCAAGCTCTTCTTCACCTGCTTAGTGAATTTGAGGCTAGTCTGGGATACATGAGATACTATCTTTAAAAAACTGAAGTTTACTGGATTATGTTCATATAAGAACACTAATAGAGGGGCTGGAGAGATGGCTCACAGGTTAAGAGCACTGGCTCCTCTTCCAGAGGATCCAGGTTCAAATTCCAGCATCCACATGACAGCTCACAACTGTCTGTAACTCTAGGCCCAGGGGCTCTGACACCTTCACACCAACACACATGAAATAAAGTTAAATAAAATTATATATAAAAAAAGAACACTATCAGAAAAATCTGAAGCCTGGGACATTCTATGGAATCAAAATAACCAGCGCCATAGGGAAGGGGAGAAAGGAATGGGATAATATTGGGTTAAAAAAGTCTAAAAAGGTATAACAACCAAATGCAAATGTACCATAGTTAGATTTGGGGTTAAAATAGCTATAAAAGACATTTTGAGGACACGTAGAAAAGTTTAAATATGAACTGAATATTAGGTGAAAAATTTTAAAAAGTTTTAAACTTTAATTTAAAACCATTTTCTTCTTCTTTGAGAAGACATCAATGTCCCGTTTGCTGGCCACTGTGAACATAACGAAAGCACTATACTCAGGATGAGAATGAGTGAGTGCACAGTCCTCAGGTGACTGCTGGGGACATCTTTCACCTTTGCTGCGGGCCTAGCAGCAAAGAACCAAAGGGCAGCTGAGAGGCCACAAAGCAACTGTGGGGCTGCCTGAGGCCCCACGTCACTCAGTGCCAACTAGACTGTCACAAAGTGAGTGAGAACAGCGCCTGGTGCCCCTACACTGACCTGGGCGTAACGGTGGCTGGAGAATACTGAATTTCAATCGGTGTGATCTTGGCTCTGTGGTTATGTGGTAGAAAGCTTTTATTCTTAAGCAATCCATGTTGAAGATTTTTAGGGTGACGTCATGCCTAGGTCTGCAGGTTCTTGTCAAAGAAATTACAGAACACAAATGTGGCAAATACTGACAATCAATATTTTCTTCGGATTATGAACCTACAGGAAACTTGGAATTTGTTTAAAGATTTGAAATTAAAGCTTTCAATTTGTTTAAAGGTTTAAAGGTTTGTTTTTATGGAGCCCAGGACTGCTCTGCGCTCAGCAATAGCTGTATACGCGTACTTACTTACTCCCAGAGCCTCTGATCTTTTTCCCATGGAATCCGTGGAACCCATGGGAGCTATGACTCACTGTGGTAATTGTTAGGAGCCCATTTTAGCCCAAATTAAACCTGAAAAATAAAAAACATGGCACCACCTGGCCAGGAGACAGCCCAGGTTCCTTGTGTTCTGGGATGGCTCTTCCCAGCCTGAATGAAATCCCCTAGCTGACATTCAGAGGTGGACTCAAGCCAGCACAGTTTGGCCAAAAATAACCTGGTCTCATGGCTAGTCTGAGGTTTTTACTTGTTTTGTAAGGTGGCGGTCGGTCACGTGACCCACAGTGGGGACCAGTCTCAGTTGGACGATCAGAATAAAGCAAGCTCTGTGGGTTTAGGTGCCCTCGGAAGGTCTGAGTCTGTGGTAAGGGAAGTAGGATTCTTGGTGGGAAAGTGGAGAGGCCTGGCGGAGTCTTTGGGAGCTGACAATGACGCCTCACTGCGGAACCTTAGCTCCTAGTACTTAGCACATGGCTACAGCACTCAGGAGCGGGTGCTTTTGCTAAGTGAGCATTTGCTAAGTGAGGCATTTTGCTAAGTCTTGTGTGTGCCTTGATGCACCCTCATAATTGCCCTAGATACTGTTCACAATAAGGACCAATCAATCCGTAAAGGGGAAAGTTCACGTGCACAGGGGCACACAGTAAACACTGGATCTGGGACACACACACACACACACACACACACACACGCACACACACACACACACGTACACACACACACACACGCACACGCACACATGCACACATACACAAACACACACACACACACACACACACACACACACACACACTATTCCCATTTCCTGGGGACTTTCTGGTTTTCTAGTACATAGCTGATTCTTCCAACAGGCTCTGCCCCAGGGATTGACCTGAAGCGCTTTGCATTTCCCCAACAGTTTATTGGTCAGCAAAATCCTGTTTATCCTTCACCTTCTGCTCAGGTATCATGGGGTCACTCACTGAAGGAAATCTTTCTGAAGGGGCCATGTCTCCTGCTCCTATCAGATTATCTTATAATCGTAAGTGTGTAATGATCAAATCATAGGCCTCGGTTGGGGTCGTGGTAGGGGCTCAATTTCCTGATCTAATCTTAGGTTCTGCTATATTGGCCAACAACAAAAAGCAGGTCAGGAGACAGGATGATGGGTTAGGAGCGAGGAAGGCAAGCAGCCGAAGTGTTGGTGGTCAAACTAGACTGGACAAATGTTTAACAGAGTGTTACGGGCATTGAATTTTAGGAAATTCCCTTCAGTATAGGAGGCGTGGTGAGGAAAGACCACCCCATAGCTGAGCTAACCAAATGGTTAGAGTAACAGTCGCGCAAATGGTTAGAGTAACAGTCGCGTGCAGGCATCCCCAAGAACATGGATGCCTAGGCTAATCAGTCCTCATTCAGCCGTCCACTTGGATGTTGTCTGTCCATAACTATTGAACTCTGCTCAAGACCAGGCACTCAAGACCAATGAATGGCAGCTTCTGACTTCAGAGGGCCTGCATTCTAGTGGGAAAGGCAGGAGACAACAGAGACGGAAGTGCCATAGGAGTCACTAAGAGAAACAAGCTAAACCACGAGATGAAGCTAAGAGGACATAGAGGGCTGAGCAGGGCTATCTCAGCACTGGGGTCTGGACAAGAGAAAGCCAACTGAAGAGGAAGGGAGCCTCACAGGTACCCGGGGGCAGGGTGGCTGGCATTAGTCATGTTGACACAAAATCTTTAGGAATCCCAGCCTCTTCCTTTACCACTTCAAACCGCTCCTCTGTGAGCTGTTCAGGAAATGAGGACTCACGGAGCAATGCACGCACTGCTGGGTAGCAAGCACTTGGCCTTAGCAATTTAGGAGTGGAATGCCTTGTGCCAGCCAGCCAGCCAGCTGACATGCCTGCCTCTTGTCCCATCAGGCACCTCACTTCCACTTCCTCTGCCTCCTGCCCTGACCCCAGTGTGAAATCACCTTACTCCAGTATTAAGAATCAGAGGCCACCTAATCCTAGGTGACTCACTGTCCTCTAGTCCCTGGCCTCCTCCCCTAATGTAAACACTTTGCGTCTCTCCCCACCTTCAACTCCCTATTGTTTTCAAGCTCCTTCCCATGGGCCCACCCCTCCTGAAAGCCTCTAGTACCTCCCTCTGAGTCCCCAGGAAAAATTAGAAATAGCCCAGTCATCTTCTTTCCCTACTCACAAGGTCGGTCACCTCTATAGCCTTCCTATTCCACTGTTTCCACATCCTGAGCATCTCCGAGCATCTCCAGGGTGGTCCTAGCTCCCCTGACACTCTTCCTTGTCCCCTTCTTTATGGGAAACATCCTTCTGTCTTCCTGCCACTTATCCCTCCACCTCTGTGCTCTGTCTCCCACCCAATCCTGTATTTCCTGTAGCTCCTGGGGATGGGGTCCGTCGTGTTCATTCCAACTTCCGCTGTCATCTCACTAAATGCCAATGAGATGACATAGCTGCAATCCTCTTCAAATGCGGCCTTACACTTGCCTGGGTTCTTCCAACATGGTGACCTTCCCCTGACCTCTGTTCCAAAGCTCAACCACAGACAGTGGCCAAGAGGAGGCACTGACAAAGTGAAGAAACTATTCACAGGTCTGAGTAATTAAAAATTCCATCTTGGGGTGGGTTTGACATATTTTGTCAGTGTCTCATTTAAAAAGGTGTGAAGGCGGGGAGCCAGGCATTATCATACATACCTATAATCTCAGCACTGAGGATGCCTAGGGGCAGGTCCACTTCAAGTTCAAAGTCAGTTTGGGAATAGAGAAAGTTTCAAGCTACAAAGCGAAACCCCATTTAAATAATTTATGTAATTATCTATTTTATGTGTATGGATGTTTTGCCTGCATGCATGTATGTCTATGTACCACATGCATGTAGTGCCTACAGAGGCCAGAAGAGAGCTCTGGTTTCCTGGAACTGGAGTTCCAGACAGTTGTGAGCTATCGTGTGGATGCTGGGAATCAAACCCTGATCTTCTGGAAGAACAGCTAGTGCTCTTACCCACTAAGCCATCTCTCAAGTCCCTGAAAATAAATAAAACTTAACCTCCACAAATAACTCTTAGAATGTGCTTATCTATGTTCTCTAAACACGAAGAACAAAATACATCCAAACATAATTGAACCATTATTGCCTTGGGGAAGTCCTTAAAGCAGCCTTGTCCTGGTTCCCCTGTGATATTTATTGTAGTGGCTCTGATTGGGTCAGCTGGATCAACCAAGGCTGGTTTGCCCAAAAGTTCTCTAGGACCCATGGGGAGAATGAATAGGAGGAGAAAGGGTGCCAGGAGGCTTCACAATGGAAAGACAGTCCAGCTAGGTCTAGCTGAAGACAGCCTTTATTTGCCCTCCGTCTTCTAGGCTTATGATGAGAATCAGCAAGTTTATTAAAAAGGCAGAAAGTGAGACGATACAAAAGAAATGGGCACGGCTGGCTATGTTCCCATGAAACACGATGGCCAGCGGCGTTTGAATCGTGCGCCATTCTCGCACATCACAAACTAGGCTTCTAAAGAAATCATTCTCAGCTCATGGATCCCACAGTCACACACATAAGGCACGTGTGCTGATGCCATGTAGTGCCAGTGCAGCCATCGGGGAACCTCACAACTTACTGTCTGTTCATGGGCTAATGTTTTGTTGTTGTTATTGTTGTTTATTTTTTTAATTGATTTTATTGAACTATACATTTTTCTCTGCTCCCCTCTCTCCCTCTCCCCTTCAACCCTCTCCCAAGGTCCCCATGCTCCCAATTTACTCAGGAGATCTTGTCTTTCTCTACTTCCCAGGTAGATTAGATCCATGTATGTCTCTCTTAGGGTCCTCATTGTTGTCTAGGTTCTCTGGGATTGTGGTTTGTAGGCTGGTTTTCTTTGCTTTATGTACCCACTTATGAGTGAGTACATGTGATAATTGTCTTTCTGGGTTCATGGGCTAATGTTAATAAGAACCACTGCCCCTCCATCATTTACTCTATGCCCAGCCCTAAGCAAAGATAACACTTAATCTTCATACAGTCATGTAAGTTGCCCCACATTACAGAAGAGAAAGACAGGTTTCTTGTAATGTATTCTTATATCCTACATAGCCTTGCTCCCCAATATTACAGTGTCCCCCAGAAGAACATGTCCTACATAGCCTGTGCTCCCCAGTATTACAGTGTCCTCCCTGCAAAGCCTGTGCTCCTGGGTATTCAGCCCCCCACCGTGTGTTCCTGGTATCACAATGCACCCACTGGCTCTGCATCGACTCTCAAACCCCTCTGCTCTATCCATCCTATCTCTTCCTCAGGTCAGTGTTTCTGGCTCTCATTGTCACCTTCTCCTTGGTTTCCACTTTAAGATTTGTCTTCTCCCAGGCCAGGCAATTGTTCAAGAGGGACACCTGGGGGCTTATCTCTTCTGCCTTATCCAGACCTTGGATTTGGGTCACAGCATCCTGAGCCAGGACACGGATCTCTCAGACAGATAGGAGGTGTTAGACACAAAAGCTGAGTTTCTTCCAAAGCTTTGACAAAACCCTGAGTGCCACAGCCAGGAAAATCCAGACTGCAATGAAGTCTTTAGATTTAGGTGGGAGAGGATTCCTGAAGAGATGGATGTCACATGTCAGGACATGGAGGAACAGGAAACAGTGTTCTGTCAGAGTTTCCTATAATGCTATCCTTTCATTGTGGTCAGTTTTAAAGGGACTGAGCGGGGAGTCCTTACTTGAAATCCCATGGTCACAGCAAACAGGCTCCTTTTCAGGGCATCCTCCCATGAGGTACAGAATTTCTGGGCACCATTTGTTATCTTTGTCTCCACCCCTTCTTGACTTCCTCCTCAGAAGAGAATGTCTAAGGTTAGTGCAAATAAAATAGTCTGATGATTTGGAAAACCGGGACTCAGTTCTGGCAAGGCTAGTGGTGAACAGGCGTCTTCAACAGTGCCGATTCTGAGGAGCGTATTGGGGCTCCAGAGAAGCCAGTTCATTTTGAGGTCAGTTCCCAGGCAGTAGAGCCCAGTCCTGGGTAGAGCTGGGGCTAGAGAGCTCACAGAAAGAGCCTGTGGAATACATTAGGAAACAAAATACTGGCCCAACAAAGCAGATGAGGAGAGAGACGCATGCGCCATCAGCAATGGGATCTGTAGATCTCACCTCCAGAAGGGATGAGACTGTGTATGAGCAGCCAGGGGAGGCGAAGGGCCCTTGGGGTCCCGAAAGCATTCATAAATAATAGCCCAGACCATAGAGGATTGCCCATGATTGATGGATTAAATGGAAAACTTAAGAGCATCTATTCATCAGAGGAACCATGAAGACCAGGAAGCATTTGCGGTGCATAGAACCATCAGGGATTAGTACCCAGACGACATAAAGAGCCCCCACAAATCAACACTATCAAAATGTGAGCCTCAAATGGTGGCATGCACCTCAGATCCCAGGACTTTGGCGGCTGAGGCAGTTTGAGATCAATGTGGGTTCTGTCTCAAAACAACAAAAACAACAAAAGATCCAGAGGCAGGTGGATTTCTGTGAGTTTGAGGCCAGCCTGCTCTACACAGCAAGTTCTAGGCTGGCCAAGGCTATACAGTGAGATCCTGTACCAAACAAACAGATAAACAAACAAATGGGAACAAAAACCAACCCAAAACAAAAAACCCACACCAATAAACAAAAACAAATACATATGTGTGTGTGTATATATACATATATATATATATTATATATATATATATATGATGGAGGCCTTTGTTTGTTGCTCAGTGGGGAAACACATGCCTAGCATGTGCAAGGACATAAAACTGAGCTCCAACACCACACACGTGCGTGCGCGCACACACACACACACATGCACATACACATGAAGGACAACGTTTACAAACATGCATTTTAGAAGGGAAAAAGTCATGGCAAAGAATGCCAAAATTAAAAGATATGCAGCTTCCTATCTGGGCTGGAGTGTGAGCTGGTACAAGTTGGTCAAAAGATTTAGAATTACACAGTAAAATTGAAACATAAATACCTCAGATTTCCATTTTAGTACATTTAGTACGTTGGATCAGATAGTTCTTTGTTAAAAGGGTTATGCCTGACACAGCATCCATGATCTGTACCCCAGTGAGGAAAGCCAAAAGTGTGTGACATTTACTGAATGTCTCTGACACTGCAACACCTTACCCTGGGTTCAGAACTGCTACAGTAGGATCCTAAACACTCTCAGATTTATTGAGAAAGCTCAGAGTAGCGTGATATAAAATTGAAAAAGAATTTTATATTATAGGATTTTTTTGTTGCTTGTTTGGGTTTTTTGTTTGTTTGTTTGGTTCATTTTTTTCTGTTTTTGTTTGCTTGTTTTGTTTTCTGAAACAGGGTTTCTCTGTGTAGCCTCAGCTGCCCTGGAACTGCCTGCCTGCCTCTGTCTCCTGAGTGCTAAGATTAAAGGCATGTGCCACCACTGCGTGGCTGAATGTTTTAATTATTATATCACACAGAAAACTATTATATCACACACACAAAAACTTGTGTATCTGCAGTAAGAATGATATAATTACTGTGAGGTTTTATACAATTCTAAAAATGAATGAATGAACTAACTTAGAATAACATGTTAGCTGGGCATGGTGGCACATGTCTGTAATCTAAGCAGCACTCAGGAAGCAAGACTAAGGTCATCAGTTTAAGGTGAACCTTAGCTATATAGAGTTTGAGGCCAGACCTCAGCGCTACATAAGAACTTTTCTTAAAAAAAAAAAGGAGAGAGGACAGAGAAGAAGAGAGAGAGAGAATATCACATAAAATTAAAGTCTATTACTAGGGTGCATGCATATATGGTATGGGGTAAACTGAATTTCCCTAAAACAGTTGAGATCATATTTCTGGTCCTATGTCTCTTTCAAACGAGTCGGCTCATTTTCTCTCCCGGCATCCATGTGAGACTTTGCTATTGCTTCTACAAATAGGCAATCCTATGTGTTTCTGGGGCTAGGTCACCACAGGCAGTGGAGTCTCTGCCTTCTTTTCGCTCTTGTCTTGCTAAGACTTAGGATTCCGTCACCACAAGGTGAAGAAGCCCAGGCTACACCAGGAGGCCCACATGGAGAAGAATGAGTGCCCAGGGCCTAAACCCGGAGCCAATAGCCGATCAGACAGACAGACAGCAGCGAGTCACCTTAGAAGTGGATCCAACAACAGCTGAACTGCCCTGGAATGATCTGTACAATCTTGCCTCGATTAGAGATTTTTGAGGCAAAGGAAAAAAATATTATCTTACACCCTTAACTCGCTAAACCATATGCATCCAAGATAGATGGTAGTAACTCTCATGAACATTGAGGGAATGAGAAACAGAGTTCAGAAACAGGGTTTCAGGGGCTGGGTTTGATGCCTGCCTAAAATCTTAACACTCAAGAGGTACAAGGTCATTCTTAGCTACCCAGTGAGTTTGAGGATAGCCTGTATTATGAAAGGCTGTGTCTAAATAAATAAATAAAACTATTTTTTAAAAAGAAAACTATTTTTTTACAAAAAGGTTTCCTGTAGGGAAAGATAGAATATGATAGATTAGAGTCAAGGGAAAAAAAAAAAAACTACCTGACATATACTGTTCCACAAAATGCCAGCGCCTCCTCTGACATGAGCAATGAAACCACGGTCCTAGGCTGAAAGGAATAGTTCTTTGAATATTAAAGAGCTGGTGAAAATTCTGGCTTCCAAAGGGCAACGGTGTCCTGAGGAGACAGGGCACAACTTCCCTGCCAGCCCTCTAGGGCAGCCCCAGTGCTCTGAAGGGCTGGCAAAGGCAGTGCAGTGACAGCTCTCCTTAGCCGCTTCCCTCTGACGTTGAATCAACACTTAACCGTTATCTGTTGGCATTTTAGAAACAGTGAAGAACCTTTGAAAGAACAAAGGGAGCATTGTGTCTCTGAACTGTTAGGGACCTTTCAGGACTGGCTCTGAGCAGAGCACGCTGAACACTTAACCTGCAGAACAAGTTCTCGTGCACAGACTCAGCCCTGGGGAGACTCTGGTGCAGGGAAATGCTGGTGTGAGCTTCCCTCAGTCCTGATGAGAATTCCAAAGTGCTGGATGCAGCCCTGATGGCAAATCCAGGCCTTCAGGAGCCTGGGGCTCCCCAGGAACTTCTAACAGGACCAGCTTGGGTAAAGTTGGAATGAGCAGCTGGGCTATCCTGGGACCTTGGCACGTCATTTGTTCCTGTTCTTCAGATGAATAGGGAGGCAACGGCACCCTTTAAACAGAAAACATCAGCCTGGGGGTCTCTTCCAAAGAAAACCAGAGGAAAGAGAGGGGTGGGAAGAGAGGGAGGGAGGAAAGGAAGGAAGGAAAAAGAAAGAAAGGAAGGAAGAAAGAATAAAGAAAGAAAGACACAAATGCAAAATATTACTATTATTTTCCATGGCAAATCAGAGAGCCTCAAAGTCAAATTCTTGTGAGCTGTAAACCACAGGGAAGGAAGTGGTAAAAGACACTAGTGGGAGCTATGGCAGAGAGAGAAAAACCTGGGAGGGACCACCACCCGCCACTCAGCTCCAGTCTCCAGCTGATATGAGGAAAGCCTCTTCAAATGTATCAGTCTTCCACTTGTGACCAGAAGACTAAGTCCACACTCTTTAAATAAAGTGTCAGCTAAAGCAAGCATGCATATGAGCCACCTCTGGATATGTAGAAAGAACTGGAACTACGTTGCAGGGTTATACAGTGAAAAAAAAATGAGACAGAATCAACAATTATTAATTTGTGGAAATATATATATATGAAAAATCTATAACATAATATAAAATAGGTCTAGCGAAAAACAGCACTCCTAAGGATGGTTATAGCAGCGTCTCCCACGCCATGTGCTACCCATGCTGTGACCGTGAGATGCTGCCCAGCAAGTGATGGGAGACACTTGTCCTCCCTTGAACATGAGTGGGACTTTACAATTTCCCAAAGCAATGATACGATGGTGGAAATGGCACTACATGACCTGTGAAGGTAGGCCATAAATAGGCCATGCTGCTCTGCCTTGCTCTTGGAGCCCAGTGGAATAGGAGGGAATGGCAGGAAGACAGTAGAAAGCAAGGGAGTTGCGAGACTAATAAATAGTCACTTATTTGGAAATGTGGCATTAACTGTTAGATGTATTTGAAACAAAAATGCTTCAAGTTTGCCTTGAACGGGAATAACTGAGGCAAAGAATGGGGCAGGTTATACTTATTTCTCCTTATGAGGTCTTTGCTGTCATAAATTTTATACTCTAACAATTGAAAATCATTAATGGAGAACAATAAGCAGTTTAAAAGGGTAGAATATAGGGGTTGCAAACAGCAACAGGATAAAGATGAAACTGGCCTTAGAAGTTGTCTTTAGGTCCTTGGATAACAGATTCCTTTATTTTCATCTTCATAATTTATTTATGAAGACATCCCTCTTCCGCAGTAATTAATTTGTTGCTTTTATAATAAAAATAGTATTTGGAAGATTAGAACCTTATGTTTCTCTTGTATATAATCAATAATCAAGGTAGTTATGCCTGATTCAAAATGCCTGTCCCTCCCCAGACCCACACGCCCCTCAGAGACCCAGTTAAGAAGTCAGATCAATTGGAAGTCAGTGTGGGTGAACCTTAGGATTCCCGCAGAGCTTCAAGAATATCTAAAAACTTCGTCTCCCTTCAGCATCAATCTTCGCCACGCTAATACTAAAAGTCGGCAGCTGTGAATGTCAATCATCGTGACAGACTCCGAGAGAAACCATCTCAAAGTAGAATGGATTTGCTTTTATCTGTGGTTTTGGAGATTCCAGCCCATAGGCAGCCTTTTAATTCTTGGTTTGTGACTGAAATGGCAGAATGGTGCTGCTGGGGACTTTTATTGTTTACCTTGAAGTAGGCAGGAGGCAGGGAGAGAAAGGCATGAAGGGGTCAGGTAGATGGCATTATCTTTCCAGGGTGTGACCCTAAAGACCTTTTTCCTCCAACTAGCCCTCACCTCCCAATAATGTCATCGAATTATGAATCCGGCAGGGCATTGATATTGATTAGGTCAGAGCCCTGAAGGCCCAATCACTTTGGTTTTTTGTTTGTTTGTTTTTGACATGGGATCTTACTACATAGCTGAGTATATGACTCATTGGTAAAATATTTGCTGACGTATATGAGGCTCTGGATTTGATTTTCCCAGTACTACAAAAGAAAAAAGAAAAACTACATATGCATGTATGTATGCATATTATCTTCCCAAACTTGAATGTTTCAAGTCACCTTTAGTGCTATCTAAGGACCCTTTGTGGAGCTCAGCTCCCCACTTACCTACAATGCTTAAACTCTCATATTTCCCATGGCTCACTGTCCGTCCCTTTCCTCAGGCCCTTATCTCCCTGGGGTCTATAGCTGAGACCCTCCTATCTAGGTCCCCCACCACCCCACACCCTACCCTGTCATAGTCTACCAGGTCAGTCTTCGGAAGGTGCTGCCTCTCTCTGGTCACATCTCCTTTAAGGGCTCTGTACCAGTCACCAGTCACAATGCAGAACCCCACTCCTCATGCTGGGTCACCTTGCCCAGCTTTGATGCATAGGGAGGTGCTTAGTCTTACTTCCACTTGATAAGCCATGTTTTGTTGATACCCACGGAGACCTGCCCTTTCCCGAACAGAAATGGAAGAGAACTGGATTAGGGGTTGGGAACAGAGGAGGGGTGGTGGGGGAGGGACTGAAAGGAGGCGGGGGGGGGGGGCAGGGAGACTGCAACCGGGATGAAAGGGATATAAAATAAATAATAAATAAAAATAAATAAAATAAAATAAAACATAAAATAAATAAGTTTTTTAAAAAAATAACTCCCCTGCCCCCCAAAAAAGTGAACCTTGAGTCTCAGCCTCCCTTCTGCCTTTCTCCTATCATGTATGTATACATATTATCTTATCCCTATCCTAGGAAACTCAAATGAGGAGCTTGACCAGACTCCTTTCTGAGCTTCCCTGTGTGTCCTGCATCTCTTTGGTACTTCCTCTACCCTATCGCCTCTGAACCTAGTTTATCTCATACATGATGCTGTCCAGTCCTGAGACGTACTGTACACCCAGGAGTGGCCTCAATTTCCTCTGGGCCTCTTAAAATACTTTTAATGTGAAATGTATAGCAAGGTGGGGAGACCCACAGATGACCATGGTGGTCACAGCTGACACCATTGCCACCGTGTGGGGTCCAGACTGGAAGATCAGGTGGCTTCCTAGAGGTGTAAATGTTTGGCTCCCATATTCCAGGCCTAAGTGAACAGAATCCTGGGGCAGGTAGGTGGCAGGGCAGGCCTTAGGCTCTGCCTACTCTTCCCTCTTCCATGGGCTCTCTCTAGTCTGGAGCCTTTTACTGGCTGTCCCCACAGCAGTATTTCCCAGTTAATATTTTACTAGCAATATTACCCTTGCTCAGACTCTGGACCCCTGTGTTCTGGAAGGACTAGCCCAACCAGGCAGTAGAGAGTGGCTTTACCCATGCTCAGTTCTGCTCTGCTCTCTATCACGCAGGCCCTTGAGGGCTTCCCGTGGCCCAGACCCCAAAGCTCCCTTCTGCATTTTCTGGCAAGGTCCCTGTTTCCTCTCCAAGTCCAGGCACGTGTTGCAGTCCCAAACCATGTGCACAAACACACTTGTCAGGTCACTCTCTTATCAGGCAGGCTTTGCATGCAGACACCCTGGCTAGTCCAGGGCAAAGGTCAGGCCTGCAGCAGGCCTAAGCCACAGGTTACTAAGAGGCCTCTCTGTGCCCCCTACCCTACTGAGAAAACTTTCGGCCTAAAATCAGGTAGAAGAACCACAAGGCCCAGCCCTACAAGAATGAGATGGCACACACACTCCTCTGTGTGTGTGTGTGTGTGTAACTTTCATTTGGATATAATTTTAAAGTAATGGGAAAGTTACAAGCATGGTATACGGAATTTCCATCTACTTTGTACTGAGATTCATAATTTGTCTACATTTCGTTCGACTTCTATTATGACTCTATCATTCAGGGATGGGGTATCTTTTAAAAACAGGTTAAAGACATTGTGCCCATTTCCCCTTAAATATTTTTTTAGAGAAACATGTCAAAACACAGCATGGTTATCAACTTTGTGAAGCATAATATTGACACGATTTATCTAAAACACAGTCCACACTAAGATGGCATGAATCACCCTAATAACATCGTTTGTGTCTGTTGGTGTTTTTTCCCGGCCCAGGACCCATTAAAATCATTCATTCACTACATCTAGTTGCTCCATCTCTTTAACCTGGAGCAGCTTTTCAACTCTTTGGATGCTGATATTTTTTAAGGCTTTAAGATGGCTGCTCAGTAGACTGACCCTGAATCTGACTTTACCTAGCATTCTAGGATCTAGTTTAGGTAAGCGTTCGCTGAGAGGAAAAAAAAAATCACGGCAGAAATATTGTATCTTTTCCATGAGAAAGCCCCTTATTACCCTCTGTACCAATGCTAGCAGACTACTTTGTGAAGGGTGCCCTCTGCTGGCCAATCCAGCTCTGCCGCTGTAAAATTCTAAGGAGAGGCCAACAACCTTTCAAGGCAAAGTTAGTTGTCATGTGACCATAGGAATCATTTCTCCTTAGGAACTGTGACCCTCTCGTTGATAGAGTGGAAATGGCAGTGTCTTCTCTGGTTCCTTCATGAATTACAAGGTGGTTAAGAATGAAAGAGACTTACAAAGATGATGAGATGTCTCTCACAAAAGTCATTGCTCACCCGGGTTCCCACGACTCTTCTAGAGCCCCAGCCTGGGGTAGAGTGCCAAAGCTGTTCTTCATCATTCCCACCTGCTGCCTGAAAACCCTCCGATGGGTTTGGGCTCTATGGCCACCATGACAAAAGCTGTCTCCTTGCTGAGGTATCCATGAGCACAGATCAAGGAAGAAGAGAACTGGCTTTCAGTGTTTGTCCCGGTGGGGCCACCACTGGCCTGTGCAAAAGCCATTATACCCTCTGTTCACGGGGATCACAGCCACCTGCTGCCCCCACCAAACACATCCTCCCAACAGGTACCGGCTTCCGAGTTTCCACTAACGACACTGAAGCCGAGAAATCTGTTGTCAACATGAACGAACACTCTCTATCCCTGCTTCAGCTTTTGGTCCACGCTTTCCTCCCCCCCTTCTCGGAAGCCCAAGCCTCTGCCCACACAATTTCTCCCTGCATCTTCTTTCCTAATAGATATTTGCTGAGCACCAGCTACACTCCGGCACTGCACTGGGCTATGTGAAGAACTGGAGGGACACTTTGCCCCCACAGAATGAATACGGTTGATGGGACGGCAGAAGCAAGCAGAGCAGCCACTTAAGCACAGGACAAATACGCTCCCTCCCCGAGCCTTCTGAGCGGGTATTTTTTGTCCAGCTGTGTTTCTTAGCCATGCTTGCCACCTCCCATAAGGCTCAAAGCTTCCTCATTATCTCTCTATATTTATTTCATGCTCTCTCAGTGAGATGTACGACATAGGCTCCAACGGGTTCAAAGAAGAAGAAATAAGTAGATGAAGAAAGAGAATAAAAACATTTCTCAACCCAGAGATAATTATTTCTAAGGGGGGAGGAGTATTCTTCATCTCAAATTTACCTTCAGAACGGAAGTATTGAAGTAGTGAGCTTGAGCCATTTTCCCCCTAGGGGCCCTTCATGTTTTAGGGACCTTGGCATCCTTGAGAATTAGTGGAAGCACATGGAATTAGCGACATGTCCAAAGGGTGGAGTCTTACACACAGTGGGCTGTCAGAATACGTGTGTGGAATATCTATAAATCTCACTTTGTAATTTTACAGGCACAGTAGGCTGTAAGAGTCCAGCTTGACTGGTTGGGGGAGTAGCCTGGGCAGCAGACGGGCTGAGGCCTACCCAGTGACCAGACGGAAGCCACTTCTCACCCACCTGTGGGATTTCATGGTCAGATTCAGTCTGCCTCCGAGGCAGCTTCTGAGGAAATGAAATGGGAAAGGTCGTGCATTTATACAGATGCTCTATCCATTAATAGATGTTTGGACTCCCCCTCCCCAAAATGGGGAATGTTATGAAGCTGTCCCTCAAAAGGCTCATGTTGAAAACGTGGTTCCAAGTTGCTGGAGGAAGCAGGCCCTGAGGGTGAGCCTGTGAGGAGGACGTCCTGTCTTCAGACCCATCCTGTTGTGCAGTATCTTCCTGTCTACCAGGAAGGGGCCCACATTCTCCCTCTGTGCCCTTCTTTCCACAGGGCCACCAATAATGACCCCACTAACTGTGGGATGAAGCCTCTGTACCACAAGCCTGGAATAAATCTGACTTTCTTTAAATGGTTTCCCTCAGGTTTCCAGTATCACTTTAGGGTGTTTGTTACGTGGCGAGCATGCTCATCTCCAACTGGTCCGGAGACATTAGTGCCCAGTTAAACACTGATGATCAGGAGTTATATTGGGTTTACACCAATCAGACTAATTCCTCCCCTGAATCCTCATCCATGTGTACCCAAATGAACCAAGAAAGAACATGAATGACACATTCACCAAAAAAAAATTAATAAAAAAAAAATGTGTTTCTCAAAAAAGTGACTGCATAGCATTGCAGGTCTGTTATGGAAGGGATTCATGACCATTTTGTTTGTTTTGTTGCTGATGCTGGTGGTTGAACATGGTACCTCATACACACTAAGTAAGCTGTCTACACTGAGCGATACCTATAGGCCCTGACAGCAATTTGGAAAAGTACAGGAGAAAATTCAATGACAATAAGGACTACGGAGTCTTGATCACTCCTGTGAGCCCAGAATCTAATGCTCTGTCTGATACATAGCACACATATATAATAATGACAATGGATAACCATTGGGACAATGGACACCCACCGTGACAATGGACACCCACTGTGACAATAGATGCCCACCATGACAACGGATGCCCACCATGACAATGGATGCCCACAGTGATAATAGACACCCACCTTGACAATGGACACCCACAGTGACAATGAACACCCACGGTGATCTAGATTCTTCTGTTGTGGTGCCATAAATTCCCAGAGGAACTGAAAAAATAGTTTTGTGTGTTCTCCCAATAGTATCCCCCAGGTAATAACTTAAAATTATATTGCAATTTCTAGCTTCACTTTCACTAGTGAGTAATTCATAAAGTCGGTTAGAAATAAGCTGCCTCAACAAGCAACTGGTGGTCACACTGAAGGCATTTCAGCTATTGCCCGAAAGCTCTTGACTGACAAGGTCAAAACAACCAAGATATTCAGGAATGCAGCAGAAAAGAGACAGAACCAAGTGCCCTAACTATTCAAGCTATAATTATAAAAAACAGGTACTAACTTGCATTTTGCCAAAGTCCTGAAACTGCCTTCCAAGGCAGGTAAACAAACATTACAGGAAACCAAAGTGGGGGGGTTAAGACCCAGCCTGGAAAGGCAACACCTGGATTGTTCCATAATACTCATTCCCCAGCCATCTGTCCCCTGGTCCCGACACATCCCTGACATCGTGACAGGAATCCCTGCTGCTGCCCGTGGTATCTTCTGGCTTCCTGTGTAGCTTCTGTGAGGGCTGACTTAGCCTGTGTGTGAGTGGGCACGGCGGCTTACATTACACTCCGGCTCCGGAGGCTCTTCTGTAGGTCTGTTTTTGTTTGGTTGGTTTTTGTTTTTTTGTTTGTTTTTGTTTGGTTAGTTTGGTTTGGTTTTTTGAGACAGAATTTCTCTGTATAACAGCCCTGGCTATCCTGAAACTCACACAGCAGACAGGACTGCCAGACTGGCCTTGTATTGACAGAGGTTGGCCTACCTCTGCCTCCCGAGTGCTGGGACTAAAGGTGTACGCCACCGCTGCTCAGCTCCTCTGTGTCTTTTAAAGATCAATGTCTCGAGCTAAGTACTGCGTGTTATCATATTATCTCCTTGAGATACCTCTTTCTCTTCTTCTTTCCCTCTTTCTTTCTCGTCACCACACCCTCAGCCATTTTACACTTAGAGGCCTTTTTATGCAGCTTTCAAGTGGCAGAGCAGTCTGAAGTCAGGTTACCTCTGCAGTCTGTGTGATGAGGTCTTGGGCCTTCCCTGAGGCCTCCATGTCTTTCCTAATGGTAGTCATACTTTTTTTTTTTTTAATTTTGGTTTTGAAGACAGGTTTCTCTGTGTAACAGTCCTGGCTATCCTGGAACTCACTTTGTAGACCAGGCTGCAGTGAACTCACTGCAGTATGCCTGCTTCAAGGCATGCACCACAGCCTGGCTGCGCCACCACTGTCCAGCTCAGCAGTCACACTCTTAATCGCCTTCTGTTTCCCTTCTCTACCTAACTTTGGGTGCTTCCTGATTCAAGATGGATACCATTCTACACACATATCAGGCATTCTTCCCTCTGCTTTTCAAAGCCCTTTACTGTTTCACTGGGCCCCACTCCTGGGCCATCCTCCACCCCAAGCTCATGCCAGTGCACAGGGACCTGTTACCCTCCTGCACCCAGCCCAGGCCTAGGCAACCCTTTCCCCCCAGTTTTCTCCCCTTTCCTCCTCCCTATTTGCACTTCCTCCCCATTCACTCTTCCCTAATCTCCTCATCCTCCTGGCTCTGCCAGGCCCAGGGAAACCTCCCTGTTCTTCCAGGCAGCTTCCCAGTGCACCCAGGCTGCAGCAACGGCCCCTCCTGTCATGTGACATGCTGCTACTTGTGTCTCTGGTTTAGCTGCGAAGCCTGTGATGTTTGATACCCTCACCACCATGGTCTTTGCTATCTAATTAAATACTTGAGACCTCTGTTCAGGCTTGCCCTTGACTTTCAGCACTGTGCACCTGAGCTAACACACCGTCATGCTTGTCTGTGTCCCAGAGCTTAGCTGTCTGGGTTTGTACCCCGGTTCGGTATGTGCTTTCTTATCTATACTCATGGATTCCAAAAGCCACTTGGCTGCTCAGGTGAATGCCGGTTAAAATAGGTGTTTTAATTACTGCTACTTTGAAGCATTTGTCAACTCTTTTTCCCAGCCAGCATTGGTTCTACATGGGAGGAATTTTCTAGTGGCAGAGTATAAAAGTCCTCCCCATCCAGTTTACGTTCCGGTGTGGAGTCAGAGACAAGCCATGAGGTGAGCATGTGGTATGTTTGATATTGCTAACTGCTGTGGAGGAGAACCAAGTGGTCAGGTAAGAAGCTACAGTTTTAAATAGCACAGTGACCCTGGGAAACAGGTCACAGCATTCTGTAATGATTAAATCAGGCTCTAAGTGTTAGTACTTACAACGGTATGTGGAATTCAATAAGTGCGAGACAATGATTGCCTATGAGGCACTGACAATGGATACGAGATGTTTTTGTAAAGAGAAAAGCAGGGTCTGGAGAGATGGCTGCTCTTCCAGAGATCCAGGGTCCAAGTCCCAGAAAACAATTATAACTTCAATTCCAGGGGATCCCTGTGCCTTTTCCTGGCCTCTTTGAGCATGAAGCATAAGTGGCACACAGACATACACGCAGTCAAAACACCCACACACACATAATAAAGAAGAATACCAACTAAATCTTTCAATATTTTTAAGTCAAAAAGGACCAATTGGCTTACTGTTATAACTGGATTTTCTGCAAGTTGTCCATGGGAAAATGACTTTGCTAATCAGTTCAAGCTAAGGATCATTTTCCTTGGTCATCTCTCCCCGTCTGCTATGAAGCCCACCTGCTTATGACTATTTAAATACATGTGCCTAGTGAAGGATACAGTCTCTTTTATCATCCCATCGCTCAGAGACCTTAGTCCTTTGCTAGTTCTTCCTTCCTTCCTTCCTTCCTTCCTTCCTTCCTTCCTTCCTTCCTTCCTTCCTTCCTTCCTTCAGACTAGGCGACCCCTTGAGAGGAGACCCTTCAAACATAACCTGTGTTGCAGGATGAGCCTTTGCGGTATATAGAGGCGATTCAGAAGACCCTTCAAACATAACCTGTGTTGCAGGATGAGCCTTTGCAGTATATAGAGGCGATTCAGACACAGCTGACAAAGGTAATTCCTTGAAACCCGAAAGAGTTGAACCCAACCCAGAACATCCTCACACACGTGAAGCTTACGGCGGCACAGGAGAACTGAAAATCCAGCACTTTCTGCAGAGATTGGTAAGAATACCAAAATACACTTTTTCCTACACCCAGAAATTCTGCCATGAAATGTGGGCTTTCCACAGAAGCAGTTTTTTAGGTTTCCTACTATTTCCGTTGGTTCTGACACTGCCCACAGGTTGGAGGCTCAGCCTACACACACACACACACACACACACACACACACACCCCAGTCACACATCCTAAGTGTCTCAACTCTTGGCTCACCAGGTCTAAATCAGGGTTTCCCACGTTCCCTCCTCTGGCTTACGCAAACGCTTGGCCTACTATTACTCATTTACAACAGAGAATACAGTAATGAGCCATCAATTGACAGAAGACAGAGCAAAGTATCCAGCTCGGCATCTATGCCCGCCTAGGCCAATAAGCCCAGATCAATGAGTCAGCTTATCTCAGAATGTATGGTAGTTCTGTGATGCAGGCATGACTGGATAACCTGACTGAACTCAGTTCTATCCTACCTAAGAGTGTAGGGGATGGGGCTGAGTGTTGTAAACCTCTAATCCTGTGATTGGTTCTTCTAGGGACCATCTTAATGTGCATTTAGTCATCCCTTCTCCAGTCATACCTCATTAGCATATAGAAGATCCCAAGTGTCTTTCAAGTGTCAGATACCAGGGACCAACTAGTACAATAAAAGAAGCCTTTAACACAAGGCTCATGCCGAAACCTATGAGAGTTTTAGGAACCCTAGGGGGTGAAATGAAGGCCAAACAGAATATTTGTTATGTCACAAGTGCCCACCAGGCAACTGAACTTTCTCCTTCTCATTTGCTTCGTGGGGGGTTTTCTCCTTCACTGAGGAGTCTTTGAGAATTCCCTAGACATCCTACTAATCCAGAATCCTTCCAAGTTCAGAGATGAGAGTCTATGTGTATCCTTCAAGGACCAAAAGCAAAGCCTCCTTGATTTCATCTAGGTGGCCAGAAAGGGGAACACGGGCAGGCATCTTTAATTTCTTTTTAGAGACAGCCCTTAGGTAGAGATGGAGGCCAAGAAGGCTGGAAAAGTGTCTGCAGTGTACATCAGGCTGCCTGTCTTCCTGAGGACCAGTGTCCTAAAGGTCACAGAGGAGGCTGGGGTGAGCTCAGTGGCAGAGTACTTGCCTAGCATCCTTGAGGGTTTGGGTTAAGTCCCCAACACTGAAAAGGAAAACAAAAGCAAAAAAAAAAAATGATAGGGCATATCTTTCAATACACAGATACTGGGTGGTGAAATTGTGAGCCGCCTTCTGGAATTAGGCTGCTCTGTGTGTGCGTCAACTGCCCCTCTGTGAGAACGCTAACTGTAACCAAAGCCAAATACGAACTGGCTACATAAACATTGCAGTGCAATCCATTACATTATATGCTAATTAAAATAATAAAAAAACAGCAAAAATAAAACAATAAAGTTGGTCCCATTATTATTAATATACTCACTTTTATGGTCCTTCAGAAAAATCAGTTTGCTGAGAAAATTTTAAAATTTGGCCTGAGGCCACCTCGCTAGTGAGTCTCAGAGCTGGGATTTCATGCAGGGGATTCATTTGTGACTGTGTCTCACTACCCATGCCACTCACAACTCGACCTGGAGGAGGCCACCATGGACGGCGCCATGTGCCTGGAAACAGTGTGAGCAGGGAAAGCTGTCTGAGAGGGGGTGCCTTTGGTGTCTTGTTACAAAGTGAGATTTCTGATGCTGAAAGTCTGGTAAACTACCTGTGGCAGACTCCTGTGGTGGCCTCACCAGAACTTTTTTTTTTACTAATTTATTTTTATTTTATTTTTATTTGTTTAATTTTTTTTTTTTTTTTTTTGGTTTTTCAAGGCAGGGTTTCTCTGTGGCTTTGGAGCCTGCACTGGAACTAGCTCTTGTAGACTAGGCTGGTCTCGAACTCACAAAGATCCGCCTGCCTCTGTCTCCCGAGTGCTGGAATTAAAGGTGTGCGCCACAACCGCCCGGCTATTTTTATTTTTTATGCACATCAGTGTTTGGCCTGCACGGGTGCCTGTGTGAAGATGTCAGATCCCTCAGAACTGGAGTAACAGACAGCTGTGAGCTGAGCCCTCCCTCCAGCCCCTGCCCCCCCCATGGTTTTTAAAACAGGAAATCTACACTGTTCTTGTCCCTTGCTTCGCTAAGGCCGTCATGGAGAACCTGCCCCCTAGCCAGTGATTTAGGAAGGTTTTAGCGAGTATAGCTGTTGCTAAAATCCCTTCTCTGGAGAAAAAAAAGCAAGCAATGCCTGCCCCTCCTCCCACCGACAAAACAAGGCAGGATTCCACCAAAGTTTCACCTCGGGGAACCAATGAGAGCATTAGGGTTACTTCGTTAGGGTTACTTACAGAACAGTGGGTGAGAGGAAACAGGGAGGAGCATGGCTATCCTTCAAGTAGTCGTCCTGGAGGGTCTGCACCCAAGGGGTGATGGCTCCCTGGTGGCTGCAGACTAAACCCCCTTCCTTTGCCCTTCCCCACCTGCATCCTCTAGTCCCTCCCACAACCGTGCGCAATTAGGGCAGAACTGCGGACTACTGGTCGGGAAATGTGGCTGGATATCAGGCAAGGCACCCTCTGCACTTCTTTCTTCTATGAGGGAAGTCAGAAGCAGGACTGGCAGGTCTCCCAAAGATGGTGGCAGTTTGACTCACAGGGTAGTACTGTCATACAGGCAATTTCCTGAGTCCTTGAATAAATGTCTCTTTCCTGTTGCAGATACACGGGGACGAACTACCCCACCTTCTGCTAGGCCCTGTGACATCCGGATATAGTAACTACCCTGGTAAGTGACAAAGTCCAGCCTAGGAATGCCAGAGCCAGAAGCAGGAAGCGCTTGAGCTTCTGGCTGTGGAATCATAGATCGCCTCCTGGGGGTCATTTTCTTCAGGCCACTTATCAAGTGCGATGGTAAGCGTCTTCGTGGTGGGGCCAGCTACCGGAGCTGTTTCTTGGGCCTTAACACATTCTGACTAATTTTTCATCCAAACATTTTTAATCAGGGAGTTCCTGGCTGACTTCGGCCCATTTTAAAGCTTAATCCACAGAGAGACAGTAAAAACAACCAAAGAAGCTGCCCGAAGGAATAAGGTTAGGAGGCGGTCCTGAGTGAACAGACAGACATCTGAGCTCTTTCCTTCACCCTTGGGGATCTGTAAGAGCAAAGCACACAAAAGTGATGGGCTAACCTTAGTTAGTCCTGTCACGCAAAGTCCTGCATTTCTGCCCTGTCCTTTGCCATCCAGGCTAAGCACACCTGGTTCCAAGCAGCTTTGATTGGGTTGGGGGTGAAGAAAAACAAACAGCAGATTGAAGATGCATAAAAAGTGTCCCACTGCTCGCTGTCCATCACCCCTCCTTAGAGGGTAACCAGGACTACAAACTCAGGGCTGCGATGTGGCTCAGTGACTGAGCACTGACCCAGCATTTGTGAGGTTTGACCTAAGTTTGATTACCAGCACTATTTACATACAAATAAGAATCTCAGCAGTAATGTTTGCCTAGCATGTCCACCTCCAGCCCGTCCCCCTCAACACCATAGTAAATACATACATGTACACATACATACATCAGAGAGATCGGGTAGTTAGTGTGTCTTGACTGCTCCATTCCTAGTACACATTCAATGGATGTTTGTTGAATGAACAGACACTCACTGTACCATCACTCCAAGCTTAGCCTGAGCACCCTGCCTGGTCTTTGCCCTCCCTCCTACCTCTCAGCTGAAGAAACCTTGCACTGTGGCCTGTTTAGGGCGCAGCCAGGACTCCCAAAGAACAAGCTCTGTGGAGGAACCAATTTCCCTCCTGGCCCATCCTCAACTCCCTGCTGTTGGCATTGCTAAGGTGCCCTGTGGCAGTTCTTCCTGAGTCCTTGATGGTGCCCCCTTGACATACTTCCGTGATCCTCTCTCCCTTTGTTTTCCCACTTCCTCCTGGCACAGGCCCTTCTTTCTTCAGACCTATGTTCCCACCTACCCCGCTTCCTGACTGTATTCCTCCCAGGCTTCTGTCACACTAACCTCATTGTCTTCTGAACTCAGCCCCTGGGCCCTCTGAGAGCCCAAAGTACCTCCCAAGGCCCTTCCTCCTCTCTCCTCCTCATTTCTTCTGTTTCATCCCCCACCCCCAAAAATGTACCTACTCCAGAGTCAAACATGTTCCCCTGGCACTTGGTTCTGTGTGCCCAGGTAGCCTGTGGGCAACCTCTTTCCACAGGAGAACCATCCAAAGCAAAGCTCTATTCTTTGTGGGCTTAAATATGAGCCACATACCTGGGTGTGCTCCAAGCCATCAACTCCCTCAGTTCCCAACATCCAGCAAAGCTCTCAAGCCCTGCGATCCCTCCACGGTCTAGCCAGCTCTGGCACAGAGTCTCCACACACAAGCACTGTAATTATGTCCCCCGCTAACCCTAGGACTACAGTCTCACTTCCGGGGATGTCACCCTTGAGTGTCTACCTTAGCCAGCGACCCTGGGATTGGAGTCAGCCTAGAGGGCCTTGACCACACAAGTCTGGTCATGAGAATCCAGCCCATCCCACCATGCTGTGCTATCAGGAGCTGTAGGGCTTCAGTTTCCTTCCCCAATGTCTTCCTTCCTCCCTGCCTCCCTCCTTCCCTCCCTCTCTCCCTTCCTTCCTTCCTTCCTTCCTGCCTTTCTCCCTCCCTCCCTCCCTCCCTCCTTTCTTCCCTCCCTTCCTTCCTTCCTGAAAGAATTAGTGAGCACCTGAAGCTCTCTTCTCCCTGGCAGAGAGAAGCAGCGCATTTAAAGATTAGGCCTGGGGCTGGAGATGCAGCTTAAGTGGTGGAACACTTGCTGAGCAAGCACAAGGCCCTGGGAGGGCCTCAGTACTTTGCAGGCAGAAAGGATGATACATCAAGTCTCTGCAGAGAGAAAACCAGGGGTTCCCGCATGTTTCTTGCATGGAAATGGAATGCTAACAAGGTCTTGCTCCTCTGGCTCTGCCTTCTCTGCTTACCCTTTACCACGAGAGTCAAGATGCCCCTTCCGTGAGTCTGGGCCAAGCCTCCACACTCTTCTCCATGCCCAAACCTTTAGAGGCAGTACCCACCAGATGGCACCTTGCCAAACAATTTCAGGGCATGAGAGCAAGGGATCACCTCAGGGCACAACCTTGTTCTATCCTTTCTTTGCCACATTTCTGCTCAGTTATCCTGGCCCCTCTTCATCTGTCCCTGTTTGGGGACACACATCCCATACCTCATCTGCTTCTCTAACCACTGTTATAGTGGGGGACAATTTTAGCTTGGCACCCTATGCATCTTCTAAAACATGGTGAGAAGAAAATGTTCTTTCCAACACTTGGGATGCAGAAGAAGCCCAACAAATGGAACTGGGTTTGCTGAGGGAAGAGGAGAGGGCACAGGAAGGAGAGGGGAGAGAGGGAAAAGGAGAGACATTGGAAAGAAGTCTCCTCTCTATAAAATGTCCTGCCACCATAAGGACCCTAGAGCCAAAGATTATGGAACCTTCTTAAAAGGGCATCCAGGGAGTGGAGTGAGTGAGTGGAGGGAGAGGGACAGATGCAAGGACTAGCCAGTGCCCCAGGGCACAGGGCCTACCGCTCCGGATTCCTGCCTCTGCTTTCCTGTACTCCCCAGACCTTGGATCCAGAGGCCTCTGCCCCTTGTCCGAACCCAGGCTCCTTCTTCTCCTCTCCACTTAGCTCGTTCTCTGCTCTTCTCATCCTGCAGGCTTCGAAGGAGGGCATCATGTTAGAGTTGTGGAGGAAGGAGAGAAGGGAGGAGAAAAAGGATTAGAGGAGAGAGTGAGGGAAGATAGGAAAGAAGGAGGGAGGCATGGAAGAAAATGGTATATTATCTCATGTGAACTTAAATTAAAGAGATCCACAGACAGTGGTGACTGAGAAAGACTGTCCCTTGCCACATACTCTTAGACTGGGTTCTAGCCCACACGCTGAAAGGCAGCAAGTGGTGCTCGATGCTTGAGTGAGAAGAGGCTTCCCACTCTAGAGCTAGGAGGCCACTGGCTGTGGTTGGGACCACATGACTCACCCAGGAGCCAGAACCTGGAACTAAACAGCCAGCATTCAGCTGGGTCCTTGTCATCATGTCATCTCCCAGGCTCTCTCCTCCTCTCTAGGACCAGAATTCCTGACTTAGCTGGGCAAATAGCTGCCTGGAATGATGGTTACGTTTCCAAGGCTGTTGCCTCTGTGGCTAAGTTCTAAACTGCAGTCTGTATCACAGAGGGATCATAGGCAGCCTTGGAGAATCAGCTAACAGCATTGATTCTCAGTAGGCACCTTTGCTTGGCACATAGGGGAAGTGGGAGTTATGCTGGCATTGGTGGTAGAGGCCAGGGATGCTGGTAAGTGTCCTACAATGTACAGGAGACACTTATCTTGCTCCTTCCTCTGTACTATTCAGTGTGGATATGATGGTTGGAGTCTGAGCTGCTATCTTGGACCATGAGCTAGAAGTCCCATGTTAGTGATGGGTAGGCGTCTAGGTGTCTGGTGGCCCTGAACTTGCCAAACCAGTGATGAAAGGCTTACTTCCAAACTACGTACCCTAATCTAGAATAAAGGTCTAGTTTGCATATAGCTGAGTCCCACACACCGTTCTTCCTCTCACTGCTTCTCCACTCTGGCTGGTAGCCTCTCCTTCCTTTGCATTACATCCATATTTTGTTGAAGAGCTACATTAATCTGTTTTCAGTCTCATCTACTTTGAGTTCTTATTCTTGTCCCAAGACCCATCCTACTGCATCTCTGAGATTCCTGTGTTCCAACCCTTCAAGATTCACAGCCAATCAAACCCTTCCCCTTCTCCCTTAGCCATTTTTTTTACTTTTTTTCTTTTTTTTGATATTTATTGAACTCTACATTTTTCTCTGCTCCCCTCCCTGCCTCTCCACTCCCCCCTTCAGTCCTCCACCAAGGCCCCCATGCTCCCAATTTACTCAGGAGATCTTGTCTTTTTATACTTTCTACTTCCCATGTATATTAGGTCTATGTAAGTCTCTCTTAGTGTCTG
>JAQHUG010000019.1:7987994-8010848 GCA_028555095.1 Dicrostonyx torquatus | reverse complement strand
AGCTTTTCGCTATATAAGGACCCCTGCCCTAAGCCGGGTGCGCTAGTCCTCCTGAGAGACTAACGCCCGGTACCCGTCCGAATCAATAAAGCCTCTTGCTGATTGCATCTGTTCGAGTGATCTCGCTGTTCCTTGGGAGGGTCTCTCCTGACTGGAAGACTGCCCCACTCGGGGGTCTTTCATTGCGAGCCTGGGTATGGTCATAGTCCAGTTGAAGCTCCATGCTCAGTCTGGTTGACTCATAACGGACCAGTACACTAACGATGTACTGAAAGATTCTGGTGAATAGCACTAGTGATACAACTTATACTTCCCTGTCGGGGTCCAGCCGCAACGGGGTTCTCAGGTTCCAGGGCAGGTGCAGGTGGATTAGAAACGCCAGGCAGACAGAACAGAGACACAATAGAAATAGACAGAGACACAGAATGGAACCAGGCGGGCAATCCGGTGGATACTGAATCCGCCCATATTTACTTTCCATATGCTTATATATCCCAATCTAAAAGGAGGGGGCTGCGAGAGAGAAGTCAAAAGACTAAACAGAGCAAGTACCTTTTTAATACCTGAAGCATCAAGCCTCTGTACCCTGAGTTAAGTATTCTGTTGTTTAGGCAGGACCTGCAGCAACCACACCTTAGGCCAAGCATCCCCGTAGGCAGTCACTCCCTGGGTCAAACCTCCTTGAAGGAGCAGGAATAGGCCTGAACTCTCTGACCTTTAGTCAAGGTGGAACGACCCACTTCGTGGTCTCCTGCACTTCCCCAGCCCACAACCTCCTCCCAATACACAGTAGAAGGCCACAATTACTCTATGCCGTGGAGGGGCAGCAGGGAGGATAATCAGATTAATTCTGAGATTGGGGATGGAATCTTGGGATCTGCTTAATACGGATTTAAAGCAAAGCAAAGAAGCCCGAGTGAAGTAATGAATTTTAACACCTAAACCCCGAAGCCATTTCCTGTGCTTATCTATGCTCTTTTGTCTGACTTTGCTAGTTCGCAAGGCTGGGGAGAACAAAGAGAGTGCTTGTCTCTTTCATCAGTGTTCCAGAAGGCCGAGCCTTGTGCAGTGGCAGTATATCATCATCAATGAACTTTATCCCTGGCATGATTATTGCTAATTGAAATCTTCTCCCAGGGACCAGTCGGACACATGTGCTCTCTGGTTTGTTTGGGTACAATGTTTGCCCAGTCTGGAAGATTTAGGTCAGTCCTACCTTCTTGGCAGCAGAGAGGCAATTACAGACTGGTCCTGCATCCCTTCTAGCTATACTCTGCTAGACTCTGAAGCCTGGTTAGCAGCCACAGAGTGTTAGCCATGAGGTCGGAGACTGGTGCGCTGCCTGATTCAGCTACACTTGCCTCAGTTTCTCTTTGTAATGAGAGCTCCATTCTCTGAACAAGAGCCAGTCTATCTGAGACATCCAACTAGTTCTTCCCCAACCCTTCCCTTTGTGGACTGGACGCCACTCTCTTTATCCTTAGCTTTTTAAAAAAATAAGCTGATGGCACAGAACCATGGAAGTCATGCATGCCCACCTTTGTTATGACGACTCTAAACCTTCATGACCTCCTCTGCCAGCTGTAACCAGGGATAAGTCGTAGCACCCTTCCCCACAGTGTGACTTCAATGCACAGCTTCTACCATTTCCCTGGCTGTGTGCCGTCATCTTCATCCCATCCCTGAGTCTGCTTGTGGACCACACCCCACCCAGCATGCCTTGCATAAAGATCAGTCCTGAGCTAGGTGGCTCAATCAAATCAGCCTCCGTTCCTAGTTCCCCTTGTCAGGACGCCACCCACTACTTGTATCTTGTATCGCCACACTGGTACCTCACCTGAAGACCACCACCTTGCTTCACTGCTGCCCACGTGACTGCCATCCCTTCTTTTAGGTATAAACCAAGCACATAGCTTTTCTATCTTTGTGTGCCCCTGACGTCACCAATGTGCCAACTAGACGCCCTATCACTGTTTGCTGAAGGAATGAAGAAATTAAAGACAAACACTAACTATAATAAATGGAGTATAACAGCCTCACTGGCCCTCTGACCACACCCTACTCAGCTCACGCTTCACCTCCTGTACTATTCCCTCTAAAGGACAATTTCCCAGTCTAAAGTAGCCAGTAGCTCTCGCTGCCTATTGCATTAAGCCCACATCTCATCTGAATCAAGCCTGCTCCAGCTTCTCTGCCGGGCCGGGCCTGTACTCTGCCAATGTTATCTTCCTCCTCCTAATTTCCCCTAACTCCTACCCAATACCTTTCACGAGGATCCATTCACCTCCATTTTTTTCTGCTCCTCTTATTTTTCCTGTCTTGATGTCTAAATTTCTTTGAAAATTTATGTATTTTAGCGTGTGGGGGGGTGGGGGAGTCAGGGGTCAGAGAACCACTTTCAGAAGTCAGTTTTCTCCTTCCAGCATGTGGGTCTTGGGGATTGAACTCGGGTCTTCAGGCTTGACAACAGATACTTTTACAAGGCCAATGTTCTCTCTGGCCCGGGTCTACTTTCTTCTCCTTTGAAAATTGTACTCTCCTTTACTCCTATCTTGGTGCTGAGCATAGTTGGGTTATCTGCCTGGCTGGAACTCGGCACCTAAATACTTTAGGATAAAAAGTTCCGTCCCTTAAATGTTGCTCCAGATTTTATCTGGCAAGACACTTGTCTTCAAAAGTCCTTTTGGGGCGGTCTACACGCGTGTTTGTGGAAAGCATGTAGTTGAACAAATAAAAACAATTAGCTGTTCAGACTTCTTGCAGAAAAACTGTGGGAAAACCTCGAGGTTCAGTTTAGATGCTTTCAGGCAGAAGTGGTACCAAGCATGGCACATCATGTACAGGCTGTGTAGGGCAGGGCAGGGAGAGGAGAGATTGCTAGGGTTGTAGCAAATTCACTTTTCATCTCCAGGACTGGGAGTTCTTTCTTTGTTGAGAGACGTTTGCTAATATCAAAAGCTGGTTGTCAGGACTGAGATAAATTCTCACAAGCATTACTCCTCAAAGCACTTGAACGGTTTCTCAGATCAGGAAAAGGCGGCTCAGAGAAGCTAGGAATCAAGTCGCCCATAATCTCAAACCACTACTGGATATTTTGTTTGTTTCTGTTTTCTACTTTTTGTTTGTTTGCCTGTTTTATTGAGATAAATATATCCTTTGCAAATTTCTCTTGGGGGTATATTTTACAATCAACATAGTAGTCTGTGTTTATTATTTGGGGGGGGTCAGACAAAAAGACGTTTTACTGCAGATACCCAATTGCAACTTGCCAGTTTTTCATATGTTACCTTACATTATGTTCATATTGCTTCATATCCATAGGCCACATATTTCTCAAGAAATTTCCAGTGTCCTTGAATGTGAGAATTATGCTTTAAATTTATACTCT
Source organism: Dicrostonyx torquatus (assembly GCA_028555095.1). Classification (NCBI taxonomy): domain Eukaryota; kingdom Metazoa; phylum Chordata; class Mammalia; order Rodentia; family Cricetidae; genus Dicrostonyx; species Dicrostonyx torquatus. The sequence goes on along the minus strand of JAQHUG010000019.1, from coordinate 8,007,460 downwards.
ACCTCCCACAGTGGGCCTAACTGTGTTATTCCAAAGTACTCACCCACATTACAGTCTAGAGTAACTCCAAGCTGATAAAGTTGTTAGGAATACAGAGTTTTAGTTTCCGAGTACTGCACCTAGAACAACCTAGCAACTTGGAAATAATCCTGTGGCGCAAACACGGAAAGTGTTACTACAGACCCTAAAGATCCAAACTGGCTTTGAATGGCCAAGCCACATCCTATAGAGCTAGAGCAGTCTTGTCTGGGAGTCCGGAAGGGCAGAGTAGGGCTCTGTGGAAGGTGACGATAACACATGCGTTGGCTCCCTCTGCTGGCAGAGGAGATTGTTTGCGTCCATGCGGGAATTCTTGGTTCCGGTGTGGAATTGCTTATAGTGTCCTGCCCCAGTCAGTTCTAGTCTATAAAGGAGACCCCACACACACACACACACTCACCCACACCCACACACTGAATCTTTCTCCTTTTGCAGCAACCAGATACACATCCCGTTCTTGGAGGACAGCACATGTGTCCCCGAAGCCAGGCTCTGTACACTGCTGTCAGAGAAGCTCCACAGACCTGACACACATTCTGCCCTGACAAGCACAGCCTCGAGTGTCCGCAGCGCTGCACAAAAGCCAGGTTTGCCACAGTCTCCGCTAATGATGGCTCGGGATTTTTTGTCATAGGTAAGAATCTTTAAGTCTCAACCAGTAGAAGGAATCAAGTATCTACAATTCTTTGACTTGTTCAGTTGAATTAATTACTGGCACATATTTCTTAGCATGTGGTTTTCTCTATTTCTCTTTCTCAGAACTTTAAGACTATGAGTCATAATTGTTAATTATGTCAATGACTCCTCAAAATCTGAGATTTGTGCCAATGCCGCCAGGCAAAATTCTTCCGTGTGGTTTTCCCACACAGCACTGAGCATCTCTTTCCCTGCTTGAGTTGTGAACAACTGGAGAACTTAAAATGTCACCATTGCATGTCACACTGCAACCTTTATAAAGATACTACTTATAAATGGCTGGCTTTGTTTTATTATTCTATTTTAAGGGGCATTGCCCATTTTCAGAGGCATAACAATGTTTAAAATCCTTGTTGTTAAATTGTCCACACGGAATGAAATGGGCCTGGCATCGGACAGGACTCTGCCACTTACTGTTTGTAGAGACAATTCACCAGTAGTGTCAGTGCACGCTCTCGTTGGGTGTGCCAAGAATGCAAGATTGATCACTCTTTCTTTGGGTCTTTTTTTCGGAGTTGTGTTTGCAAGGAGCAGTTTTGAGAGATGAGGTAATGTCTCTCTGTGGAACAAAGAACAGACTTGCTTACTGCTCGCTATAAAACATAGTAGTTTCTGAGCCCAGCATTCCTCGCCTATAATGAAAACCATTTTGTGTTCAAGCATGCATCTGGGACCCATAAGCTTTGTTTAGGGAGAATCCGAGCTCAGAGCCAACATGAACATGCTGACCCTCCGGCTACTGCTTTGTTGTCAATAGTCCACTCGTTCTGTCAATGGAGATAAAGCTGTGAAAGATAAGATATTTAGCCTGCAAGGTAGAATAAAATCTGATTCTCCACACTTCGCCTCACTAGATAGGGCCCCAATGTGTGTGATTTAACTTAAGCTGCTGTTTTTCTTTCTCAAAGAAGAATGCCTGTACTTGTCCTTTAATAGAAAAATGCCCTCCCTCACTAGAAGCTTACTGAGAATTCCCTCTCTCCTTTTAATGCACCGCGCTAGGCAAGAACCTGTCCTTTGACGCCTGGCAGGGACTACCCTGTGGCCGCAGACTGATGCTGGTTTGGTGTAAAGGTGTCAGCGTCAGGTCGCGCCACGCGGGTCCTACGCAGGCGGGGCCCGGAGAGTCGCACGCTGATTGGAGCCCAAGCCGGGGCTTTTGTCTGGCAGCGGCCGTTGCCTAGCAACCGGGGATTTATTTAGCTACTTCTCTCCGCGTGGCTTCGGTGTCCCTCTGATGGTGACAGGGGTGGTTGTGGATAGGGGGTACTGGAGACCCACTCCTCCCCACGCCGCAGCTCCGATTCACGGCGACCCTCGTCCTTCTGAGCAAAGGTGCCAGGTCGTCCGCTGCCCGCCGCGCCCGGGCGGGGGAGACGTCTCCATCGCGCTCGGCCGCGCACCCTGCATCCCGTGGCGCCCGCACCCGCGCGCTCCCACGCGCGCTCCCACGCTCCCCGTCGGCCTCCGGAGGCCGCCCACTCAGACGCGCGTGGGGAGCGCGCGGGCATCGGCGGCTGCGCGGAGGCAGAGCGGACCAGCTCCCGGGAGGATGCTTCGGTCCGGGGCGCGTCGCTCCCCTCAGGCCACCAGAGCCCGGATACCTCAGAAATTCGGCTCTGGGTCTGTGGGGAGCGAAATGCAACCCAAACCTCGTTCCCCTCGAAGCCCCGCGCAGATAAACACGCACAAGCACGCACACAGACGTCGCCGCGGCCCGCACTCGCAGCCGCGGGGTCCCGGCGTCAGGGAAGGAAGAGCCCGGGGCCCGGAGGGGTCGCCACCTTCGCCTGGCTGCTCCCGGGTGCGGCCGCTCGCCCTCGCCGCTCGCAGGTGCGACGGAAGCGCCCGGCGTCACCGGCCCGGAGCAACGGCGCAACGGCCGGTCTGGGCCCGCAGCCTCGGCGGCCTGGGCGGGGCGGGAGCGGCCGCAGGACACAGCTGGTAGGCGGGGGCGAGGGGCGGGCAGGGAGCCGGGGAGGGACGGGCGCCACCGGCCTGGAAGGGCGGGCTCCCGCTGCGCTCTCCGGACCCGCGGCCTGCAGTCGTCCTTCAGCCGCCGCGGCTCCCGGGAGGTCGGGTGACTCCCGGCCTTTCCTGGCTTCGCGGGTCCTGCTGGGGACACCTTGGCGCAGCGGCCGGGCTCCGGCGACAACCGAGATTGCGGTGGGCCGGGCGTGGGGGCCGTTGCCTCTGGTTGAATAGGGCAGATGCGCGGAAACTCCAACAGGTGGCTCCGTGGCGCAATGGATAGCGCATTGGACTTCTAGAGGTTGAAGGCATTCAAAGGTTCCGGGTTCGAGTCCCGGCGGAGTCGAAGTGTTTTTAAAACTCTCGGGAAATTGTATTTTGATTTCTGCTTTTATTCCTTTTCGGTTGTGCAAACAACTTCTGCTCCCGGCCCAGCCACAGGACGCTGCGTGCGGCAACCACAGTTCCCGCGATCACCCTTCCTCATTGCAGACCGAGCCGATCTCAATCGGGAAAAGGAGAGAAGGGGGGCCGCTCGCTGTGGGCCTCGGTGAGCCTCTGGGCAGGCTTGGGTCTCGCGTGACATCTCACGTCTGGAGCTAGACAGTGGCTACCAGCAGGGTAGAGGAAACGCGCTGCCCAGGTTGGCCGGAAGGCGTCCTAAGTACACGCATTGCTCCCCCTCCCCTGAATCTCAAGAGGGATCTTGTAATAAAAAAAAAAAAAGAGCGAGCGAGCGAGAGAGAGAGAGAGAGAGAGAGAGAGAGAGAGAGACCGACCTCAGTCGTCACTTCAGGATGCCATTTCGGTGGATGTGGGAAAAGGCCCAGAAATCTGCATTTCTGGGGCTGACTGCTTTCTTCGACCTGATTTTAGTGCAAAGCGAAGGGTTGGAGTGGTCACTTTGTGCCTGCCAGTTCGAAAGGGGAGTAAATGTCCCCTTGTGACATTAGCGTTCCACTTCGCCAAATTCATATAAACGTAGGAAGGAAGGGAGTTTAAAAAATGTATTGTGCCGACAAAACCGTAATTGATGCAAAACATAGAAAATTCAGAACAGTCGCTTAAGGTCCAGGAAAGAGTACACAACCTTGTTATTCCTGTATCTGAGGCTTGAAATTCTCACAAGCCAGTAGTAATGATGGCCACTTGAAAATGTTTTCAAAAATTTTTAAATGCAGAAGTTAGCACTTCCTGTACATCGCTTGGCATTGCTGGCCATATGTAATATTATAAAGCACACCGCGGCATACTACACCTGTTTGAGCTGCCTTGTGTCGTTGTGTCCTATTGATTTAATAGCCCCTAATACTTAGGCCTTTAGATGTCCACTATTTCCCATTACGACGCTTCAGTGAACTGCCTGTTCTCTGTGCACAGAGTATCTTTGAGATAGTTCCCTAGGAAATTGTATTGCTGGCTCGAGGGTCGCCCCAGGATTCCTAATCTGTGCCTTCTTTGGTAAGGTCTGGCAGATCCCCTTCCTAGGCTCTTCACTTCACTCTCCCAGCCACCAAACACCGTGGGAACTAATCGTAGCTTTAAACTCGTTTTTTATTATTATTCATGACTCCGAGCACTTTTCCATAAACAGGGTAACTTGTTTTTCCTTTTCTGTGCTTTACCTGTCCCTGTAGTGAGCTCATCTTCCCATTGGGTCAGTCACCTGCTTAGGGTGGCTATAATAAAAAAGCTGGTTTTGTTTGTTTGTAGTTCTCTACCTGTAAGAGAAAACAGCCTTATGTTTGCAATAAATATTCTTTTCCAGTCCACTTGTGCTGGTTTTATTTATGAACCTTATTTTTCTCTCACAGAAATTCATCTATTGTGACCTGTCTATGTTTGCTAGCTTCTAGGTTTGAAGGTTCCCAGATGGTTAAATAATTCCCTTTAATGGTTTTATTTTTAAACCTTTGCTTTATCTGGAATGTCATTTATAATGGAAGTTCTGGCCCAGACTTGATGGTAATGAGCTCGCCGTCTCTTGCATACTAATTTGAAATACCACCTTTATTATTGTCTAAATTCCTGCATACACTTTGGTTGCTGGATTTTCTAGTTTGCTGCATTGGCCTGAAATTTTTACGTGCTATTTTATAGTCTAGCAAGATCAGGTGTTTGTTATTGTTTTAAAAGATTTCCCCTTCCTAATCATAAATTATTCATTAATGTAATACTTACTAATGAAGCTGGGGCTCCACCTGCTGTGGTTTACCAGTTATAAACAGTGCCCACGTGAGCTGTGGGGAACAGGCATTCTCACACATTGCCGGGGAGAATAAAACGATAGTCTCTAGTTGGGACGTCAGAAATCTTTTTGTTTCTGTGACAAAATATGATAAATTTAGATTTATTTTGACTCAGTGATTTTGAAAACTTGTCTGTCCAAGGGAAGAAGAGGCAAATTCTGGTGCCTTACCTTTGTGTTCATTACAGGCATACTCTCAGCAGCTTCGTCATAAAACACTAAGCTACAAAGGTCAGAATGTTTGCAGAGATAGAGGTTCCTTATGACCTCATCAGCTGAGAACTGGTGGGGACTGGAGAAGCCTCCATGTGAGGAAGACAAGGAGAAGCTGTTACTAAGGTAAAATCATCCCCAAGACTCCTTCAGGAAGCCTCCAGATGGCCTTGGCTGCCAACGGGTGGCTTCATTTGCCCCTAGCTGACAGACTCTGGGAATCACACGGCTGAGCAGTGTGTATTAGCTTCCTGCTAGCTTCAGAGAAATAACACCTCCAGCATGCGGGTCATGGTAGGTAACAGCTGCCTGGGTTACTCTGCGGAAACTTGAACTTTTGCTAAGATGGATTCTCACTCCAGCCTACACATACCAGATGGAGAAACATGTCCATTTTGCCATCTTAACTTCTGGGTCAGCTCTAAGTAAGATAAATGTTCGTCATTTGAAAAAAAAAAAAAAAGGTTTTGTCCAAGACTGGTATAACTTGACCTGTTGCCAGTGGAGCTGGTGTTTGTTCTGCTCCACCCTATGCTTTCGAGATGGCTTACACATCTACAGTCCCTATAAACCATGAGGCTAGAATGTTTAATGAGGAACCCAGCACTTTCTGATTACTCACTAGCCCACCAAAAAGGTCAATGTGTGTGTGTCTTTTGAAACCATGTTAGAACTAATGAATAATGACCAAATAGTCCATCCAAGAGGAATCAAGTCTGCTGTTTCCTCTTGTTAAGTGAGCAGCCCAATCGGTATTAGCTTCCTTCTATTCTCATGCGGAAGAGAGCCTGGAGGCACAGGTTTAGAATCTGAATTACTCTGTATTATATATATTTTATTATCTAATACTCAAAGTATTTCTGAAAAGCAGCTACTCATACTAATATCTACCCGGATACAATGATTCTGCTAAGTTCCTACAATATCAGAGCATGTACACTGCCCAGAAATCCAAAAAGCAAAGATCACGCCTTGGTCTCATTTCTGTTGTTCCTAAGCCATAAATCCTGCTATCCAATCTCAATCTTAGTCCGTGGTTACTTGGCTTGATTGCTTCGGTGTCTGTAATGAGAACATCATGATGGGCGCACTCGGTGTCTGTAATGAGACAGAACATCATGATGGGCGCACGTGTGAAACAAAGCAGGCACATCAGCAGATGGGAGGCGGGGGGGGGTAGGGGTAGCAGACGCAGATAATAGACTTCCTAACAACATGTTCTCAACGAGGTCCTAAGTTCCACCACCTTCTAATAGCCCATCAAAGAATTACCATAGATACATCAAAGCCCTCTATATGCAGGCCTCAGTGATAAATTGGCCCTTTGGAAGCCCATAGGTGAATTACTAAGCTATAGGAGCCCACCTGATGCGCACTCGTAGGAGCCCTGTTATTAAGAACTGGAGAAGCAGCTGGGTGTGGTGGAGTACTTTGATCCCAGCCTTGAAAGCAGAGCCTGGTGGTTCTCCAAGCTTGAGGACAGCTTAATCTGTGTAGTGAGTTCCAGGACGATAAGTACTGCATCGTGAGACCCCGTCCAAAACAAACTCATGAATGAACAAAGCCCCAAACTTTACAAGCCCACCCAGGACCATATTTCAAATGTCTCATACACCATTGTCGAGGGTGGACTTTAGAGGCCATGGGGAAGTGCTGGGCAGTTGTTAGCTGGGAAGCGGTATCATGGATTTTATAGCATTCCTCTGCTGCAGGGTATACATGGACTAAGGCTACTGATGACACGGAAGTAAGAAAGTATTGAGAGCTGGGATGGGGGAGGGTGTTGAAGAGAAGGCCAAGAATGTAACTGGAGCTGTTTCCCAGGACAAACAGGCGAGGCTTGAACTGAGGGATGCAGGAGAGAGCAGGAGCAGCTAGAGTGCCAGAGCTCGGCTGTTTCTACTTGGGCCAGTGCATGCATGCTGACGTAATTGAGACAAAATAAAAATGCAGGAAGGAGTGTTTGAGGATGAGTTCAGATATGTGTTGACTCAGGTCTCTGGGGATTTACTGTTGGTTCTTAGACACACTGCTAGCCCCGAACAAGTCCCCTGTGAATGTCTACAGAATGGAAGAGCATGGCAAGACCAAGCTGAAGGCATGAAGTGATGGGAAAGCTAGGACTAAGGAGGCGGATGCAGGCTTTGGACAACCTTAACTGATCTACTTCACTCCCAGCTGTAGCAGTCCGACTTTGGTAGTCACTGAGCCTAAACTAATATTGTTGAGTAAATTAAATTCTGTGTATGCTCGCCAAACCAAGACAGTTTTGTCCACTATTCAAACAAGTCTGCCTCAGAACTGACTGTGATGGAGAGAAAGCCACTTGCACTGAGCAGAAACTACTTTTCCTGGGCAGATGATTCTCATCATGCTGGGCAGATGAGATAATCAAGGTATCAGATTGTGCAACTGCAGACTAACACACATGTTCTGAGCATTTCAGGGAAACTAGGTAAGGCTATGTGTGGTACATTAGATCAAATGCATCTTCAACTTAGACTACTTTCACCTTAAACTCTGGGAACCCAATCCTAAACTGAAGTACGCAAGTATTTGTAAGATGACAGAAACCAAAAGCAAAAGTTCCAGGCAGATAAGACGTGTGGTGATATTTTGTGTCCTAACAAGTAAAGCTTGCCTGAAGATCAGAGTGCAGAGCTAAAGGGCAGGCACGCACCTTTAGTCCGAGGATTTGGGAGACAGAGGCAGATGGATCTCTGTTCAAGGTCAGTGTGGGCTACACAAAACTGAATCTGCAATCTCACACAAAGGTGATCCCAGCACTTGGGATCCCACGCCTTTAATCCCAGCACTAGGCAGGTGGAGACAGGAGTGACATGGCTGGACGGAGAGGAATGAATATAAGGTGGGAGAAGACAGGAGCTCAGAGCAGTCTGGATCAGCAGTCTGAGGATAGGATCGCACCTTTGGTCTAAGCATGGCAGAGGGAACAACTCTAATGTCTGACCATTCTCCTTCTCTGATCCTTCAGCTTTCACCCTGACAGCTGACTCTTGAGTTATTATTATTAAGAACAATTAAAATTCGTGCTACAAGATGGGTTAATAGATAAAGCCTGTGGCCAAGGCTGATGGCCTGGATTTGTCCCTGGGACCCACGTGGTGAAAGGGAACCAAACAGTTGTCCTCTGACCACCATACAAGTCCATGCACATGCCCCGCACACATACACAAAAAGGTAATACAAAAAAACAGCAGTTTCCCAGAGCTTAACACAACTGACACCATGATGGAAGCACCATCCAGACCTTGGAATTCAGCATGTAAGTGGGCAGGCAACACCTGCCACGGTGAGAACAAAGACTAATCCATCGAAGTCCATAGTTCTGGGAAGTCCCTAAATGTACTAACCCTGCTTTTCGGCTTCTGTAGTTCCACATCTGACCAACTGCGGTGTGTCAACCCAGGGTTTTTATGCTTAAAACCCACACTGAGAAAGGCTCAGGACTGCACTGGGGTCCCAAACACCCAGTGTAGTCACCAGTCGGCTAATACAGGTCTTCTAATGGCTTCAACCCATGTCCGAGCAGTCTTCTCTGGTGGACACTTCACAACACCTTAGAATGACAGTACTTTTAGGTATTATTCTTTACAGTTTGGACGGTATTTGTTTATTAGGACAACATTCTATATAAAACAAATTATGTAGTTGGAGCGATTTTAAGGTGCTGGGGTTTCAGGCTTGTACCATTACTCTGCTTTAAAGTTCATATTCTGTCAAGAATGAATGTTAGGAGGTGATTTCAGATTATTTTTAGGTAATTTCAGTTTACTTGATGGAAGTAATTATTGTTAAACATTCCCTGCTTTATACAATGAAGTGGAAATAAAGAAACTTTCCATTGTGGTAACAAAATTCCTGGTATCAATGTGAGTTAAGGTTTCTTTTGTCTTTGTTTCACAGGTTGTCATCTGTGGTCACTTTGGTGTTGGAGAAAATCATTCTAAGGTGTGTGACTTTTGTTCATGCTGCATTTGTTTAACTGTGAAGCTGAGTTAAAACACCTGATGATGGTCTAATAAAGAGTGAATGGCCAATAGCAGGGCAGGAGAAAATACAGGTGGGGCTGGCAGGCAGAGCATGTAAATAGAAAGACAAATCTGGGAAGGAGGAGCAAGAGAGAACAAGGAGAGGGAGGTGTCAGGAGCTAGCCACCCAGCCAGCCACAGAGTAAGAGTGAAAGATGTACAGAAGAAAAGGAAAAAGCCCTGAGGCAAAAGGTAGTCAGGACAATTTAAGAAAAGCCAAGACCAGGCATTTATAAGTAATAAATAAGCCTCTATGTGACTTATTTGGGAGCTAGAATGGTGGGACCCCCAAAAACCAAAAACCCAAGGAGCCAAAAGAGTAAAGAGTAAAAAACACCAGTTTAGACCCATGGCAAGGAAGTCCACAGCAGGACAGCAATGGTAGAAGTACAGCTGGCCATCTCATGGCTGCAAATAAAACATAAAAGCAGTCTGGGGTCCGTCCAATCCCCTTGGAGGACACGCCCCCATACTTACCTTCACTAGGGCCCGCCTCCTAAATGACCTCTCCAAAGTACCGAAGGCCTTTGAGGAATATTTAAGACAAACTACAAGTTGCTTATAAAAAATGTTTTTAAACAGTCAGGTGGTGGTGGTACAAGCCTTTAATCCCAGCACTCGGAGGCAGAGGCTAGGGGAATCTGAGTTCAAGGTCAGCTTGATCTACAGACCAGGACAGCTAGGGCTGTTACACAGAGAAACCCTGTCTTGAAAAACAAACAAAAAGTTAAAATAAACCAATGAAGACAAAACAAAATGAGCACGTTATCAATGGAAATGTAACTATGAGTAAATACTGAAAAATACTGTTTTGAAGCTGAGAATTGTTCAGTCCATTCTAGCATTCACTGGACAGAAGATCAAGCAGCAGTAGGTTGCACCTAGAGCCTTAGTCATGAAGTGTTTACTAAGTCTCCTGGAACTTAGTAACTGGGTAAAGAAACTCTTAATCCTCCTTACTTCTCCCACATGCAATCCTTTTATCACAGAGGCTACATATATTATTGAAATAGGTTGTCTTGCTTTTTTTTTTTTTTTTTTAATAAAAGGAATCATAGAAACTACGTTGCTTGATCCCAATATAAATGTAAGATTTTATAGTTACTCAAATAGGGGTCCAGTAAATAATATAAATATAATTATTTATATATATAAATATATATTTATATATATATTTATATATTTAAATATAAAGGAGCTATAACCAACAAGCATTAATGGGAATGATCAACACTCTTGGGTACCAGAGAGTAGGTTAGGTTGGGCGCCAGCTGAACCACTGGATGAGGAAAACTGGGTAATTTGACCTACTTGCCAAGTGAAAATCCTGTTTAATCCTGTTTTGCTTATAACTAACCTTAGAAAGAATCATTCCTCCATTCTCGGTTGCTAAGAAAAAACTCCAGCCCTCTTGCATCTTCCAGTTTTGTCCCAGACTTTCCAGGGAGGCTTCTGTATCGTTTCTGGCATATTGGAACTCCACTGAACTGTTTCTGCATGTATTTCATGACTTCTCCTGTACCATGAGGCCTGCTTGTTGGGGTTTCTGTCCTGCCCAGTTCCCACATTCCTTAGGTCCCAAAGAATCACACAGAAGGTCTACATAAGTTATAAAACTGACTGGCCCCTTAGCTCAGGCTTCTTATTAACTTATAGCTTACAGTAACCCATTATTCTAGTATCTTTAGCCACATGGCTTGGTACCTTTTCAGCGGGGTAGGTCACATCTGGCTTCTTTTTCAGCGGGGTAGGTCACATCTGGCTTCTTTTTCAGCGGGGCAGGTCACATCTGGCTTCTTCAGTGTCTGGACAGGACTCCAGAAGAGCTTCCTTCTTTCCAGACTCCTGTTCTCATTGTCTCCTGTCTGGCTACTGGCCAACCAGTGTTTACTTAAAACATAATTGATAGAATAGAGAATTGTCCCCGCAGTTGTACGCCGGGAGACACAGGTAAGCAGAAGCCGTGTCTACACCCTCCACACACACCAGAGCAGCTTTCACATTTAAGTTTTGATCACTTCAGAAAATTCTTTGAATGTAACAGTTCTCTGAACATACTGCCTATTTATGTTCTAATTACATTTTCTTTAAATAACCAATACCAAAACCTGAACAAACATACTGAAATAGTTGATATTCATTTTCCCTTGAACAATTAAAACCAGATGTATCATTAAACACACATATTTTTATTCCAAGAGGCACATGGCACATGATTGATTTTGTCAAAATAAAGTCAGCTTTATTTCCAAATAGAAATCACTAAATATTTATAATTATTTATATAAATTATGTGATGACCTTCAGCAAATAAAGGGGATCCATAAAATGCTACGGTTTGCATTGTAGATTTTAATTGCGAAATTTCTTCTTTTTCCGGAACTTCTTTCCCGCTGCATTTGCTGCTTTTTCAGCCATGATTTCTGAATACTTCCTTCGGTTAAATCTGAAAGAAAGAAACAAACAAACTTTATCTCTAATCTAAAGCACAATAATATAACAGGAATATCAGGTATGAGCAGTTAATATAGCCTTGGGGAGGCACTAACTCTCACAATGCTCTGCACATGGTGTAAACTGTCTTGTGTAAGTCACATTGCTACCAAATGTCAGGAGGCTGAGGACAGCAATGGACAAGGCAGCAACAGTCTCTGTCCTCAGAGGTGTGTGTGTGTGTGTCTGTGTGTGTGTTTTAACATTTCAAGATGGTGTCTTGCAGCGGCTGGCCTTGAACTTCCTAAGTATCCGAACTCACAACCTTCCTTTCTCAGTTTCCTATGCATTAGACTTACAGATGTACACTGAACTTCTCAGCCAGTTTGTATTTATCAGATGGTAGTGAATCTGGGTATAAATGTGAGATAAAAACACAAAAGGGACAAAGCAAAACAGTTTTTACTTAATGAAAGTAGTAGTAACGACTTTTTAGAAGCTCAAAGCCAGGTGTGCTGGCACACTTGGGAGGCAAAGGCAGGTGATCTCTGATCCAGGGCAGCCAGAACTACTCAGTGAGAGACCCTCTCTCCACTGCCCGTGACCCCCCACAGGAGGGGAAAAAAAAAAAACACCTTAGAAAACAAAGAGTAATGACTTTCAAAGTCTGCTCTTCAGATAAGAGGTCTGTTAGGTGAGGAACACTAAGGCATTAATTATCCCACCTGCCCTCATTCTAGTGAGGCTACATGTGCAGTCTAAAGGAGGCAGAAATAGATGAGAATCTAACTTTAACTAGTCCAGATACTAAATTATTTTTGCTTTGTTATTCTCATAAAAACAGTCACCAAAATGTAATCTGAAAACTTATAAATTTACGTGTATTTTAAAAAGGCACACATAAAGTAAAAGGTTATTACCTCCTGAACTCAGAATCAGCCAGCAGTTCTTCCACAATAGTCTTTTTCCTTTGTTTCTTGGGAATTCTTGAATGGTAGAAGTCAGCTGGATTATCAGCGATGGTTCCAACCTAAGAAAATTGAGAAATAGATAATGTAGCATGTGGATGTTAAGTCGCTTCATGTGTCACTGTAGGTCTCAAGGTTTTCTGTGAAAGGAGCAGACAGCACAAGCATCCAAGTCATGTAGACCACCCAGGAGCCAGCACACCGGTGCTACCGACGGCATTTCCCATCAGAGCATAAAGTAGGTCCAGTACTTCAGTGCTCAACAGTAAATCCATGATGAATAGCACACTATAACACACTGTGCCTTTTAATTCAATAACGTACATATAAATTCTATATGCCTATTTTAGAGGTTAGCATAAACACTGCCAACCTAGAACCTGGTTAGTAAAGGTTCTCCATTTATTCTCAACTGACTGGCTGAAGTTTACAGGACAACTACTATGTGCAGGCACTGTGCTTATGTGATGGGAAAACAAGGACTGAGACCGTCTACTCCATGCCAGTAAGGAGCTACAATCTTAAGGCAGAAACTAAAACTCATTACAGTACAAACAATACAGACAGACAAAACACTATACTCTGGAGACCTAGTGCCCAGGTTTACTGAAGGAGGTAAGAATGACAAAGACAGTATTTTAGCTTGGCTATAGGTAGAGTCAAGTCGGGGAACAGTGAAAACTGAGAAGGCTGAGCAGCAGAAGCTTAAGAGGGCTCAATAACCTAGGGGTGGCAAGCTAGTTTGGATGCAGAGTAGCTAGTGTTATTGTCTATAATTTCCTTACATATTTGTTTTCACGTTATTCTTCTGAGAAACTGGTGACTTTTGGGGTAGTCTGTATCACTTCCCTTGGACTTTCATACTCCGCATCCAAACTAGCTCCATGAGGCCAGAGGGAAAGAGACTGGGAAACTTATAAGGAGCCACATGAGCAGAAAAGGGATGAAGAGTGGAAACATGGCCAACTTGCTCACTCATTGGGAGACACGGAAAAGCAACTTTTGAAAGACTTTTACCATCGTCTGGGGAAAAGGAGAGGGACAGAACAAAGAATTTCCTTTCTCTAAGCCTGCATGAACTCTTGCTCTTAGGTTAGTACTAGCAATACATTCAGATACAAAAATTCAGTGAGTTTAACAGAACTTCCCTTGATCCCAGCTACCATTTTTAACCCTGCCCCTTTTGGGCCCATTATGGACGACAGCTGGCTGAGCTGCGCTTGCGTCGTGACAAAGCCTAAGCAGACACTGACCGGCCTGCTGCGCTCATGTAAGCTCTCGCTGTTCCCACATAACATGAACAGTACTGTTTGTATACCTGGAAGTACTTAGGGAAACCATCTCTGTCATTTTTCTTGTAAAACCTTTTTGGGTCCATGCTTGCTCTCATCTTCAGTGCTTTGAGATCATTTTTCAGTTCATCTGTCAGTTCTGGAGCTTTCATGCCAAACCAACCATCGCCAGCTGTTTTTTGTCGCTCTTTCTGAAATACAAGTTTTAAAAAAGAAAAAAAAAAAAAGATTCGTATGCAGGTGCTCATGGAGGTGAGGAGATTGAAGATTTCCTGAGCTGGAGTTAAAGGCATTAGGAGATGCCTGATGTGGATGCTGGGAAACACACTTTGGTCCTCTGTAAGAGCAGTGAGTGCTCTTGACCACCAAGTCACCTCTCCAGCCCCCCAAAATAAACATTCTGACTTTTAAGAGTAAAGAGACTAATTTCCCCTAAAATTAAACACATTCCCTACTGTGCAATAAAGGTGCCCTTCTGTAAAAATTATGCAACAGAAAATTGTGTGAATTACTTGGGGATGGTAGAGCACAGCTGTGAACTCAATATGTAAGAAAGATTAAGGTTGGATGATTGTGAATTCAAGATGTCAACCTGGGCTGCCCATTCAGACTCTGGGAAGGGGCATTTACAAGGGCTGGGGACAGAACTCAGTAGGTAGAGTTCTTGCCCGGTAACATGAAGCCTTGGTGCTTACTCTTTGGCATGGCATGAGCTGGGTATAATAATGTACATGTACATGTGTAGCCCCAGAATTGGGAATTGGTGGCCAGACGATAAGAAGTTCAAGGTCACCTTCTGCTTGGCCAACCCAGGACATATGAGATACTGTCTCAAAAAAACAAATTGAAAAAAATAAAAAAAGCAAAACCCCAACTTTACAGAAAGTACTTATCTCTAGGATCCTTATAAAAAAGTATTAAAACAAAACAAAACAGAAAAAGCATCATCAGTTTCATAAATGATGGTTCCCTGGTGATGACTTCCAGGGAAAGGAACAGGCAGCTTCTTCTTTTTTTTTTTGTCTAAAAGACCTCATATAAGAGATAATGTATAAAAACATTTTATTTTAGGAGCTAGTATATAAGTATTATTTTTATTCAGATAAGGGTCTGAGAAACTAACTAAATGTTTAATAAGTCCAGAACTTTATATTATATCCCAAATAAAACAAAATTACTATTCTTTTGACAACTCTACTAAGCATTTTGTTTCATTCAGCCAAAATGCTTTGGTGCCTCAGAACTGCCTCAAAGTTCAAATAGTAAAACAGCAGAGTTTGCTTTCACTGTTAAGACTATTCCATTCCCTCAGGTGCCAGACCAAGAGGATCAGTTTTGAGTTGGTGGTATTAACTCTGTGCAGCAGAGTGCCTAGCCTCCAGTAGTATGTGTAAAAGCTAAATGACGTGGATGGTGACCTGTGTGCTGTATTTTCAAAAGCTGCATGTGGGGGTGGAAGGCACAGCTCAGTGGCAAGGCACATGCTTACCACATGCACAAGACCCCAGGTTTCACTCCCAAGCACCAAAACAAACAAAACCAAAACTGTATTTGTATGCAAAGATGTGAAAAGTCACACTAAACAAATTGATGGAACCACATTTGATGGCCCTTAGTATCTAAGAACTCTGGTCCTATCTATAATAGATGAATACACAGAAAAAGCTTAGTTGCACAATCACAGTATGACACATACCCTGAAAACAGAGAGGCAAAGCACGCATGAGCAATCTAAACAGTGAGTCCTACTTACCCTGCGCTGTTTCTGGATCTGATGCTTTGATTCACTATATGGTGGCACACAATAGTTTTTTTCAAAGTCAGGTGTAATGACAGTTTTCTGCAGAAGCTAAGAAAATACAAAATTATTTTTATCTTTCCTCCCTATTTAAACATTTAAAATTTAGGCTTTTAAATTTTGTGTAGGCAAATCTACTACTCTATTTCTGAATGTTTTTTGCACTTTAACGAGTTACTTGCTGCAAAACCTCCTGGCCTTGCTCTTGCTCCCTGCAACCCATAGGGTGGGGACACACAGCTACTGCAGATTGTCCTCTAATCACAAAACAAAGAAATGAATGCTTAAAAAAATACAGCAAGATCTCAACATAAAACCAGCCACACTGAACCTTATACAAGAGAAAGTGGGAAGTACACTTGAACGCATTGGCACACGGAACCACTTTCTTTGTCATAGCCAGAACCTGGAAACAACCTAAGTGCCCCTCAATCGAAGAATGGATAAGAAAAATGTACATTTACATAATGGAGTACTACACAGCAGAAAAAAAATAACTACAGCTTGAATTTTGCAGAAAAATGGATGGAGCTAGAAAACATTATTTTGAGTGAGGTAACCCAGACGCAGAAAGACAATTATCACATGTACTCACTCATAGGTGGTTTTTAAACATAAATCAAAGAAAGCCAGCCTACAAACCATAATCCCAGAGAATTTAGACAACAATGCGGACACTAAGAGAGACTTACATAGATCATGGGAAGTAGAAAGTAGAAAAAGATCTCCTGAGTAAATTGGAAGTCCTTGGGGGAGGACTGAATGGGGGAGGGGAGAGGCAGGGAGGGGAGCAGAGAAAAATGTAGAGCTCAATAAATATCAATAAAAAAATTTTTTATAATAAAAAAATATAGCAAGAAAACAGGACCCCTGAGTCCTTAAGTGGTGGATGCAAATATATATTTATATTTTATATAAATAAAGTAAATATAATAATAATAATATACTGATCATGAATTATTTCAAGTATTCTCTCACAGACAAAACTCCGTCCACAAAAAAACAAACAAACAAACAAACAAAAAAACCCAAAAAACAACTATTTTAACAAGATGGAAAAAGAGCACAACAGACAATGTAGTTTGCCATGGGGAAAGTAGTCATGTACCAAGAACTAAAGAGGATGAGACAGTTCATGGGCTTACCTCATTTTTCTTTTTCTCCTTGATCTGTGTTAGGGTTTTCTTTTGAGGCTGCAGTTTGTCTACATTGAAATGAATATACAAGCCACCCAACTGCTTGATATTTAGTCCAGGGTCTATGCTGCTACTTGTCAACTTCAGACTGAAAGAGAAAAGATCACTTAAAGATCAATTAAGACAAAATGGGAATGAGATTACATGGTAAAATCACACATGTACAGAGTTCCTTATTTACAGTGCAGTTCCTGAAACACTGAATAAATGTATCTTGTACATTCACTCAGAATAAAGTCAACAATGAATAATAAATCAACACCATTGAAGATGCCCAGATTTTCTAAGAGGATTAAACAAATAACAAGCACACAGATTTCATAAAGAACTTGAAAGCCATTCAGTTGAACTTCACACACTGGAGGACACACTCAGAAAGACACACTCTGTCTCTACGAAGAAAGACTAGCTCTGACTCTGAACTTAACAGGTTCCCAATTCTAGATTCTTTCCTAGGCAGACCAAGTATGGTACAGGACTATAATCCCAGCCTTCAGGAGGCTGAGACCGGAGGACTGCACATTCTGGTCTAATATAAGCTACAGAGAGGTCATAGATGAAAAAATAGACTCCCTTGCTGGATGAATTAACAGCAGTTTCTAAATACATCTCAGGTGGCAATGAGCACCAAGCCTGAAGAAGTAGAAAAAAAGACGGCATACTCCAGACCAGCCTCTTCCACAGCTGGTCTCGGCTCCTATTCTATTTTTATAGTGAGAATTTTTACCTTATATAACCAAGATTCCTTTTTATAAGCCAGTTTCTTCTCTGATCATTCCCATAAACCATGCAGTGTAGTTCAAAGTACACGAGCCTCCACTGCAAAGTGGAGTCTCCCTATTACAGTGCCTTGGCAGTGGTTCTTATCATTGAATGCATATTGGGTTTAATGTGGGAAGGAGTATGTTTTTTTAAAAAACAAAAAGAGCCAAGCAAACAAATTAGCCAGGCATGGTGTTGCACACCCTAAGGTCCCTTAAAACAAGAGGCTATCACCACGATTCTTGGAGGCCTCCCACAAACTAGATGTTAAGTCCCTACTGCTGGCCTTGCAGTGATGACACAAACCACTAATCCCAGCACCTGGGAGGCAGAGGCAGGTGGATCTCTGTGAGTTCTAGGCTAGTCTGGTCTATAGAGCTAGTTCCAGGACAGCCAGGCGTACAGAGAAACCCTCTCTAAAAAAACCAAAAGACCCTACTGCTGAAGACCTCACAGGCTTTGGTTATAGGACACAGAAATGAAATTGAAACTAAAATGGAAGCATCTCTCCTGCTGGCTAACTTCTACAGTGCTAGAAGGTACTATACAAGTTGGGGCAAGTTATCAATGGTCTGACCCAGCTGGGGACTGTACTACTGACTTGCCAGAGAAGCTATGCCTGCCTACTGGCGCACTGTTAAAGGGGTAACCAACCACTTCTAACTGGCTTTGAGGCCCACTTACAGGCATTTATACTTGGTTCTGTACACCTCATCAAAAAGAAGCCTGTGGCTGGTCACAGGCGCTAGTGAGGAAGCTACTACTTTTTTTTGCTAGACATGCTGAATTCATTAAAAATACCTTCTAAATATCTAGCTCTATGCTCAGGTATGGTGAGATGCTGTTTATTTTTGTAGTGGCAGCAGTTACTACTAAGATTCAGAACTGGTCAAAGTGCCAAAGATGCTGGTTTCTACATGGGACATCTACATCTCCCCTTCCAAAGCTCAGGGAACACTGCAGAAGAGGGGCAGGGAGCATCGACGGGAATACTGTTCTATGGGTATGAGATGGTAGTTGCACGCGGGAACTGACAGCAGCTGTTGATCACCTGCAGCATACAACTGGACCAGTCAACACTTTGAAATGGAGGGTCCAGAAGCGCATGACGTCACCCCTCTCCCTGAGGACTTCTAGGCAGTAATGATTACTGGCGGAGGAAGAGGCATTTTTTTTCAATGGTACAGCACTAGTAAGCTTCCCACGATTCTGTAAATAACCCCTCACCTATACTCCTATAAGCAATTAAACTCATTGGGTCACCTATGTCCCCAGTAGTCATGAAAACAGAAAGAGGCTAGCTGGGAAAAGGAGTACCAGTGGGAATGAAACAGGGATGAGGAGTACCGAGGGGTAATTATACCTCAAAACACACTGTATACACCCAAGAATGAAAACATCATAATAAAACATTATATATAATATATACTAATAAAAATTATTTTGGGGATTAGGTATAGCTCAGAGGCAAAGGACATGCTTCTCATGCTGTGGCCTAATCCTCAGCATGTCCTCGCCTATTTACTTTTAAAGGCAGTACTTACAGCTTAGACTTTGTGTTATTTAATAAATCTTCCTCATCACTAGACTCATCTTTATTTTCATCACTGTCTGATGATTCTTCACTGTTTTCTTCTTCCTCCTCCTCCTCCTCCTCCTCTTCCTCAACAGCGACTTCACTTGGGGCCTTGTCTTCCAGGTAAAATTGTTTCTCAGCACTCAACCCTGGAGTTCTATCAATTACAAACAGGGAACTACCACATGCTGTGTCTTCCAAGTCTCCACTTGAAGACTCCTT
>JAQHUG010000019.1:7961532-7986808 GCA_028555095.1 Dicrostonyx torquatus | reverse complement strand
GGCCTGGACTTCGACTTTTCCTTTTTCTGAAGAGGACTGGACTTTGTTTCTCAGCGGTCTGTGAATCAGCAATACTTCTGTCATCTTTCTTGCTTTCTAGATGCCTCTTGATTCCTTGAGGAGTAGAACCCTGCAAGCCAAAAATCAATGCAGTATAATTTAGATAGGTCTGGGACAAGAGCAAGCAAACGTAGCAGGACCTCAAAAGGCAAAACTTAGTAAGGTACGAAACAAAGCCAAACTCATGATGAAATAATTTTTCCTTTACTTGCCTCATCCTAGACTTCAGAAAGCAAAAATGAAGAGAATTTTCTCCACTTTGAGAGGAAAAAGAACCCAAATCATTTATAGAGGCCCAGGGGGCGGGGGAGTTAAGTATCAATTGAGCAGATTTAGTGTATATACTTTTAAGAGTTTATACGAGAATCCTCTGCCTGCCTGGGTTTTGGTACAGGAAAGGACTGCTTTGCATCCTTTACCACACAATCTAAAGAGTGTGGCAGCAGGAGACGGCCAGAGGCTCTCAGAGACGCCACAGCCGCCCTGAATATACCAGAGGACTTGGTGCTGGGCCACTGCCAGTCTCTCCACGTGAAAACGATGCTCCCTCCCATCCGCAAAATGAGGCTCGGGAGTGGGGGCAGGAATTAATCTTCCTTGGTATTGTCTCAACAGGAAGCTTAAGAGGACTCAGGTGCGCGCAAGGCAAGCAACCCACACACTTGTAAGAGCCCTAAAAGACCCCGAGGCCCAAACGGGTTCCAGGCCGACACAGCGCAGCATTATGCGCACAAGGCTCGTGTCGCCCTCACCCTCCTCCACCCCGCCGAGCCTCCTCGCTCTCCTCCACCCTGCAGAGCCGCTCTGCCCAGCGGCGAGGATGCCCGGGAACATGCGGGGTCGCTCACCTTGTGCCGGGAGCTTTCTGACGCGACTGGGATCCAAGTCCGACACCGCCCGGACCTGGTGACCACCATGCTCCCAACTCTGTATCCCCGGCAGCCAGCGCGGCTTCCTCGGCTCCGACGCTTCGGAAGTGCGTCAGACACAAGGGTCTCGCTTACGCTTCCCCGCGGAAACTGCGGCTCGAGAGAATGGTTCCTATCAGGCTCAGCTGTCGTTCTAGACAGGGATCGCCGCCGCGGGCCGCCAGCGCGACAACCCGGCAGCAGAACAGCCTCTTGTTCTGCGCGCCCTCCGCGGTGCTTTCCGCGGCCGTAGAGGCTTGCGTTTTACACAAAATGGGAAGTCTGAAGCCAAAGGAAGACTTCATTTAGTCCTTTTAGAAAACACTTAGTATTTGTTAAATAGAAATGAGATTTCGAGATTTGATTGGGATACAAGGATGTGTGTTAAGTAAACCCAAGATCTCGGAGAATAATTAGAAAGCTCTGGATTTAACTAAGATGTAATTTGAAGTGATCGGGGAAAAAAAAAACCAAACCGAAATTGTGAAGGAGAGAAATAAAACTTTTTTGTTGGTTTTTATTTTTTCCCCTTGCAACGGAAGGAAGAGACTGCCTCAGATCAAAAGGGTTTTTTGTTTGCTACATAGCCCTGGCTGCCCTGGAAGTCACTATGTAGACCAAGCTGATCTCAGACTCAAAGATCTACCTGCCCCTGCCTCCCAAATCCTGGGATCCAAGCAATGCGTCTTCACACCAGGTTAAGGTGTTCAATTTTGTTTTGCAGATGAAAGATGGAGAACTAGAATATATTGAGTGTCTACAAAAGCAGTTGAGGAAGGGGTAAAGGAATTAATGTTGGGAGTAAGATGTGGCTCATCAAATCTATTTTCCTTTACTTTTTAAACATAAAATAACTTTTTCTTAAAAGCACGTATTTCCATGGGGACATTGCTTCTGAGTTAAGGAGCTCCTCTTCCTTCTTGAAGGCAGGCATGCATAGTGACCAAGTTTATTTTGTTTTGTTTTTTTTTTTGAGACAGGCTTTCTCGGTGCAGCCCTGGCTGTCCTGGAACTCGCTCTGTAAACCAGGCTGACTTGGAACTCACATACTTCACCTCTGTTTCCCGGGTACTGGGATTAAAGGCTTGTGCCACCACCGCCCAGCCATGACCAAGTTTTGATTGTTGAAAGTTGTCTTAAATTAAAACATGAGACTCGTGCCAGCAAAGTGGCTTGTTTTCTCCTGGAGAACTGTCTCTGGTTTTCAAGCAGCCATTGTGTGCCATGAGGATGCAGCCTGTGCTTTGGGAGTTGCATAAACGTGAAGAACAAGAACACGTGTTCCTCTAATTGTGGGACTTGAGTCCATTTTCTGTCTTCACACTCTTTAAGACAGGCTAGATTTAGTGAAAACACTGGCAACAGTGAGAGCTGTCACTTTGCAGTTTAGGTTTAAAAGAGTTCCATCTTGTTCTGAGTCATCTGGGGACAGCTCACTGCACGATGTGAGCTGCGCTATGATGAGGCCTATGAGGGTAGGAAGTTTCTGGCCAAAATAGCCAGTGAGATCTTCAGTTTGATAAACTGTCTAAGAGTGGAATGATGTCATATGCTAAGTGTACACTTGATTTTATAGGAAATGCCAAAGCCAGGGATGGTGGTACATGACTTACAACCTCAGCACATGCAAGGCTTAAACAAGAGGACCCAGGCCAGTCTGAACTACCTAGCACAATCGTGTCTTGAAAACAAAACAAAATGAAGAAATGCCTGGGTATTTTCCATAGTGCTATAAATGGGGGAGAGGTGTGCGGGTTGTATGTTCCCAGCACCCAGCCACTGGCCCGCTCAGCGGCTGGCCGCCTGCACCCGAAATAACCACGTGAGGACAGTATTCATTTAAACTCTGCCTGGCTTATTATCACTAGCCTTTTCCCGGCTAGCCCTCACCTCATAAACTAACCCATTATAAAAGTCTGTAAGTCACCACGTGGTGACATACCAGAAAGGTCTAACCTGCATCCATCTGCGATGGTGGCTTGTGGCGTCTGGCCCACTTCCTTTCTTCTCCTCCCAGAACTTCCGGTCTGTCTGGCAGCTCTTTATTCAACCAATAAGAGTAATACAAAATACAGGAGAACACTCCCACATCACCATAGTGGTAGCTTCAGTCTCACAGACATCTGAGAGCTACATCTGCATCGTGTTCTCACCCAGCACTTGCTGTTGTCAGTCTTTTTTTTTCCATGAGTGACATCTCATTATAGTTTAATCTGCACTTTCCTGATAATAATGTCAAGCATGTTTTAGCAGTTTCAGGGCCCTGGGTTCAATCTCCATAACCATTGAAAAGGAAGAGTGAATATGAAATACATTTTCCGACTAATAGAACCACGAAGTTAACTACATGTGCTAGTTGGCTGTCTGTTGCTATGTTAAAATTTCCGGCTTAAACAACTTCAAAGATTTATCTGGGCTCTGTTCAGAGGTTTCAGTCATGTCTCTTTTCTCTGTCCCTTTAGACTGAAGGCAGGACAAAAATATGGTGGACAGTATGTGACAGCAAAGTTGTTCACCACATGTTGGCTGAGCTGCATAGAGTGGAGGGGCAGCGCCCTCTTCCCTTTTCAACAATTCCAATGACCTAACTCCTGCCAGGCCCCACCTCCTGGAAGTTCCTCCCAAGTCCCTGCAGCAGTGTTGGCCAAAGGCCAGGCAGCCAATATATGACCCTTTGCAGGGTCTTTAAGATCCAAACCGCAACATCACTCCATAGATGTTGGTGAAAATTACTAAGGATATAAGAGAAAGGGTGAATCTAATGAGTACAGTACAGGAATCCGGACTGAGCAAAGACAGGGAAGAGAGCTGATTCAAAGTAAAAACACATGGACCATCTTAAAATGATGAGAGTTGGACATACTGAATCCATATATGAAATATGAAAACACATCCTGTTTTAATTTTCTGGCAGTGGATATACAGCCATACACTACCTGGAGGACAGGCGGTGACAAGGTTTATCCTCCTTTATACAACGTGACTCTTCCAACCATACCTAAACAGAATAAGCCTTTTGTATGTGTAACTGTTCATATGCATGTACATACACATACATTCACAGACCAGAGCACAAGCCTTTTGTATGTGTGACTGCGTGTTTCCATACTTGTGTGCTCACACATGCATGCACAGACTAGAGAGCTACTTCACCTCTAGTACATTCCACCTATCTGAGATAGACCTGAGTGTGCCAGAGCTTGCTGACTGGCGGAGCTGATGGATGCTCCCAATGCGGGGATTACCAGGCCACCGCCATGCTGGAGACCCAAACTCATGCTTGTGTATGGGTTATCCATGGAGCCACCTCCCCAGTCCCAGAGCAAGAGTTTGAAGATGCTTTCATTGTACTGACATGTTTACATATAAATTGCTCATCATTTCATAAAATACTTACAAATTAGGCAGAGAAGGATCTACCCACACTTTGTTTCAACTGGACCCTAAAAGTTAATTCCTTTAGTTGAGTCTTTCTTGTTCTTACCCTCTACCCATAGCCACTTTCTTCCACATTCCCCGACCTTGTCCCCGTTCTGCCGTCAACCAAGACAGCCTTTTCTCTTCTTTATGACCTGATTTCCTCCCTGGGAATACACTGTAAGCTCTTTATAGGTAAGGTTGTTTATCTGTGTCCATCTGTAGCATCTTGCATAGCACACAGCACACATCTCTGCTGAGCGAATGAATAGCTTTATGGTTGAGATCTTTTT
Source organism: Dicrostonyx torquatus (assembly GCA_028555095.1). Taxonomy (NCBI): domain Eukaryota; kingdom Metazoa; phylum Chordata; class Mammalia; order Rodentia; family Cricetidae; genus Dicrostonyx; species Dicrostonyx torquatus. Next base: position 7,982,130 of record JAQHUG010000019.1, on the reverse strand, counting down.
CAAGTAATTCACAATTTATTTTCAAATCATACTGTTGGAATTCAAATGGTTCAAAATCAATGCAATGTTTTCAGATGTTCCCATTTTTCAAACAACTCAAAAAACATAAAACTCACATTAATATAAGCAAAATAAAAATTATCTTTAACAATCCCTTATATATTGCTTTAGTACACTACAGATGCATAATAGTTATTTTCATTTTGTTTTCCTCAATCCGAAAACTATAAAAATATTGTTACATATTTTTGAAAAAATCAAACTCTGACATATTCCTTCATCAATTTTATGATGAAAAGAGAGGTAATTAATTTTGGAACATTGGACATTAGGGTTGGAAAAATAGGTTTAGAATCAAAAGCTGGTGTACTTGAGTATAAGAACACAGACTGTACAAGTGATTTAAATTCTTTGAAAAACTTCACAATTCTCAGCCGGGCAGTGGTGGCACACGCCTTTAATCCCAGCACTCGGGAGGCAGAGGCAGGTGGATCTCTTTGTGAGTTCGAGACCAGCCTGGTCTACAAGAGCTAGTTCCAGGACAAGCTTCCAAGCTACAGAGAAACCCTGTCTCGAAAAACAAACAAACAAAAAAAAAACAAAACAAAAAAACCCAAAAAAACAAAACAAAACAAAAACAACAAAAAACCTTCACAATTCTCTATCCATCCATTTGGCAGAAGTATGAACTGCCAGCTGCCAACATACACCAGTGACTGGGTGCTTACATTTCAAAGATCAAACTACTTGCTGGATGACCTAGGAGGAAACACTTAGATAAAGACATAATTAAGATGAGCCTTATAACGTTTGTCCCTGAAAAGCAAGATCCTAATTTTGGTTATTACTTGGTACTGATATGGAAAAGTAGGATCTATTCATGCAAAACAGACAAAACAGCTTTAGAGTTTTCATAGAAAACCTGAACTGCCTGTGCAATACAGAATAACTTAGGTTTTCATTTTACATTTGTATATTTTTAAATAATTTATTTTCAAATCGTACTGTTTAAATTCAAATAGTTCAATGCTTTAGGTCCAAGATGTTCCCACCATTGACACAACCAAAACAAAGCATACAGCTCACATGTCCAGATGACCATTTTTCAGACCTGAAACACTATTAGCTACTTGCAACTCATGTTCTATCACTGGTTCCTTTAAAAGGGTAGATACTGTATCAGCATTCTAGCATCCATATGGTCTTCAGGGACCGGGCATGGTGGCTCACGCCTTTAGTCCCAGCACTTGGGAGCAGAGGCAGGCGGCTCTCTTTTGAGTTTGAGACCAACTTGGCCTATTTAGCAAGCCCCAGGACAACCAGGACTACAAAGACACTCTCTCAAAAAACAAAACAAAAAAGTTTTTAGGATATGTAGCACACTGATCTAACTTATAAGAGACCTTGGTCCTTCGGTGTCTACAGTCTCCTGGATGGAAATTTAAGGTAATCTCGTGGAAAAAGCTCCAAGTAAAAGAATGCTGCTCAAAACGGCACCTGTTGATTTTGGAAATGTAATAAGCTAAAAATCTTTGCATTTACTTGGGAAATTATATGCAAAATCTTTCTACCTTGGGTCACTACATTCAAATATATTTGTGCACACTGCTGATAACAGCTTTTCGTTTTAAGCAGATATTTGGGGAGTATTTTTGAGATTTGTGAGTACCATGTGTGTAACTGGTGCCTCCAGGTCAGAAGAGGACATTGGATCTCCTGAAATTGGGATTACAGATGTTTGTGAATCGCCTTGTTGGTGCTGGGACCTGAACCTGGATCTTCTGCAAGAGCAGCAAATGCTCTTCGTCACTGAGCCATCTCTTCCGCCCCCAAAAGACTCATTTTTAAAGGTTATCCAATAACTTAAGGATTTGGAGTAAAATAATGTTGTGGAATATTTTAACTGGGCAAAGATGTGTTATATTTGCTTATGCTGTGGAATATGACTTTAACTGCATAAAGGTGTGTTCCTTTATTTTATGCTGCATTTGTTTATGTAAAGATGTATTGCTTTTGTTTCACCTTGCCTGCCTAAGGCACCCAACTGGTCTAATAAAAAGGTGAATGGCCAATAGCCAGGAAGGAGGAAGGACAAGCAGGGCTTGCAGGGAGACAGAATAAACAGGAGGGGAAATCTAGGCTCAAGAGGAAGAACGAAAGGAGAAGAGAACAAGGGGCATACCCAGGGCAAGAAGTCAGACACAGAGAAAGTAAGATAGCCGGGCAGTGGTGGTGCATGCCTTTAATCCCAGCACTCGGGAGGTAGAGGCAGAGGCAGGTGGATCTCTGTGAGTTCGAGACCAGCCTGGTCTACAAGAGCTAGATCCAGGACAAGCTTCCAAGCTACAGAGAAAACCTGTCTCAAAAAAAACCAAAAAAAAGAGGAGAAAGTAAGCTATATAGAAGCAAAGCAATAAGCCATGAGGCAAAAAGGTAGATAAAGAGAAACAGGTTAATATAAGTTAAAATTGCTAGCCAAAACGTGCCTAAGCTAGGCTGAGAATTCAAAACTAATAATAAGTCTCCAGGTGTTGGGAGCTGGCTGGTGAACCAAAAGAAAAAGCCTGGTACAAAAGAACAACGGAACCACATAACAATTCCATCCATGAATATTTTCTTCTGCACATGATCCCTTCACAAAGTGAATCATAATTTGTGCTGTACTTCCTGTGGGGTAGAAGAGAAAACCACACACAATCTCTGGCTAAAATCTGGATACATCAGCAAAGAAAGGTTTCTCACAGTGTCAAACTCTTCAAAAATCCAGGTTTTAAAAACAATAAAGGTGATACCAAGTTCCCCTCAGAGTAGTTCAGCCAACTCACTGCAGACTTAAAATACAATATGATGTGGAATGTCCTTCTGTATATGTGTTGATTTTACTGGTTGATAAATAAAGCTGTTTGGGCCAACGGCTTAGCAAAGTAAAGACAGGCAGGAAATCCGAACAGAGATATATAGAGAGTAGGCGGGGTCAGGGAGATGTCATGTAGCTACTGAAGGAGACAGATGCCAGAACCTTAGTGGTAGGCAACAGCCTTGTGATAATACACATAATGATAGAAATGGGTTAATGTAAGAGCTAGCTAGGAATACGCGTAAGCTATTGACCAAACAGTGTTGTAATTAATACAGTTTTGTGTAATTATTTGGGTCTGGGCAGCTGGGAACAAAAGAGCAGCCTCTGCTTTACAACAACATTATGAGATTTATGCCATATGAAAACACATTTCCAAATTTAAATTACCTATATATTTAGCATTATGTACAATCAGTATAATTATAGGCTTTCAGTTTGAATTCTATGTAAGTTTTAGCAGGCAACTCAGTTGGTTTCACATAATTCTAATTGAGAAAGTCATCCAACCAGTAACCATAAAGACTTACTTAGGATAAAGGTCTACTGTGTTGACTTAACATAGACTATAGTTCTAAGTTGAAAATCTCTGAGCAAAATGTTTTATAAGACCTATGTTTAAGAATACTGACATACAAGATCTCTTTTAAAACCAAGAATGGGTAACAAGCACAGATTTGTAGCCTAAGACCCGCTGGTGTGCTACAGGTAAGCAGTATGGCTTCTTTGCAAACTTTCCGTTTTTACACTAGTATGAAAGTAAACTGAATGATTCCCCTCAGTCTTTCCTGGCTTTATTCTCTCCTTGTTAGTAATTAATAGGTATTGACAACACATTTTACTTAGCTGACTCTTACATCGTCTCTCCAGGGCCACAGTGCGAAGGACATGGTGTGAGCACAATGGAACTAGTGAACGCTCTTGAATGCACAGTGACACACAAGAATGCATTAAGAGTCCCAAAGAACCTGAAGATAATAGTTTTTTTTTTCTCAACTCCCAAACAATAGTGCTAAAACATCAAGCCTCTTTCTCAGATTCACTTTGGCTTGCCTTTGTAAATAATAGGTGAAAGAAACATGACCCAGAGCACATGGTCAAATCACAGTTAAGCTGTAAGTAAGAACACACAAGACTAAGTTTCCATTCATGGATCAAAGAATGAATTTTATTTACATTACTAGTAGAATGCAGCTGCTGTAGTTACTTAAGTTACTCTAAGATAGATTATTTTGCCGATGATAGGAAAAAATATCTTCCAGTATCTAGTTTAACAACTGTAATTTAATTGCTTAGTTATAGAGTATAGAAGTATAGAGTAAGAAGCAGTTAATGAATCTTGGAAATAAAAAATATGTATATATATCACCCTGATGCCCAAGCCAAAATATATCTAAAAACAAATTTTCTTGATTTCTATTACTCATAAAAATAAAGGAAATATATTGCAAGTACTTTTCTTTATAGACAATTTCAGTTAGAAAACAACAGTTTAATGAAAACAATACAGTGGTTCCCGTGAGTGCTGATGCGAAGGCAGAAGGATCCAAATCTCGACAACACATTGCCAGACAACTGAATATAATGTCTCAATGACACCTGTTATAGGCAAGCGCTAGATTTCTTTTTTACACATCTCAATTTTCTCTTACGAATTTTTTTTATCTTATGTCTGAGATAAATACAGGTCAGTAAGTTATGAACTTGAGTTGTAGTTAAGAACCCCTTCTTTTGGCTTGCAAAATGTAGCCTTTTGACTTGATAATCCCTCTGCTTTTCACAATGACGGAGTATCTCAGCAGCCACAGTGGCACCCACTCCTGGGCTTCAATGTCGGGGATGCTTTCCTGAAGAGCTTCTTGGAAACTCGCCTCAGAAAGCAGTTCTAAAACAGCAATCCCAACAAGTCAGGTCTGAAGACAAAAGCTCTTGACTATGTAAGCAAGCATTTCAACAACAAGCCGCTGGCAGAATGCTGGCCTAGATCGCACCTGGTATTGCTTGCTCCACCCACATAAACCAGCTCTGATGGCACAGAGCTGAAATTAAGCACTTGGGTGTGGAGGCAGGAGGATCAGAAGTTTAGGTCCTTCTTGGCTATACAGTTTATCTCCAGGCCAGCATGGCTACAGGAGACCCTGTCTCAAAAGATGAACAACAAAACTGAATATAAAATACATGTATCCTCTAAGCTGAACTACAATATTAAATGCAACCAGTTCTTTTAAAACGCATCCCTGTACCCCAGTCTCTTTAATTCATAACTTTTGTTAGTGGAGTCTGGAGTCTGCAATTTTTGAAGATCTCCAGGGGATTCTAATGTACAACCAGGGAAAATACAAGAGAGTACAAAGAAAATAAATCATTCCTAACCCTATTAATAGCATTTCTATTACTGTATATTTCATCAGGATTTTTTTCTAATATGTGTTCATTTATACACACACACACATACGAGAGAGAAAATGATTCACACAATATTATATTTAATTACATGGAAAAATAATAACACAAGCACAAAAAGGTGTAACTACAGAAGGATTTAACTAACTCCCCATTAGTATATCTGGTATTTATCATAACATTCATAGTCTTCACCACTGGCAAAAAGAAATCTAGTTTTACTGTTACTCTGAACTTTTGCTTTGGCCACAGCACAATATCTAAGTATATTCATCAGAGCATTACTCCCATTGCTTAGGAAAGAACAAAAAACAAAACAAAAAAACAAAAAGTGGGGTCTAGAGAAATGGCTTACTTCATTCTCATGCTCTTGCATAGGATCCTGCCAAGTGACCTACAACTCCACTACTACAGAGACAAAACTAACAATGTGTATGTTTTAAATTAACAATAATATTTACATTTAACAACACTGTACACTTATAGCACATACTTAAGATTTCAACATTTGTTTTCTTTTTTATTTTCTAAAATTTGTGTGCATTATGTTGGGATCAAACCCAGGCTGTGTGCATTCTAGGCAAGCATTCTATCATTGGGTGAACCTCCAGCCCCCCAAACAAACAGCTTTTGTCTTGCATAAATGAAAACATCAGTCTTACCTTTTGGGTCATTATGAGTCAGTAGCTGTATGTCAAATTGTTTAGCAAATGCCGTCAAATCTGGTGGCATCACACAGCAGGAGGCAAGATTAACTTGATTACTATTTGGCTTTACCTAAAAGTGGAAATAAAATGAATTGTATTAAATTATGTCATATAGAACACAGAAAGCAGAAAACTAATATTCACAGTAGCTAAGAACCACAACCAGCCTACATGTCCATCAACAGAATGCGTACAGAAAACATTATCCATAAACACCAGGAGCTCAGTCACCACAGAGGAAAGGAAGCTGTGACACTGCCAGGCAATAACCAGAAGCAATCATGTGAGTGAAGTAGGCTGGGCTCAGAAGAGCCTTCTGCACATTCCCTCGCACGTTAGGCTCTGTGGACACCTGTGTATGCGTCTAGGTCATTAAGCTAGAAAGGAGAGGGAGAGCCCTTGACAGGGTGAAAGAGAAGAATGGACTACAGGGAGGAGGAAAGGAAGGAGCCCCACAAGGAAGAGTGGTGAGAGGGGAATTAATTAGAACTTAGTATACTGACATGTATATATATGAAAATGCTATCATTCTAGCCTATTGCTTTGCATGTTTCGTTAGACAATTTTGTGTCTTCATCTGCACATGTGTGTAGACTGGTGCATGTGGAAGCCAGAGGTTAGTATCAGGCATTTTCCTCAGTCACGTGGAGACAGGGTCTCTCACTAGTTCAGCTAGACTGCCTAGCCATCCATCCATCTCCAGGGAATCTTCCTGTCTCTGCCTTCTCCAGGAGCTGGTATCACAGGCAGGTGATGCCCTGATAGGTGTATTTAATGTGTGCTGTTTTAGGGGTGCTAGGAATTGAACTTAGGTCCTCATGCTAATACAGCAAGTACCTAACTAAGTTATTTCCCTAGCCTCTACTTTTGAAAAAAGAAAGCAATAAATTTTAGAACATAAAAACATATTTGACAATTCTTCACTGACTTGTATTAACATATGCATTCCTAATCCGTGTTAGTGATAACGAGGAAAACAGTTCTAGGATGAGGGAAAAGCCAATACAGAATTGCACTTACCATTAAGATTCAAATTAAAGCCTGCTGGACTCATTAATAGTCCAGTACACCTGTCTCTGAAGCAGTGATTCTAAGGATAATAGTTTTAGCAACAGGGAATCTATCTTCAAGGTAGACACTGAATCTCAAGGTATAAACTGTGGCTGCTACTCAGACATTTAAGGAAACTCCTAACTTCCAGCAGCTGCACTGGCTGTTATATCCTTCCTGGATCACTAAGTCTCCAGCTGTATCTTGGCCACATACTGCTACCAAGTCAACAAGAGAAGGAGCAATGCAATCATCCTGCTTGTCATCAACTCTGAGGAAGCAGCTGAGAACAAAATGAAAGAAATAGAGACAAGATATAGAAAATAAATGTAGGGTGTGGATAACCTCCCTCATAATTCTGTAGGGTCACAGAGTGGGGAGATGGCTTTATGATTCCTTCTCCACATCAGGCTCTATAGACTAAGTATAATACCTTTTACTTAATAGGAAAGTACTGTTACATTTCCTTATTTAAGAAATCAGAGCCATAATGCCCACAGTGTGATATTTTCATCACATGTAAAACTGAATGGTTTTAATTCACTTGTTCTGAAAACTTAGCATTTAATGGTTCCTTCATTCATTTTAAGCGGGATGAATACTCAGTTCAATTAGACATACCCAACTCCAAACCCCAAGCTCCTAATGCCTTAGATGAAGCCTGTTTCAGGGCTCCCACGTGTAGAAGTCACCCACAGTGAACATGCACTAGAGCATGCTGCTCAGCTGTAGCAAGTGTCGGCATGCAGACGTGCTCTACCTGTGCCCACTGGTACAGCTGCTCCAGCTGTGTTTTGTCGAGATCAGAGGTGCCGATAGCAACAATTTTCTTGCTCTGCACTAAGTTTTCTAGCTCCTCCCAGTAAGGTTGCAAATGCTCCAAGGAAAGGTTCACTCCATCTTCAATGGGAGGCGAAGCAATGATGACAGAGTCCAGCTGTGCAACTCCAAGGACTGAGCATGCTGACGGGAAGGAAGACATGAAAAAAACAACTGTGTGTTACATGCTAGAAACAACATATTCCACTGAATTCCATGTCATGAACTAGTTTTCTGTACTGTAGATTCTTGCATAATTTACCTGTCATTTACAACATGTCTCTAAGTGCCCATTCACCTACTTCTCTGTGCAGCAGACAAGGTCTTTGACCTGCCCTCTTCCTTGTGTTTTTCCTTCTTTATTTTTATCTAACCAGGTCCTGGAAATGAATCCACAGTATTTGTATTCTGTTGTCTCTGATTTTAGTATTTTATCTATAGTATAATATTTAAAGGCCTAATAATGATTACAAAGAAATTCCATCCTTAAACAGATAACATTAATACATTGTTTTACACTTCTATCAAAATATCACTGTATGTAATTAAAGATTGGTTCTATGCAAGGCTTAAAAGTTAGGCTAAAAGTTTAAATGGTAAAATTGAAATTGTCTTATCTTCTTTATCTAGATTAAAATAATTAAAAGTCCATTATTATGAGAGGTATACATTTTTGCTTACCCATGTCAACAGCACTTCTAGTTGATGATGAAGAATTTGATCCTACAATGAACAGCTTTGCTGGATAACAAAGAAAAAGCTGATTACCACATGTATCCACACCTTACTGTGCACTCCCGTGTCCACATCCTACTGTGCACCGTGTCCACATCCTATGTGCACTGTGTCCACATCCTACTGTGCACTCCCGTGTCCACATCCTATGTGCACTGTGTCCACATCCTACTGTGCACTCCCGTGTCCACATCCTATGTGCACTCCCGTGTCCACATCCTACTGTGCACTCCCGTGTCCACATCCTATGTGCACTCCCATGTCCACATCCTATGTGCACTCCCATGTCCACATCCTACTGTGCACTGTGTCCACATCCTATGTGCACTCCCGTGTCCACATCCTATTTGCACTCATGTATCTACATCTTAGTATGCTGGATCACCATGGCAGAAACTAGTTTTCCTTTCTACTTCGGTAGTTGCATAGCTCCACTTTAGCAAAGACACATGAACTTTCACCTTAAATTTTAAATTACATGCTAGCTGTCAACATGTTTGTTTCTCAAGAATAAAACAAATAATTTCCCATGCATTATAGGGCAGGGTAGATAAATAGGACTTGAAATTATTTTAAATGTCTATTTTTATAAGCTAAGCATTATGGACCAATTTACATGCCTTCTATAATAAGCGAAATTTAAGCAAGCCTCAAAGTGTGTAATGAGAAGAAAACTCTGTGTGTGTGTGTGTATACATATCCACAATATAAAACATGGTATAACTTTTTTAAAGTTCTAGTTGTCTTTTTTTTAATTTTTAAAAATTGACTTTTAATTATGTGTACATACAAGTACACGAGTGCATGTGTCCTCAGAGCATCAGGTCCCTCTGGAGCTGTAGTTGCAGGATGTGAGCTGCCTGACATGGGTGCTGGAAACCCAGTTCTGTGTAAGGAATATGTGCCCTTGCCTGCCGAGCATCTCTGAGCCCCATCTGGCTTGTCTTTGTGTGGTAATATTTTATATGTGTTTCTATGCAGCAGTTAAAGTTTTCCTAGTGGTGATGTGCTTACTCCCCAAGTGAGGAAAATCAATCAAAGTAGAAAGACCAAAAAAGAAGTGAGCAGTATTACGAGGCAAGACTTTTATTAATCACTTCTTTGGTTTCCCTTCAGTGTTGCAGGGAAATATGTATACATACATATATATGTATGTATACAACCCTATGTTTTTAATGCATAATATTACACACTAAAGAAAGTTATTTTAAGACAAGGTCTCCTTTTATATATAGCCCAGTCTGCCTTCAAGATCACAGTCCTCCTACCCTCACCCTCCTGAATGCTGGAGCTGCAGGTCCACCGACCACGACCAGTTTTCATTTCTCAGTCTTGAGCATTATTCTACAATCTGAAGGTGTAGTTCACTAAATGGGCTCCTGCCTACTCAATATTTATGTTAGTAAATGCTCCTCTGGCAGCTCCAAGTTTTGTTACATAAACAACTTGGTAACATTTTATTCAGCTTTATACTGATTCATTTCCCAAAGACCTCTTAGAAATGTGACTCTGAGTCAAAGGACTGGCACACTTGTCTTCTGTATTCATCTGCCTTCTACTTTGATAGCCATGTCCCAGTTTACCAAATGTTACTGGTGTGATGGCAATAATAGTCCTGATGGGTTTGTTTCGGTAACTATATGAGGAAAAGTAATCATAAAGGGACAGTTCAGTGCTTAGCATAAAGCAAGACTCCACAGATGGTATTATAATTGGACCAAAAAGGCCATTCTTACTTTATAATTCCATCATACGTGTCCCTGTCAATGTTAATAATAACAGTTATTCTTTACTACTTTGTGGCAAGCACTGCCCTAGCTATGTGCCTCTTTTGTTCTTTCATCCATACTATAAAGAAGCCTGTAAAACAATTGAATCCCATTGTAGAGATAAACAAACTGAGGCTCAGAGAGGCTGAACACTTGCTAACCGAGACTGTTCTAGTCAGTAATCTACACATCCAGGAACTTGAATCTAGGCAGGCTTAGGAGTTACTGAGCCCTGCTATGCTGCCTGTAAGCTGAGGGCAGAAACTGTTAGCTTCCCACCGCTGCTGACAGAGCAGTCACAGACACCGCTGGATGCATGCATACATCACTCTCCCCGCAGAGCTGGCTGCCCAGACTTCCTTCAGTACTCCAGGCAGTGTCGGCACTGCTTACCAGCACCCCAGGAAGGGGAGATCTGTTCACTCCGCACAGACGCTGCTCCTAACTGTCCCCTCTCCTTTCCACTGCTGAGTACACATAAATCACACAAGAAATAGAAACATCAGGAGGAAGAGTAAGTCAAAGTTTCATCCTGACTCCATGGTCCTCAGCTCTGACTTCCTATACCTCACTCCTAAGAGCTGACATCAGACTGGCCTTCGTCTGGTTTCCTCACTAATGACCGACCCCTGGCTGTCACAAGAAAGGACTCGCTCTCATGCCCCTCAGTCGACAGCACAGGAGAGTGACCGGTAAAGGGGGCGCTTACCAGACACTTTCATTTCTTCTCTTTCATCAGGGTTTATTTTCTCAAGTGCGTGGGACACGGTGCATTCCAAGACATCTGGAAACTCCTGCAGGAAACACAAAGTACAATGGACATAAAGTTAGCCTACTGATGGTAAAGCTTCTGGTTGTCCTAAGCATTTCAGAAGCAAAGATTTTTTTGAGGTCTAATTAACTTTACAAGCATAAAGTGCAGATGTAAAGGTTGAGAGAGAGAGAGAATTTCTATTTTCTGGAAAAAAAGTCTCATTTTGACCAGGTATAACAAAAATTTAAAAAGCAAACAAGCAGAAGAGTGTAGAGTTATGTGAGGTGTTAGACTCACTGGCACAGAAGAGAATTTTACTTTAAAATTAATAAAAATTACCTATTTTGAATAATGGCATGTTAAAATCTTTTAAAAAATCTTTGATATACAAAGTGTCTTAGTTGCTATTATTGCTGTGAAGAGAAAGCATTTAATTGGGGGCTGCTTACAGTTTTAGAGAGGTAATCCATGATTGTCATGGCAGGAAGCTGACAGGCACGGCACTGAGCAGTAGCTGAGCGCTTTACATCCTGATCCCCAGGCAGCAGGCAGAGCAAGAGACTGTGCTGGCACGGGCTGTGAAACCTCCATGCCCACTCCCAGCGACACACCTCATCCACAAGGCCACTCCTCCTAATCCTTCCCAACAAACACGAGCCTAATCTGCACCAAAGGTTTGGTACCCTTACTTGAGCAGACTGACACATCTAGTGATGTGCAGCGATGGATCCAGCCAATGCCTTTTCTCAGTAGCTGTCCGCAGGGACCACCAGGAGCAATGTGCTTTCAGTTGACAGTATACCTTGACAAACTGAACTCTCCAGTCCTCTGTCATAACTTAGTTGGAAGGAATCTTGATTTCTCTCCTACACAAAACATCAGACTGGTCTACTACACTGATGACATCATGCTAACTGAACCAGGTGAGTGGGCGGCAACAACCACTTGGGACTTGGAAGCACATATGTATATCTGAAGATGGGAAATAAAACCAACCAAAATTCAAGGGCCTTCTACCTCAGTGAAATTCTTAGGAGTCCGGTGGTGTGGACCATGCAGAGATGCTGCTTCTAAGGTGAGGGGGAAGCATTGCACCAGCCCCTCCCACCACTAAGAAAGACAGCAAATTCCTCACTTCCGTGTGTGACTTTGGCTTGTTTACCAAGTGACAAGGAAAGCTGCTAGCTTTGTGTGGGAGGAGAAGGCTCGTCAGCGGTCCAGGTCCAGGCTGCTCTACCACTTGGAGCATAGGACCCAGCAGACCCTATGGCATCTGTGTCAGTGGCAGATGCAGATGCTGTTTGGGGCCTTTGGCAGGCCCCTATAGGTGAATCAAAGAAGAGACCTTTGGGATTTTGGAGCAAGGCTCTGCCATCATCTTCAGACAACTATTCTCCTTTTGAAAAGACAGCTCCTGGCCAGCTACTGGATATTTTACAATGGGTCACCAAGTTACCATGAGATCTGAGTGCCCAAATGAGTTAAGTATTATCAGAACCACCAAGCTATAAAGTAGGATGTGCACAGCAGCAATCTGCTATCAAATGGAAGTGTGTATATACGTGATCAGGCTCAAGCAGGTCCTCATAGCACAAGCAAGTTACATGAAGAAGTTTCCCAAATGTATATGGTTTCTACTCCTGTTACGATGCCTTCTGCTCCCATGCATGTACCTATAGGTTTCTGTGGTGAGCCCTATAATTAGAGAGAGAGAGAGAGACAGACAGACAGACTAGGCCTAGTATGGGCTTGTGAAAGGTCAAAGCCCACTCCCCAGTGAACACACCTCATCCAACAAGGCCATACCTAATCCTTCCCAACAAACATAAGAGCCTATGGGAGCAATTCCCATTCAAACCACCACACCAATTTAAACAAATAAACCATATTAACATTCTTTTGGATTTCAAAGTCATCAAGCTTTAACCTGTTAAGGTAACATAGCTGCTTTTCCTTCAATAGATTTTTTTCGGAGCAATTGCAGGTTCATAGCAATACTGAACAGAAAGAACAGAGAGTTCTCATTTACCTCCTACTTCTACACATACTCTGCCTCCCCCGCTGTCAACAGTCCCATCCAAGTGTGTCACCTGTACTCATTCAGTCTGCAGTCTTCAGAGTGACTGCATTTCAGGTTCCTTGATGTCTTTTCTGGCTTGAGAGCTCACAGCTTTTCAGGACTCAGTAATATCTCACTGCCTGGATGCACCACATTTTGTATCTCCATTTGTCTACTGAAGAACATCTAAGTTACTTCAAACTGTTACCAATTATTAATAAAGCTGGCACAAACATCCATGTATAGGATTTTTGTAAGCATAAATATTCAAGTCCTTCGGGCAGATACCAAAGCATAAGACTGTATGACAACAGTATATTCAGTTTTGTAATTGCAAATATTTTAAGTTAAAATAGTTATTTTCTGATGTGGGATTCCCCTCTGTATGCTATGAATATGTTTTATTACCATTGAAGCTTTTTTGGCCTATGGCAGGGCAGAATATAGGTAGGTGGGAAAACTAAACTGAATGCAGGGAGAAAGAAGGTAGAGTCAGAGAGACACCATATAACCACCAAAGGAGTAACATGCCTATATCAGTAAGCCACAGCCTACTGGCAATATACAGATTAATAGAAATGGGTTAATTTAAGATATAAGAGCTATCTAGGAATACGCTTGAGTCATTGGTCAGTGTTGTAATGAATATAGTTTTATTCGGGTCTGGGTGCCCGCAAAATGAAAGAACAGTCTCCGTTTACAGTCTTCTTCAGTATAATTTTTTAGATTGCAAGGGCCACTCCAATACATTAAAATGAATAATCTATTAAGATAACAATAAAAAGATAGTATCTATCAGCCAGAAACATACTGTCTAAGATTTAACAAAACAAATAATGTCTTCCTTGTGGCTCCTGCACACATTATAATATCCAGCACAAATCAGTACAAAGCGTTGACAAGGACAGAGATAGCAATGGTTATTTCAGATAAACAGACATTAGCCATTTCTGTACAGCACTTAGATGGTTAAAAAAAAAAAAGAATGTCCAAAGGAACCAGTATTTCCAGTACATATTCTTTGTTTGAAACAGTTTTGCGATAGCCCAAGCTGGCTTCAAACTCAACCCTCTTTCACTGAGTTTCTCAAGGGCTGGGCTCACAGACATATGCCTGATTGCTCTTCCATGCTTTTAACTAGTGCATGACTAAACACAAGTCTTTGTCTTGGCTGAATTTCAGAGCAGATGCAGATACTCACCAGGACTGGTAACTTCTTTGGAAATGGCCGGGTACTGACATTTAATGAAATATAGTTCCTTACTGTTTCATGAGAAACTGACATTTAAAAGTTGCTCCTAAGGGCTGGAGAGATGGCTCAATGGTAAGAGCATTGCCTGCTCTTCCAAAGGTCCTGAGTTTAATTCCCAGCAACCATGGTGGCTCACAACCATCTGTAATGAGGTCTGGGGCCCTCTTTGGGCCTACTTGCATACATACAGGCAGAGCACTGTACACATAAGTAAATAAATCATTAAAAAGAGTAGGTTCCAAGACAGCAAAGGTCACACAGAGAAACCCTGCCCCAGAAAAAAAAAAAAAAAAAACGTTGTTCCTAGCTATATTATTGGGGTGACATTCTACCAAAGCAACCTACCACTCAAAGTGGGCTATCATTCTTATACTAGACCAAATATTAATCGGAACGAGACACTGGTGGGTGAGGAACTAAGCAGGGAAACCAAATGGGGAAGCGACTGTAGACCAGTCATTCTGCTGGATGCTCAGCCCTACTGCCGTTTCAGCAGAAGAGCACAAAGGGCTGGCTTTATGGCCAACTGCCTACTGGACTTCACTCACCAAACTGAGAAAGTCAGCTTCCTGCTTACATCACATCTGCGTGGGCCTGCAGGATTTCTGCATTCACATTCCACTTACCCGGATCAAATCGGGGCTGATTTGGGAACTCCACTCATTCAAGGTCTTTTGAATACAGTCTCGAAGCTGCAAAAAGCATCATTTTCAAAGTTAATCAATGGCTCTCCATTCCCAGTACTCAGTAAAGATGCATTAGTAAGTGAAGGAGGGGAAGAGGTGTTAATAGAAAATGCTAAGCAACCCAGGTTTAATTTTATAAGACTTTTGTCTCCTACACTATAAAGTCAAACCTTGCTCTTATTTATTTATTCATTCATTCTTCAGAGTCCACATAGCTCTCCCTGGCTGTCCTGGAACTCACTCTGTAGACCAGGCTGGCCTCAAACTCACAGAGATCCTTCTACCTCTGCTCCTGAATACTGTATTAAAGCGTGTGCCACCACACCTGGACCTTGTTCGCTCCTGGCTGGAAGTGGTAGTCTCAATATTTTGATGGTGATTTTGTACAAGTGAAACTTTTAAGACATTAAAGTATTTATAAGTAAACTAAGACTTTATTTCAAGAATAAAAATTGCAGGAGGTGGGAACAGGAAAAGCTCTGAACTAAATAACTGAGCCTTTAAATCTAAGCATGGAGTGTGAACAGAAATCACGTAAATCCCTGTCCCTATAAATACCATGCTGCCCTGAAGGCTCAGCAGTTACGAGAACTTGTCAGTTCCCAGCACCTACGTCAGACAGCTCACAACCACCAGCAACTCCAGTACCAGGGGTCTAATGCCTGCTTCTGGCCTGTGGGCAACTGCGACCATGCGGTGCATACACAGATCAGCAGCACAAACACACACATACACATAAATAAAAATAAAAATTTAAAAAGTAACAAAGAGTTAGTATGGCCAGAGGAACTCTAAATTAGATTTATTATTAGATTATTAAAAATTCAAACCTAGGGCTGGAGAAAAGGCTCAGTGGTTAACAGCACTGGCTCTTCTTCAGAGGATCCAGGCTCAATTCCTAGGACCCATTCTGCAGCTCACAAGTGTCTGTCACCCCCAGTTTCGGATGAACCAACACCCTCTGGCCTCCACGGGTATCAGGCACCAAAGTGGTGCACTGACATATATGCAGGTGAAACACACATATACTTTTTTTTTTTCAATCAGTCTTGGTTCAGGGACACAGTGCAGTAACAGAGCAGCTGCCCAGCATCCCTGAGGCCGGCCTTTGGTTCAGTCTCCAACATCAAAACATGTAAACATTCAAACTCCGCGCACAATCACGGATCTGCCAAAAACTCTTAGAACAACCAGAACTTTCATTTTAACAAACATTCCAGTCGCTACATAATTCTACAGCCTGAAAAGCTATCAGCATCAATCACTTGCATCACGACAATCTATAAATCATCTCCTAACACATGGGGCACTTGTTACCTATCTCCAGTGTTTTTCTAATTTTTATACTAGCATCATGTATGTTGTAAATTAAAATATACATTTGTATTTATCTCAATGTCGGTGATAGTGGTCTCACATAAGATTATATCTATTTAATGAGCAAAGACCTAGATATGCAAAACAGAAAAAAATTAGAAAATGCTATTTATTACTATATATTAAGCATGCTAGTGACATCTATTAAAAAATATGCCATTTCATTATTCACTAAACTTACTTTTAAGTTTTTATTAGATTTACTAATTTTATTTTATGTGTGTTTTGCCTGCATATATGTACACCATGTATGTGCATGGTGCCCGTGGAGATCAGAAGAAGGCACTGGGTCCCCTGGAACTGGAATTACGATGGTTGTGAACCACCAAGTGGGTGCTGGAAATCCTTTGCAAGAGCAACAAGTGCTCTCAGCTGCCGAGCCATCTCTGCAACCACTCACCTAACTCATTTTTAAAATGTATTATATTGTTTTATTGTGTGCAGGCAAAGGACAGTGTTCCAGAATCAGCTCTCTCCTACAGATGTGTGTCAGGAATCAGTCTCAGGTTGTCCTGCCTGCAGACAGTGCCTGCTTGGGCCACCCTGTGGCCTGGCCCTGAACTTACTTCTGATCACTCATTAACCAACTCTGCAGCTATAAGTCACTACTTTAAAGACAGCCGAGGGCACAGAGGTTCCCATGTCATGGCAATCAATGGAAAGGGAAATCAGTAACTAAGTCTGAGTTGCAAAAGCATTTTCTTAATGGCAATAGGGACCAAACTTTTGAACTCACTATTTCACCTATGACTGCTTATGATAAAGATTATTTTACCACTTAGTACAGATAATTACAAGAGACCAGAGGGTACCATTCAAGGTAGCAGAGCCACTTAGGTTAATATTTGTGCTACTCACAATAACTCATCTATATTCAAATTTACAAGATCTGTATTGTTATGCAAAGCATAACTAAATTAAAGTCAGATGAAAACTGACAATCTTTTCCATACAATTACTATATACATTTCTTTCTTTTTTTTAAGTTTTGGAGGCTTTTATTTTGTTTTTTAGCTTATAAAGAATTAAGTTTCATTTTTGTGTTTTATTCCCATTCCTCCCCTTCCCTCACACCCCCTCCACTTCTTGCTACACACGACCTTCTGTCCTCTTTAGCACCCTGTGGTCCTCCTCATGGCCGTCTCATTTTAGGCTATATTCTCTCGCAGCTCCTTATTTATACAACGTATGTATGGAATTAGTCAATGTCTTCTTACAAACTAGTCAGCGCTGACACAGCAGCTGTTCACGGATTAGAGGTGAACCACCTCTGAGCAGTGCTTTAGCTCCCGTCTTGGAAGTATTCTAAGGTCCTTCCCTCTGGGAAGATAAGGCCCTGCTGATGAATCCCCAACCCAAGGAGACAAACTCATCTTTAAAGAAGTAGCCTCTTTTCTGAAACCATATTTGCAACAAATATTTACTAAATGGACACCAGGCCCAGATACAATACTAAAACCTCCTGCCCTTTGAGAGTTGTCATTCTAGAAGTGACAACAAAAGAAATAAATTATGGGCAGTGTGGGAAAGTTTAGAAGAGCGTAAGGAGTGTCCCGAGGGCAGGAACTACAACTTAAAAAGAGAATTCACAAAGACTTGACTGTGAAGAAAGACATTAAGAGCGGAAGTGAGCAGTGAAGTGGTGTGGAACTCAGGTAGATGAGCAGTAAAACCGACTATTTTAAGTACAGTCCATGCAGGGAAGCAGTGTGGACTGCGCTTGACCGGTGCACAGTGGTTAAAGAAAGAGTGGGAGCAGACAGACGGAGAAATCTGTTATTCCTTGTGGCTCTTAGAAGCTTGGTGTATTTTTAGGGGGAAAGTAGTATCTCTCTGACTTAAGCTGAAAGAGATCTATTTGGCTGTTCTACTACAATCCACTGGAATTGTCCAAGATAAATGCAGGAATTCCTACCAGTAACAGCAATTCAAAACTAGTGATGGCTTCCCAAGAGCCACAGCAGAGGAGGGAAGCAGGAGGCAGGTCCTGGAAGTGCATTCATGGCATAGCATACATTTATTTGATTCAAAAGTGTGAAGTATCAGAAGGGAGTTGAAAAGTGACTCCAATTACCTAGTCCAGGTGACACAAGCCTGTAATCTTGGGGAGTCTGAGACAGGAATGTAATGATTTTGAGACCAGCCTGGGCAACATATTTGAAGACTGTTTCAAAAAATGAATGAGAAAATGAGTAAGTAAACAAACAAAAGAGAAAGGAGGGTGGTAGGAGAGGGAAAGAGAGATGGAAGAAAGCAAACAGAGAGAAAAGGAGGAAGGGAGGGGAGAGAGGAAAGGAAGTAGAGACGGACTATATTGCTTTTAGCCACAACTGCTAGGTGGCATGTACCACCGAGATGGGAATAAAGCATGAAAAATTGTGGAAGTGAGTTTTGGATATATTAGGCTGGTGGTACCTATGATTCAGTCCTACTCAAAACTCAAACAGACAGTTCAGGCAGGGCGTGGAGGCATGTAGGAGGTAGTGGCAGCAGATCTCTATGAGTTTGAAGTCAGCAAGCTCTATGTAGTGAGTTTTGGGCCAGTCAGGGGTACATAGAGATTCCTTGTCTCAAAAACAAACAGAAAATCAAATAGTCAAAAGGTATAGTAGGCTAGGAGATGTGAATTTGCCTGATATCAAGAGCTAGATTTTGCTTTAAGCTCTGATGTTGCCAACACTCCCCCACAACCATGAGTGAAGACAAAGAAGACGGACTCTAGTACAGTGATTTTTTTTCTTTTTCATGGCTCCTCCTAGGTGGTCAGCTGCAACAAAATGCCCAGCCACCACCAGTGAATGGAACTGTGAACTTTCTAAGAGGGATACATAGGCACAGGAATCACACCTGATGCCTGAGTAAAGAGTGGAAGGGTAATATGGTGTGATGAGTGGTGGGGATGGCGAACGAGGTCTCTTCATGAAGCAGGCTGTCTTGACCCACAGTAGGGTGTGCCTGCTGTGGAACTACAGACCGAGGAGAGCTGCAGCAAGGAAGCACATGTCTGTTCGGGGTGCATTCTGGATGCCAACTTGAGTGTTCTCAGCTTGGTTATTGTAAAAAAGAGAGAGAGAGAGAGAGAGAGAGAGAGAAAGTTATTCCCAGACTGCCAGATACTACTTGCTGCGGCAGTTGAGGCCCAAGGAGCTAGCAGAACCCTCAGCCTTCTCAAGCCCTGTGAAGATGAGGTCCACTAACGCTGTCATAACAAAGAAGGCGAGAAGCACCCACGGTTCACCATCTTGTCATCACCAATGCTCTGAAGAAACAATACACTAGGAATGAGTCTGCAGAATACACTAAGTGTTTGAACAAGAGAATGAAGAAAGCCAAGGAATAACCTCAGGGACAGACTGCCAAGACATGTGGGCTGTCCTCGCTGAGAGCTTCTGCTTCTCAGTCTGGACAAAATAGGAATCCCTGGGCCTTCCCTCCTAGCCCATCTCCTTCGTGCCTACCTCTCCTGCAAGAGGCCTGAGAAAAGGAATTCAGTTGAAGCACAAGACAAAGACTTCAAAATAGCAACTGTTCAAGGCCCTTAAAGCGACGTGAGTAAATGTCCTAATGAAGACGACTGTTAACTACAGTCGAATAATGACAACAGTACAGAATAGTAAAGCAGAACTTAACAAGGAAACAGAATCACTAATGGCAACCCAAACTCAAATAAAACTCAAAATGAAAAACCTAGGCTATCACACAAAACCCTTGGCGATGAGTGCCTCGTTCAGCTTACCTCAGAGTAGCCACTGCTGACAGCAGATGGGACGTAACAAAGACTAAACAGGACAATGTTTAGAGACTAAAGACTTGGAGCAGAGCCCTAAGTGGGATGTCTTCGCCAAGCCCCTCCTTAAAGCTCAGGAGTCTATGCAGAGGTGGAGAGACTGGAGGAGCCAGAGGGGATGGGTGACTCCAAGGACACAGTGTCTTCCAGACACAGCAGGACTGACGCACACACACATAAACTCACAAACTGTGCAGCACACTAGTGGTGCGGGACAATTCTGTCAATCATGTTTTAAATAAACACTGATTGACCAGGCAGGAAGTATAGGCGGGAAAACCAGACAGGAAGTAGGTGTGGCGCAAGGAGAACAGGAGAAATTGGGAAGCAGGAAGCTTCCCTG
>JAQHUG010000019.1:7913428-7950869 GCA_028555095.1 Dicrostonyx torquatus | reverse complement strand
CTAGGAGAAGGAGAAGTGGAGCTGCTGGCGAGTCTGGGGTAGGGTAAGTGGGGGCAAAGGAAATGGAGGCCCTGACCTTTGTTAAAAAATCCCTTCCCATGAGAGGTACTGGGCAGGTTGACATGACTAAAAATGAATGAGTGAGGTAAACTGAACACACAATTAAGTGGTGGGGTCTGCTGGGGTAAATAGGCTGTCCCCCTACCCCAACAATAGGGAAACTAGAAGGAGAGGTAGGCCCCCAGAATTCCCTCAGTACCGAGTATGTGGCTCCGGTGTCCAAGAGAAAGGAGATCAGCCGTCCCGATACCGTGATACCGCGGCTCCTCATTACGGATGACAGTTGTGATCGGGCCTAGACTTAGAGGTTAAGAAGGAATCTCCTTCCCCCGGCCTGTACGCTGGCAGAAGTTTGATAATTTCCGTAAAATTTTGGGGTTAAAACTGCCGTTAGGCGGCCATTTTTGGTTATTATCTAAATTGTAACAAGGCCATTTTGAGCAAAGGCGGATAAGTGTGGAAGTTTGTGTGTAAGGCATTAAGGCCTGGGGCTCTAGGGCCTCTACAAGGCGCCCCAGGGGTGAAGCCGGATTGACAGACTTGGAAGGTTTGCTTCCCATGGTAAAAGCTGTGAAACCCCACAAAAACAGCGACATCCAAGGCCTATAACAGGGACGTCTCCCCTTATAGGCGGGGTGTGAATAATGACCTGAGGGACCCTGGACCCTCAGCAGTGTGACCTTCGCAAGACTCGTGTGGGTAAGACACGAGTGGGAAGGTAAGGCCTAGCTGAAACACCTAGGCTTAAGGCTACTCCAAGCAGCCTACAAAAACCAGAAAGAGAAAAGAAGGAAAAAAGAGAAGGCGACCTGAGGGTCCTGGGCCCTCAGATGCGGGATAGGTTAGACCCCCGGCCTAACCAGACATGACTTTAACCAAGGAAAGCAAAACCCAAATGAATGCCAGTGAGGGAACCAACCGTAGCTGTGAAGACTGGCTAGATGTAGCCTCTCCCTTTCCCCGAAGCAGCAGAGGACTGCCAGAGCTCAACAGCCTAATCCTCAGGTTCAGGGAAACAGCAACACTGGCCAGAATGTATCAGTCACCAATTGGAGGCCTGGTGGTCGAAAGAAGCCGTGGTCAGGCTCGGGGAACACGTGAGTCGTTCTCGAGATAATCCCCCGTTTTCGGTTAGGTTCTGGTCCTAGGACTCACGGCCCCAAGACAGGGATGGAGATCGGAGAGGGGGCTCCCTAGGACGGGAGGACCTCCCGAGTCACGGCACCAATGCTGTGATAAAGGCGCGGGTGGCAAGACACACAGGGAACACATAAACGTACCCACATGTGGAGATTTATTAGAAGAGAGTGAACCGGATCCGGGGGAAACGTGGAGGGTGGTGGAGAGAGAGAGGGCAGAACATGGCACCTCTGCCTTTTAAAGGTCGCCTTGCACACGCGCACCAGGGTGGGTTGTGTAGGTACGTCAGACGCTGATGACGAAGATGCTGGGCGACCCATTCCTCGTGCATGTGCAGATACGTCAGATGCTGATGACAATGATGACAGGCGACCCATTCCTTGCACGTGTGCCGGGGGTGGGTGGAGGTAGCCACACATGCGCACACGTGGGTCACACCCCCATGCAGCTGCCTTTTAGGACCCAGGGGTGGAGTGATAACACTCTCTCTCCTTCCCTCCCTCCGCCTCCCAAGCCCAGCCTATTCTCTCCTGCCTAGCTATTGATCATTTAGCTCTTTAGTAAATCAACCACAATATACATCTTCACACAGTGTACAAATATCCATAACACATTATGTTTCTGAGAAGTACGTGTTTAAACTCATAGCAACTCTTAGCAACTCAGTTAAGTGATTTGTTGAAAATTCCCAGTGAGCCCTGATCCAAACCTAGCCCCTTTGACCAGATGTGGTAGCACACACCTACAATCCCACCACTCAGCAGGCTGAAGCAAGGAGGATCAGGAATTCAGTGGTAGCCTGAGCTACACAATGAGAAACCTATTTCAAAACAAACAACAACGAGGTTGAGGGAGAACCAGGATACTGCCTTTTACATTCTTTACCTTTCCATATTACAGGTAATTTAAATTCTTTAATGTGTTTGTGCATGATTTATATGCTTTTAATGCCTTACATATTTTACTTAATGATACTGTTGCTGTAACACCACAGCTTGGCGTGGAATGGGGGAAAGAGAAATGTAATCTTCTAAATTTATTCTGCGTCCAAAGGAAGGAATACAAACCGGAAGAACTTGGTTGCTTGGCTATTGTGAACCTTTTCTTTTGTCTCCAGGAGGGCGTGCTGGCCTTACTTCCTCCTGCAGCAGGTGCACCACAAGCTTTATTTTCAGATTAACACACTCTGCTCCGCCAGCAGAGTGGAGTAAACAGGAGGAGTCTCTAACACCCGGGGCTTTTCAGCGCTTGCTTTTTATTTTCCTTGACATTGGTAGAACCTGGTAGCATTGTTTGTGGTTTCCTTTCAAAGCCCATCCCTTTGCTGGGCCTGTAACAATCTCTCCCACACCCCCAATGTGTGTAAGGTGGAACTCTTTGGGAAGTCTAACAAACTCCCAAGTTCTAAGTGTTTAGATCAAAGGAGACAAGAAGAGAAGTTCATGGTGAATGCATTGCTGGAGAAAGAGATAACGTTTTCATAACTGGTTTTTTGTTTGCTGGTTTTGTTTTGGGTTTTGTTTTGGTTTTTGCTATATAGGAGAATAAACAACATCTGAGAATTAAATTCCTTTTGTCGAACTGCTGTAAGAAATATCAAGTGAGAATCTTTTCTAACTTGCAAACATTTTAATCCTCACCTGGGAAAATCTTTGTTTACTCAGAGGCCCACTGCTCTAGTCTAGGCATTTGGTGGCCTGGAGCAGGGACCCTTATCTGTTTGGAGCAATGACACCTTTGGCTTTCTCCATTTCCTATGTGCCAATTCTTTTCAAACTAGCCCATTAAGATTGTGAAGTCTGCCCCCAGCCAATGGGGAAAACACACAGGCACCACCTTTCTGAGAGCAAAACCCAAGTGCACTTCCTGTCCAGGTGTGTTTCCTCTTCCTGAGCACACCCTCTTGATCAAAAGGAAGGCCTTTGTCCAGACACTTCAGCTGGAATGGTGGTCACCTTTTTTGTGACCCCCAACTTACTTCTTGCATTAGAAAGCTACCTGATGTATTCTTTTTTAAGATTTAATGTTATGTATATCGTATGTCTGAGCACCAGAAGAGGGCATCAGATCTCATTATAGATGGTTGTGAGCTACCCTGTGGGTGCTGGGAACTGAACTCAAGACTTCTGGAAGAGCAGTCAGTGCTCTTAACCGCTGAGCCATCTCTCCAGTCCGAGAGATGTATAAAGTGAAGTAGAGTTAAATTATCAATTTTTATTTTAACTCCCTCAGTGACCTTGTGTTTATTTCCATGCTCAGGAGTCACTGAGTGACACCACCTTAAGGATGTGGTCTGTGACAGAGCTAGGCCAGTGTCAAGGAGTCAGTCTGGACTGAAGATGGGAGAGGTTGTTATTCCCTTCATCAGTGTGAACTAGAGTATGGCTAATGGGGGAGCTTACGAAAAGGAGGCTTTGGGTTTGGTGTCTGAAGCACTGGGGAGCCTGTTACACTTGAGTAAAGCAGAAATCAATAAACAGACAAAGCATCTCTATTTAAAAATTCAGTAGCTGTGTCTCAAGTGTCCAGAACTGGTCAGTATGAGGCTAGTAGGCAAAGTCTGCGTGAGCCTGCACTGATCCCTATTCTTTTGTAACGTGCAATTCATTAGAGGAGGCTGGTGCTAGTAACAGAACAGAAGAAAGGCAAAATTACACTGCGGTTGTTGCTACAAAGAAAGGTACAAACATATTAATCCCACAAGTGACTTGTAAAATGGAGCCCTGCAAGAAGACTTTGCCCATTATCTAACGTGGCTTATCAAGACCCATAATGATACAAAAGCTAAGAAGATGCACCAAAACAGTGTGTGTGCCTTCACTTTGCCCCAGTTAGAAAGGAGAAAGTAGCATTGCCATGATGGGGCTGAAAAGTACTATGACTTAGACCAAGCAAGATCGAAGACATTCTATTTTCCCAAGGATCACAGCTTCAAAGGGGGAATGATCCAACAGGACAATGTGAGGGTCGGGACTGAAGAGGAAAATTTGTTGATAATCCCATATGTTTGAGTATAATAAAAGCCATACCAGTAATAAATGAACCATTGTCAAGTATGGTCATGTAAGATTGACTGGAGAGCTGCTATGTTGTAATAGTTGGCAGTATTAAGGTGGTGGGTGATAAAGGGAGAGAATAAATCTCTTACTTTTGTTTGGAGCTGCACCGATATTTTGGCTCCAAGATCAACACTTTCCTCTTGAAGGTGGTGGGACCATGTTGTTATAAATGGAGGTATGGTCTTAGTAGTTCTTATATACTTTCTTGGCCAGTTAATTAGGAATTTTAAGCTTCTATTATTGCACTCACAAAGAAATGCTTACTTATATTTATGGCACATAAATCTTCAAATAATTTTGGCATCAATTGATAGGAGGTAGATGCATGACTATCAAAGTATCTTCCAGCGTGAAGGATGCCTGGATGTTATTAAGGTCGTAGGTGAATATTCTTTATGGTGTGGCTAACATGTAGCTAGGATACAGGGTCATGACTAGTATATGAAGTTCTGCTAGGATAATAGTGAAGCTAGATCATCACATTGCTATTGAAGGATGTAATCTGTAATAGACAAACTGGTAGTACAGCCTGACTATGGATTTACTCACCGTTTGAGTTTATGAGACAGAGCAATGAGAGCTCATGACCGTGGGCTATCAGGACTGAGGCGCCATAAAAACTTAACGATGTTTGACTAAGAATGACTGCAATTACCTCTACATGACTTGACAAATTCATGACTGGGGATTTTCAGTCTGTAGAGCCTGATATTTGTAGAGGCTGATGACCCTTCATTGGGATGCTTTAATCTTTAATCTGTAAAGATTAACCAACTTTAGAAACGCCCCCAAGGACTATCAAGTTATGGGCAAATTAGGACTGGTAAAGGAAACCCCATATGGGGCAGAAGGAGGAAAACTAGTCCTCCCAAAAAAAGAAGGGCACAAGTATGTTACCAACTTACATTACCTAACCCACTTGAAGGCCAAGAAACTAAAAGATATAGTTAGGTTCTCTGACTATTATGTTATGGGACGCTCTGACTTGGCAGAAGAAGTAATTAAAAGCTGCAAGGCCTGTGCTATGACTAATTCAGGACACTCCATATATACTCCTGGGAAGAGGCTCAGGGGCGACTGGTCTGGGGCCTACTGGGAGGTAGATCTTACAGAAATTAAGCCAGCCAGATATGGTAACAAGTACTTATTAGTTTTTAGAGATACTTTTTCAGGCTGGGTAGAAGCTTTTCCTACCAGGACTGAGACGGCCAATATGGTGGCAAAGAAGATCATAGAAAAAATCTTCCCGAGGTCAGGATACCCAAGGTAATCGGGTCTGATAATGGACCTGCCTTTGTTGCCCAGGTAAAGTAAGTCAGGAACTGGCCACCCAACTGGGGATCAATTAGAAATTACATTGCACTTACTGACCCCAGAGTCAGGTCAGGTAGAAAGGATGAATCGAACCTTAAAAGAGACCCTGACAATTGGCCCTAGAGACCTGCGGGAATGACTGGACAGCCCTCCTTCCCTTTGCCCTATTCCAGGTTCAGAACACCCCTAGAGCGATTTAAACTCACCCCTTATGAGATCCTATGTGGGGACCGCCACTGCTCACTGAGTCGGGTGGAGTGTATAATCCTGATGCTATTCTTTCTAGACCTTTATTTGCCCACCTAAAGGCCCTTGAAGTGGTAGGACGCCAGATCTGGGAACAACTGAAAGAAGTATGCATCTCTGCCTGGATCCACGCCTCCCACGTGAAGCTACCCAAATTGCAGTATACGGGGCTTTTAACAACACCACCAGTCAGGAGACTTGTGTTTGGGGGACCAATCATAGGCTGACTCTTACTGAGGTTACAGGTGTAGGGACATGTCTGGGAAATCCACTGGCTGCCTACAAACGTTTATGTAATGAGAGTCTTAAGAGCCCTAAAACTCCTGACACCGGGTACTTGGTTCCTGGTTTAGATAAATGGTGGGCTTGTAGTACAGGCCTGATACCTTGTGTGCCGATGTCAGTTTTTAATGACACCAAAGATTACTGTGTGCTTGTACAGCTGGTACCTAGGGTCTTTTATCATCCAACTAACACACTTGAAGATGAGTTAGACAAGCACCCAACTCGCTTTTGATGAGAACCTATTTCTCTGACACTAGCAGTAATCCTGGGCCTCGGGGTAGCTGCCCTGATACAGGCCCCTCAGTACTTTAATGAATTAAAGCTAATTGCCTTCATTAGAGAAAGAATAAGTGCTGTTCAGATTTTGATGTTACGCCACCAGTATAGCGCTTTACAAGGTCAAAAAGATACTGAAATCAAGTTCTATGATTAGAACTAGGTACTAGAAGTGGGGAGATGAAAGACCTGAATAAATCCAGACCTCTCTAGCAGGGAGAGAAGAATCAAAAATCTAGGTTAGCCAGGTCCGCGACCCTATTTCAAGAACTAGCTGAAGATAATCTTGAGAATAAACAGGGAATTACCCCCTTGTGATTACTCTGTTTCAGGAACTAGCTGAAGATAAAGGTAGATTATAATCTGGAGAATACTCTTGATAAACAGGGAGCTACCCCTTGTGATTATCACTGGTATTTTCGGACTTTTCCAATGATGCCCTCCCCATCCCCTTTGGATTACTGGGTTGTGGTTTCTTCCCTTAAAAACTCCTTCTCCTAGCTACTTGGGGTCGAACTCTTCCCCTGCGTGGGCTATGAGTCTCGGCCCCAGAGCTCTGGTACTTGTCAATAAACCTTGTGTGATTGAAAAAAAAAAAAAAGAATGAATAGGCTGTGTTTGTTCTGTCAGTGTTTGGAATGATGGTGATTTTTACCAGGCTGTAGCCTCATGTCTTTATTAGTGATGCAACTGCAAGGATTGAAGAACTAGTAACTGGGGCTCGTATGGGTGCTAGCCAGAGCAGAGGCCGTGTGGGGTGTTTTCACCGTGACTGCTATTGTACTTGTTGATCATAGGAGACTTAGGATAAGGAGCTTGGTAACTCAGGAGCAGCTTGTCAAACAATGTGGAGAGTGTTCTGTATAGATTAAAGCTTGAGTAGTCAATCAGTGTACAAGATAGGAAATGAAAATCCTGTTCAGTTTAGCTTCCTCACTGAGTGATGATAATTAGATTAGAATTAGTGTTGCCTCAAAGATAATATAGAATGGGGTTAGATTAGTTTTGTTGGCAATAAATGCTATGATTACAAATATGTAGAGAAAAAAATTGTGAAGATTTCTTGGTGGGCAGTGGTGGCACAAGCCTTTAATCCCACCACTTGAGAGGCAGAGGCAGGCAGATCTCTGTGAGTTCAAGGCCAGCCTGGTCTAGAAAGGGTATACCAGGGTAGCCAGGGCAGTTACACAGAGAAACCCTGTCTCGAAAAACAAACAAACAAAAATTTGTAGAGAACTCTTAACAATTTTGATAGGAATGCTGGTGTGTAGCTCTGTGCGGTTGATGGCCCCTGGCAGGGGTGGGAACAGACTCAGTCTTCTCTCAGAGGCTGGCCACTAGGAGTTTGAGCATGCCCCCGTATGAGTATATGGGAAACAAAAATTGGATTTGGTATATTTTTCTTTTTCTTTTCTGGGAAAATCACAAGGTTGAGGTTGGACCCGGGAGGACTGGCAAGTGAGGATGCAGGCTGCATTATGTGAAATCCTCAAATAACCAGTAAAAATATTATGTTGGAAAAGTTATTTGTGGATGTTGAATGTGGCGGCACATGCCTGTAATCCTAGCATTTAGGAGATGGAGGCAGGAAGATGAGGAGTTCAAGGTCATCTTTGTCTCTGTAGATGGTTTGAGGCCACTGTGAGAAACGTGAGAGTCACTTTCAGAACAACCAAACAAGCCAGGCATGGTGACTCATGCCTTTAATCCCAGAATTTTGGAGGTTGAGTTCAAAGCTAGCCTGCTCCACAGATTGATTTCCAGGAAAGCTAGGGTTACACGGAGAAACCCTGTCTTAAAAAACAAACAAACAAACAAATAAAAATAAACAGCACTCTTTGAAGCAAAGAATATTTGCAAAATAATTAATATTGATTAATAATCAATACTGTGTATTTTTGTCTTTCATTGCTGTAGAGAAGAGAAAGATTTCTGGGTATAGTGGTGTATCCCTTTAATCCCAGTACTAGGGAGATAGAGGCACTCAGATCTCTGTGAGTTTAAGGCCAGGCTGGTCTACATAGTGAATTCTAAGCTAGTCAGGGGTACCCAGTAGGAATCGAAGAGAGACAGATGGAGGGAGGGACCGAGTATTACCATTAACCATTCGAAATTGGTCAAGGAATATGGAAACCTGGATTTTCTATTGACCGTCCCCAAATAGGGCTTCCCCTCAAGATGAATATAAAGTCAGAAAATATATTTGCCATTAAATGAAGAATCATCATCATCTATCAAAGAGAAGCCCAGACTGCGGGGACCAGAATCCAGAATGACAGCAGGGACTGAAGTGGTAAATAGGAGAGGAAGCTCAGGCAGGCCAGGAATGCTCAGAATCTCAGTGAAGTGAAGAAGCTGGATACTACTTTCCATGGCTAGCTTACTTTCCCCAAAGAATCCTCTCAATAACTAGCTATTGAGAAAACAAGGTTTTTAAAGGGGCTATTTCCATAAGAAGATTAAAAGATATAAGTTGTATCCTAATAGTTAGAGGTAAAAAGAGAAATTGTTCCCATTAGAAGGTTGAGTTGAGATATTAATATTCATATATTGAACTAATCCTGATGTGGATTATCAAGTATAATTTGAACTATTAGAACCAGAGATTGGCAGAATCCAGGTGGATTGTCTTGGCTTTTGGGAAACAAAGATTAAAAAGCTACTTGTAAAACAAGTCTGCAGGTGTCTTTTATAATCTCTGTAATTTGAGAACCATTGATCTTGCATATATATATATTTTTTTTGACACCCAGTCACAGATTTGTTAAGGAGTCTAATTGTCTTGCCCAACATTTCTCCTTAAATACATACATAAATATCTTCTGAGTCAGGTGTGGCGGTACACGCCTACAATCCTAGCAATTTGAGAAGCTGAGGCAAGAGGACCACTCGAATTACAGACAAGCTTAGGCAACATAACAAGACACTAATTGAGAAAATTTAGCTTTTAAAATTTAGTGTGTGTGTGTGTGTGTGTGTGTGTATGTGTGAGAGAGAGAGAGAGAGAGAGAGAGAGAGAGAGAGAGAGAGATCCATTGCACATGTGGAGGTCAGTGGACAACTTTCACGGACCAGTTCTTTTTTCCACATTTCACACGGGTCCTGGGGATCAAGCTCATGTCATCAGGCTTAGGTGGTAAATGCTTTACTTGCTGAGCCATCTGGGCTGCCCCATATTCCAATTACAAAAATAAGCTAATTTTTTTGTAACATCTGGAATGTGCAGAAAAAAGAAAACTCATCAACACATTTCAAAGACAACCACATTTTAAAAATACATATTTTTGTGACAACTGTCTGCAGTCTTGGCAACTGGTTTCTTCTTTTTTTAAGTTTAACATCTTGACGAGTCATTCCTCATACACTACTAAAATTATTCTTCAGTAACGTTTTTCTTTGGGACAAGGTCTTACCGTGTTCTCCATGTTGCCCAGGCTAACTTTGACCTCACAATTCTCCTGTCTTGGCCTCCCAGGCATGAGAGACTGTGCTGGAGAAATACCTCATGGGAGAGCACTCCTCTCCTATGCTTCAGGCCCTGGTTTGACTCCTGGAACTGAGTGGCTGGGATGGCCAGCATCTGGCTTTACACTAATAACTGTTAAAGAACTGAAAGACCTGGATAAATCCAGACCTCTCTAGCAGGGAGAGAAGAATCAAAAATCTAGGTTAGCCAGGTCAGTGACCTTGTTTCAGGAACTAGCTGAATATAATCTTGAGAATAAACAGGAAGTTACCCCCTTGTGATTACTGTTTCAGGAACTAGCTGAAGATAAAGGTAGATTATAATCTTGAGAATAATCTTGATAAACAGGGAGTTACCCCCTTGTGATTATCACTGGTATTTTCGGACTTTTCCAATGACGCCTTCCCCATCCCCTTTGGATTACTGGGTTATGGTTTCTTCCCTTAAAAACTCCTTCTAGCTATTCGGGGTCGAACTCTTCCCCTGTGTGGGCTATGAGTCTCGTCCCCAGAGTTCTGGTACTTGTCAATAAACCTCGTGTGATTGCAGCAAGGACGGTCTCTCATGAGTTCCTGGGGGAGTCGTGTTATCCCGAGACTTGAGTGAGAGTCTCCCCGTTTCGGAGGTCTTTCAGAATAGTCTCCAAAGACTACTACTCCAAAGGGGATGATGACTGGGTAATACCTGGACCCCTATCTGCCTGCTAAGATTTCTTAAGGATCCACTTTTCTTAGGAGAAAACTAAGGTCTATTCTCTATAGAAAATATGAAAATGCAGGCGAGAACGAGAAAGTAGAGCAGAATTCTACCGTAAGAGACAGGGTCTCTCACTGGAGCCTGGGTTTTGCTGATTAGACTGAATGGCCAGTGACCCCAAAACTCCTCCTGTCCCTGCTGCACTTGCACTGAGAGTGCCTGTCACTATACCTGACATTTTACATGGGTGTCCAGGACTGAACTCAGTGTTTACTTTCACGATCCCTTTGCTAAGTGAATTAGTGCCCTTGCTCCTCCTTGAATTCTTAGCAGGTTAAAATGAGGGCTTAGATGTACCTAGGGGATTGAGAGGCAACCCTGACCCTGCTTTCTGTCAGAGCGGGTGGTGTTTTTGCTTGATTACACATCTCGGGAATGGTTTAAACAAAGGAGTCCTCAGCCAAAATGTGTTTGAAAATCATGGGTTCAGATGGATTACAAAATCCCTTTCCTCTTATTATCCTGGGATAATAATCTCCTGGGCTTTTTTTTTTTTAATTAAGAAGTTTTATTGGCCTTCTAAGAAGAGCTATTACATGCTGGGAATTTTCTTTTTTTTTTTTTTTGCCTTCAGTTTCTTTAAAAGCCGACATTTAATCATAGGTCCAGTGGGTTTCCTGAGGTCTCTTGACATGGACTCTCGATATGCACAATCCAGTTTGCTTATTGTCCTTCTCACATTGGCTCTTTTCATGCTGAGTTTGCTGGCTGATCCTAAAACACAACCCCGTGGCGATCTCAGCTGGAAGATCAGCAGACTGTTGGAGGTTGGAGCCAGGCCCATGGACAGAGAGGAGCCAGTGAGTGTTGGCAGGACCCATCTGAACATTGGCCATGAAAGCTGGTGTTCTTTAAAGAATAAAAAATTAGGGTGCAAACTAAAACTTAATACATTTAGGTATAAACAAGAAAACAATATTGAGCAGGGTTTTGTGTGTAATGCACTGTGGTGGGAGAAAAACAACAATCACACTGTGTCTCAGGGAGCCTGGAGTGAAAATCTTCCAAGGAACTGGAGAATTAACCTGCTGTTTGAGAACCATATGTGCCTGCTTGCCACTGAAGACAAAAGTGAATGTGGGAGCCATTTGGACCTTGCTAGAGATGAAGCTTAGACTTGTTCTTTGACTCCTAAATCTGAGTTCTCTGTGGATTATGCATTAGTGGTTCAATGGATATAGTTAGTGTCCTGGTTTGAATATGAAGTGTCTTCCACAGACTCGTGTTCTGAGTGCTTGGTCCCCTGCTGGGGATGCTGTTTTAGGAGGTTGTGGTCATTTGCAGGGGTGGGGACTAGCTAGAGGAAGTTGGTCATGAGGGGCAGGCCTTTGTGGACATCTTCGTCCCTTGGACTGAACCTTCTGGAATCATGACATAAAGGGAATCTTTCCTCATTTTCAGCTGTTTTCTAAGACGTTTTAGTCGCAGTGACAAACAGAACAGAAGGCCCATTACAAACTCTGTAGTCAGGGTTCCTAGTGATTTGCAGTTTGTACGGACACACCATTGAAAGCAAGCATTCTTTCTTCAATGTTTTTGCAAGCAGTCTAGAACATTTTTCTCCATATCATTGCAGACCCTTCCTATTATTAACTGATTTTTTTAAAACCTTGTTTAGGATGAGAATCTTTGGCAAGCCTTCCTAAGTCTAGGCAACACATGCCTCTTGTGTTCTCCTAAAACATCTTCTATTTACTGTTCCTTGTTGTGTTAGTCTGCTCACTACTGCTAATTTGTGCTATGTCCTGGTGACCCTACAAAGGACTCACTTGATCCTAAAGGTAAACACTGAAATGCTTTGCATATGTAAATGTAGGTGGTTCCTGTCACCAAGAGAAAGGGACTGCTGTCTAGGGCCATACATCTTAGCAAGCTGGGACTCTGATCCAGGAAACCTAGCCAAAGTCTGTCATGTCAAACCAGATGGATTTCCAAGGCAGAGCTGTCTTAGAGCACACAACCCCAGGGGGGTGATTCGCTTGGCGCTTAGCAGTCATTAATGCATATTCACTGGAAGAGTGGATGGAGCCCAGGGCACCTTAGGAGACTTCAGTATTGCAGTTCTGTCACAGAGACCCAAGGTCTGCAATCAGGCAGAGGTTTAGGAGGCCAGTTCCTGGGCTGCGGGTCAAAGAGGAGCAGAAGAATCCTGCTGTCTGGGGCTCAATATTCCCTCACAAGACTTCATGGTGGGAACACTTGGTTGAAATTGAACCACTTTCGATACATCTTTTTTTTTTGGATCTTGAACAAGACACTCAAAAGACGGTACTTTTAAGAAGCTATATATTTGATTTGTAGAAGTTTATTTTTAAAAAATTGCCAGGTGTTGGTGGCAGTGTAAGTCTTTAATCCCAGCACTCCAGAGGCAGAGGCAAGAGGATCTCTGAGTTCGAGATCAGCCTCGTCTACTAAGCGAGTTCTAGGACAGCCAGGGTTACAGAGAGAAACTACATCTCGAAAAACCAAAAGAGTTTTTCTTCAAGAGTGACAAATGAAACTCGAAGCATTATCCAAATAAAATGTTCAAAGCAGAAGAAAAGATCAATGTCCTTTTGAAAGAATATTTGAATCTAAAGGATTGCATAGAGGAAGTATCAGGAACTAGCCCAGTTTTCCATGCCCCGGATATTAGAAAGAATGTCTCGAGGCTGGCCCAGAACTGCGTGTGGGGACGCCCTGCCTGCTCTGTGGCTCCCTCCCTGAGGCTGGGCCAGGATGCAGTCCACAGCATGCGTTCATACAAGCTCCACTAGGTCTGAACTTACACGTTAGACACCTCACAGCTGAGATGTCAGAGATACTTTGCAGTCTCTTTCCCTGTCTGTAGGTTCCGGCCTTCTTCCCTTCCTGTGGGCCCTCCACATCCTTCTCCTTGACTTACTGAACTTCACAAAATCTCCTTCCTTGTTTGGGAAAAATGCAGTAGCCTTTATGATCTGCACTAACTCCTTCAAGGTAGTATTTTACAACATGCTCTGACATCAGGTCATGAGACTTGGGACCTCTGCTTCTGCGAATTTGCTTTTATTATCTAGCCCTTCTGAGCTCTAAGTTCCCTGCATGTTACGGAGATCCCAACCAGCAATTTTGTGACATGGTGTTGTTTGTCATGAGGGTAACTAAAGAAACCTATGTAAGGCAGCAGGCATGGTGGTGGGTACAATGATGGACACACCAGCCCCCCTCCTCCCAGCCAGTGGCACACAGCAGGGCTCTAGGAGTCTTCCCTTGCCTCTGAGTCTCCATGGAATTGCCCTGGTGACACCGGATGGATTTGAGAGTGGCTTTGCCATGTACCCTGTGCAGCAGCCACAGCCACAATGAGCTTGGCTGGAGACTGCAGTTACTAATCTAGTCTCTGTGTCTGTTGGCAATAAGGAAGATTCTTTCTGGGCTGCAGGATAGAATGTGCCAGAACAGCTTAATCACTGGCTTATTTATTAACCGAGTCAGGGAAACTTGAGCTGAGGACCCTAACTTAACATTTGGAGCATTAATCTTCACTTACCCTGTTTCCAGCTCTATCTGGATCCTTTAGTTTTTTTCTAAATACAAAAAGACAAAGCCAATCCAAATGAAACGATCAAGTTTATTGGCCACAGCGCTGGCATGGACAACTGAGGACCTGCCTCTTCATTAGAGATGCCACCCATTGTCACATGTCCTAATGCTGCTCCCAATTTCCTGATATTCATGCCCCAACCCCCAGGCTACAGGGATTTTTTTTAAAATGAGATTAAAGTGTAACCACTGCAAAGGTTCTGCGCTGAGTAAGCAAATAGTTGCCAAAGCAGAGCAGACTCAAGCCAGGGCTTTGGATGAGGGCTGCCTGATGGTTGAGCTTGCGCTCCAAGGATGGAAAGAGACCACAGGGCTGTAGGGGACCTGTAACTTCCTGTCTGCCACTGTGGTCAGGGGATGGGCCAGTCTTTTTGTTTTTAATTGTTTTTATTGAGCTATGTATTTTTCTCCTCTCCCTTCCCTTTCTCTCCCCTCCCTTCCTACCCTCTCCCATGGTCCCCATTCTCCCAATTTACTCAGGAGATCTTGTCTTTTTCTACTTTCCATATAGATAAGATCCATGTATATCTCTCTTAGGGTCCTCTTTGTTGTCTAGGTTCTCTGGGATTGTGAATTATAGGCTGCTTTTTTTTTTTTAGCTTTATGTCTAAAAGCTACTAATGAGTGAGTACGTATGATATTTGTCTTTCTGGGTCTGGGCTACCTCACTCAGTATGATGTTTTCTAGATCCATCCATTTGCCTGTAAATTTCAAGATGTCATTATTTTTTTCTGCTGTGTAGTACTCCACTGTGTAAATGTACCACATTTTCCTTATCCATTTTTCAGTCAAGGGACATATAAGTTGTTTCCAGGTTCTGGTTATGACAAACAATGCTGCTATGAACATAATTGAGCACATGTCCTTGTGGTATCCTTTAGGTATATACCCAAAAGTGGTATTACTGGATTCTGAGGTAGGATGTTTCCTATTTTACTGAGAAATTACTATGCTGATATCCAAAGGGGTTGTACCAGTTTGCACTCCTACCAGCAATACAGGAGTGTTTCCTTTATTCCACAGCCTCTCCAGAATAAGTTGTCATCAGTGTTTTTGATCTTGGCCATTGTTACAGGTATAAGATGGAATCTCAGAGTTGTTTTGATTTGCATTTCTCTGATGACTAAGAATGTTGAGCATTTCCTTAAGTGTCTTTCAGCCATTTTAGATTTCTCTGTTGAGAATTCTGTTTAAGTCTGTACCCCATTTTAAAATTGGATTATTTGTTCTTTTGATGAACAATTTCTTGAGTTCTTTGTATATTTTGGAGATCAGCCCTCTGTCTGATGTGGGGTTGGTGAAGATCTTTTCCCATTCTGTAGGCTGTCATTTTGTCTTATTAACCATTGTCCTTTGCTTTACAGAAGCTTTTCAGTTTCAGGAGGTCCCATTTATTAATTGTTTCTCTCAGTGTCTGTGCTACTGGGGTTATATTTAGGAAGTGGTCTCCTGTGCCAATGTGTCCAAGTGTACTTCCCACTTTCTCTCCTATGAAGGTCAGTATGGTTAGTTTTATGCTGAGGTCTTTGATCCATTTGGACTTGAGTTTTGTGCATGGTGATAGGTATGGGTCTATTTTCATTCTTCTACATGTTGATATCCAGTTATGCCAGCACCATTTGTTGAATATGCTTTCTTTTTCCATGTTATATATTTTTTTTGCTTTTTTTTTTGTCAAAAATCAGGTGTTCATAGGTGGATTGATATCCGGGTCTTCAATTCAGTTCCATTGGTCTGCCTGTCTGCTTTTATGCCAATACCAGGCTGTTTTCAGTACTGTGCTCTGTAGTAGGGTTTGAAGTCAGGGATTGTGATGGGGATGGGCCAGTCTTTGCAGAGGGCTCTATGTCACCCTTTTATAACTGAATTCTTTGTTATCTAATAAAGGTAGTTAGAACTGAGAGGTGGGAAGGTGAAAAGACCTGAATCCTGCGCTGCATGACCAGGATTTGGTCTGGATAAAACTTGAGTGGCAAAGGTACATGAGGAAAGTCTTCTGAAAATAGAGGCTAGTGTTCTCAGGTAAGAACTTCAGGATGCTGGGGTGAGGTAGTATTCAGTCAAGAAGTAAATTAGCAGTAAAGGTTAATATAGGCGGAAAATAAACACCCCACATGCCCTCTCCTTCCCTTGCTGAGAGAAGTCAGAGCTAATAAATGTGTTTGCTTCCCCTTATGACAGAGTCAAAAGCCTGCTAACTCCAGTGTGTTAGGTAAGAAGTGAGGGGTTCCTCCAGCGTAGAAATTCCAGGGACTCGGTCTCTAGGCTACTGACATAGTCCAATACCTGGTGCTGGCTATTGTTTAATCTTGGAAGAAACACGGCCCAAGTAAAGTCTAAACTTTGGCCAGTGGGGTCAGGGGAAGCATGGTTTCCTTTCCTTCACATTGGAAAGTGGTTCCTACACGATCTAGAATTGATCGTTTATAAAAAGCACCAACTGCAAGGACCTTTGTGAGATTTTGCAGTGTAACCCCGAATGTGACTGTGATTGCAGAGAGAGTGTTTCCGGCAGGGGCATTTGGATTGGGCTGCATCCAGACTGAGCCGAATGTTCAGCGCAAGACCCTGTGTACTATTTAGATAAGTCAGTTTTCTTCTGCCTCCCCTCTTCCCAGGGTCTTAGCCAGCTAGTCACCCAGCCCTGTACTTTACTCTGGGACCATTCAGCTTGCAAGGTAGCAGGATTTTTGGTCGCAGACAAAAATCCTTAAACCTATTCAGCTGGGTTGTGCAACCCTTATCCAGCTCTGGTAGATTGACTCGGAGAACTTTGTGCCAGGGGTGTCTCAGGACCTCAGCCAACAGTCTACTCTTCCCATGTGCAAGTTTTTAGAGAAAGACATTTGAGTTAGTGCACATTTCTAGGTGGAGAGGCAGGGAGGAGAGGGCCATAGCCATGGCGGCTGCTCTGCTCCAGACTTGACAAGGATGCCAAGCCAGCGGCTAACTCATTCAGTACATATTTTCTGAGTCTTTTGCCCAGAACCAGAGGCAATGGTGGTAAACACTACAGCCCCCGTCAACAGCAAGCCAGCAGTCTGTTAGGGATCACTGCAAGCAATCAGGGAACCATTCCATAGAAATGCCTCCCAGGATGACCCCAGTGTGTGCTGGGAGGAGAGCTGAGGGTGTTTAACTCAGAGGGCATCCAGGGAGAGGACTTTGCAAAGGGCAATGACACAGAGGCAGCAGAAAAATGAGTCATAGGATAGGTGTGGATCAAGGAACTCCAGATTGCAAAATGATTGCACCTCGGTTAGTGGTTGACCCGAGAGCTGGGAAGGAGCACACGGGGGTAGGGAGGAAAGTGGAACAGACCACATTTGCCTCAGTCAAGACCGGAAGCCTTCATGACTGCAGCAGAGCACGAGACTGCACTCCATCTCTTGCAACCTAAGCATATGTGAGTGAGAAATTCGAAATCGCACGGGGGCTACTGTGTGAGGGTGTATGCTCGGCCCAGGTGTCTATGCTAGAGATGTCAGCTCTCAACATGGCACCTCGTGATGGTCACCAAACTAATTTTTGCGCTTGGGTATGATTGCATTTCACTGGAGCTAGGGGAGCCTGTGAGCCTCCTGCTGCTTTGTGCTTCATTCCTCTTCAAGGGTCTGCCATGCCCTACATGGCACAACTGTGGGCTCCTTTTGAGCCTTGCTGCAGGGAAAGGCTCAGACCTTGGAAGCAGAAGCTGTAGCCTGGGTAACTTTTGCTTTCTAAATGAGACTACCTTCTTACGGGTTATATGAAAATCATACAAATTCCTTATACAAACTCAAGCATCCCAGAATTGTATACAACAGAAAGGAGAATTCCCTGCTTCCTCTTACCATCCCTCCCCCAAACATTATTCTCTGAACTGCAAAGAAATGCTTGTATTGTATGTCCAGTCATTTCCTAGAGTAGGTAAAACCAGACACCCCCCCCCACCCAGGGCCTTAAAATATCCTCCAGTAGTTTCTAAGAGGGGGCTATGGTGGTTGGAAAGAAAATAGCCCCAAAGGGAGTGGCACTATTAGGAGGTTGTAATAGGTGTGGTCTTCTTCACTGTGGAGGTGGGCTTTGAGGTCTCATGTTGGCTCAAGCCATGCCCAGTGTCTCAGACCACTTCTTGTTGCCTATGAGTCAAGATGTAAGGACTCCAAGCTACTCCTCCAACACCA
Source organism: Dicrostonyx torquatus (assembly GCA_028555095.1). Taxonomy (NCBI): domain Eukaryota; kingdom Metazoa; phylum Chordata; class Mammalia; order Rodentia; family Cricetidae; genus Dicrostonyx; species Dicrostonyx torquatus. The sequence continues at coordinate 7,932,536 of JAQHUG010000019.1, read as the reverse complement.
TGTCTGCCTGCACACCACTGGTGTGGGAGGTCCTTCAGTCTATGTGTTGTTTTTATTGGTTAATGAATAAAGAACTGCTTTGAGCCTATGGCAAGGGCAGAACAGAACTAGGTGGGAAAAGCTAGGCTGTATACCGGGAGAAAGGAAGGCAGAGTCAGAGAGAAGCCATGGAGCTGCTGGAGACAAATGCTGGGAACTTTAGCTGGTAAGTCACAGCCATGTGGCAATATATAAATAGAAATGGGTTAAATTAATATAAGACTTAGCCAATAAAAATCTAGAACTAATGGGCCAAGCAGTTAATAATAATAACTGTATTAATTAATACAGTTTCTGTGTGATTATTTTGGTTCTGGGCGGTCGGGACAAATAAGTAGCTCACCCCAACATACCACCATGTTGTACTATGATGATAATGGACTAAACCTCTGCAAACACAGTTGAAGGTTTTTGCTTTATAAGAGTTGCTGTGATCACAGTGTCTCTCCACAGCAATAGAAACCCTAATACAGAGGCTTACATGCATCTACATGTCTATTCCTTGGTTGTAACTCTGCATGCACTTCTCTGTCCTTCTCCCGTGTTTGATCCTACTGTAGTGCCTGAGGCTCGGAAAAGTTCATGGAAGCCAAATGTCCATGCCGTAGGAAGTATCTCCCTATCTTCTTGTCTCCAAACTAAGCAGAATTGGGATGCAAGGTTGCAGACAGATGTGACAGAGAATCATTTGTTCACTGTGTGTCCGTTTATCGTCTGGTACCCCTGGGGTCTCTGTTTTGATGTTGAATCTCAGGAGGTTTCTTTTGAATAAACTCATTCTTCTTCCCATGCTCTATGTTGGTAGCCTCACAGTTAGTCTCAGGGTTAAATCTTAGGATCCAGGAGGCCAGGCAGGGGGATTGTGAGTTCCAGGCCAGTCAGGGCTACATAGCCCCTATCTCAGAGGGGAAAGGAAGGAGGCCATTTTATTAGGTCCCTACAGCTGTTACATTGAAATATCTCCTTATGGCTATGTAAAGCACCTGAATATGTTTCCTTTTTCATTTTATTCCTTCAGCTCAAGTCCATGCGCACCTGGGTACATGTGCCTGGACACATACACGCACATACATGCATACATCACACTACCATCTCCACACACAGATAGTCAATATCAAGGCATTCCAAACAATAAGGATCCAGCTGATGGAGGGGCAATCCTTTTAATCATAACAATAAATAAGAATTCTGAGAAGTGTTTAGAAAGCAAACGGGTAAGTCTGAGACATGGTTCCTGGCACCGATATTAGGCAGCTCACACTGCCTGCAATACCAGTTCCTGGAGACCCAATCAATGTCCTTTTCATGCCTTCGTGGACACTTTGCATACAAGTGGTATGGAAGCTATACCTGGGCACATGCACTTACACAGCAAATAAATAAATTGATGAATTTGTTTTTTTGAGACAGGGTCTCTTTCTGTGTAGCCCCAGCTGTTCTGGAATTCACTATGTAGACCAGGCTGGTCTCAAACTCACAGAGGTCCTCCTATCTCTGCCTCCTGAGTGCTGGTAGCAAAGTTGTGGGTTATTCTGCCAGACTTAAATAAATAAATCCTAAATCAAGAAAGAGAAAAGGAAACAAAGGGTCTCAAGCACAACCTCTGGCTTATTTCAGCCCTACTCACCTGAGTACAAGGTGACGGAGTCATTAGGTCATAAGACAGGATTCCTACAAGATCACAGGTGACCTATCTCACTCTGTCAGCCTAGGAAGGACTGTCTATTTGGACAGAGTGGCTCGCTTTCAGCAAACAGCTTTAAGAAGGAGAGAAATGTGGGTTAGAGACTTCAGGAGAGAAATGTGTTGCAACAGTTGCATTCCTACACCTTACTACACTCCATAAAGGATCACAACCAGCTTCTTCCGTTGACAGATCCCTCAGCTTCCGAAGGGACAGAGACTGGCCCTCACTGTAAGCACTAGTAGACACAGTCCCGCCTGTCGAAGGTCAGACCCCTGTCCCTTTCACCGTCTCTTTACACTGTCTTAGAAATCTAACACAGGGAGTCAGAAAAGAAGTATCTCATGACATGACTCTTGCCCTTTGAGACTGTAGAATGTAACTTTCAGAAGTGCCCAGCTTCAGGTGGGTCGTATGAAGCTGGGCCGTGAGCACCGTCAGACCTGGAACTTGAAGGGAATGAAGGCAGAAAGAATCTAGCAAGATGGCCTTCACCTTCTACGCCATCAACTGGTGTCACATGGCCTGGGTTTCTCACAGGGGAATGACCAAGTTAAAAGAAGACCCATTTTGTGAAAATCTAACTCAATGGTATAGGCATGCAGACTGTGGCCCATGGGCTGCATACCACAATGGATAGCTACGAATGTAGCCCAACACAAAACAGCAACTTACTTAAAACATGAGATATTTTTTGCCTTCTATTTTATAACTTGATCACATGGCTCTCTAGTGTAAAATTTGAAGATAAGTCATATGGCAAAAGGTTGAAAACTCCTGGAATGCAATTTCAAGAAGTAGACACACAGACTCTTGGTTGGAAAGCCATTATTGTAGCCAACACAAAATATTCATCAGTGTATTCAGTCATTATAAGCAGCAAGAAACAAGACTATGTTAATCCAAGTGGGTTCAGCTCTCTAACATGACATAATTGGTATTTCAGGTTAATAGCTACATGGCCTGTACCCAAATCCCCCCTGGACCTGCATTAACAAACACAGGTTTTGTCCTGCCAGGAGTTCCTACAGCCCAGACTAGACCAAACAGGGATCCAGGCACCCCACGCTCTGTGCTCCAGTATGTCCTATCCTTCAGAATCCAGAATCCCTTCAGAGAATCCCGTCCCAAAGCTTTCACAGCCAGTACCTTTGGCTGTCTATGTATTATATTTATATTTTGAATATAAAAGTTCTTTAAAAAAAAAAAAAGTCCAAGACTGCGCAGACATGGTCTTCTGAGAGGCCTCTTATTAGCAGATTTACTTTCAGAACCCATTCTGAGCTTTGCAGCCTCTGGGTCACTGAGGGTTACTGGAGGGCTATCGAAGGATTAGGGGCTTTGCTGAATGAGCAGGGACACGGGAACTGTCTGCTAGAGTGCCTCTTCTGAAACAGAGCTGATCCTGCTACTCTTTGATGTCTCCTCCAGCTGTGTGCAGAAAGTTAGCACCTAGCCATCTTCTGCATCACCCCGAGGAGGGAGGGGCTGTGAGAAATGCAGATTCCTGGCTTCTTCTCTGACCGGCCGAATCTGGACTTCTGCACGCAGAGTTCAGGGATCTACTGTGGGCTGATGCAAACTCCCCTGTGTAGTGTTCCACCCAGTACTGCTTAAGAAGCACAGCACCCCGTGGGATAGAGCCCGGCTGTGGAACACAGCACTCAGAGCCCAGCAGGATGTGCTTCTATTTGCGGGTCTATCCTGTCGGGTTTGCTGGAAACACCTACGAAACCCACATCTGTGTCTAGCCACACTGATGCAACTCATAAAACTTGTCCGAGAGTCTTACTCACTCTTGTGGTTTTAATGCCTTCTGTGCCATTCCCCAGTTCCTACCTTCCTCTTGTTATTTTTGTTGTTGTTCTTAATAACCAGCTTAACTATCATTTCCTTTGGATTAGGTGTATCTTCTCCACTTATCTCTTGGTGGCACACACATGGAATTATAACCATTTGATCCTCCCTCTCCCTCCCTCCCTTCCTGTACTCCTCCCTCCCTCTTTTTCTTCCTTTCTCCTTTTGGACTATAAGCCCCACAGAATGGAAACCATGTCTTATGCTTGGCTGCATCTTGGTCCTGAGCTGGATCTCAGAGACAGGTGGGGATGAATCAGATCTTGTTAGAGGCTCCAGAGCTTTGTGGCTAGTTGGGTTGGTTGTGTCTTCTCAATAAAATATTTATAATAGTGATTTCAAACTCTGGTCTTTAAAAGACAAGGCACCAATAAACAAAGAATAAGCACAAGCTAGGAGAGAAACCATGTACAGTTTACTAGAAATATATGGCATAAATGACAAGTAGGGCTGTGGTTGGCGATAAAGCCATACTCTGGGCCAGTATGGCACTAGTGGAGATGGTGAATGGGCTACTCCCATTATAATAGGAAGTGGGATCGAAACTAAGAAAGTCACCCCACCCTAGGACCTCCAGGAAAAGAGGACAGAGAGCAGGAGCCTGGGTCAGCATCAGTAGAGGCATTGCCAATTAAAGTTTGTGGGGACAGGGTGATGGGGGGGGCACACAAAAAGATTCTCCTAGGTTGTATGACTGAACTTCTTTATCATGGAGAGGTGTAGAGCCAACCATAAGCCAGGTTTCCATTCTGTGGGCTTGTAGTCCAATGGGGGGGGGGGAAGAGAGAGAGAGAGAGAGAGAGAGAGAGAGAGAGAGAGAGAAACCCACATGGCTATGATTCTGTGTGAGTACTGTCTTGAGGCAGATATAAAGCATGTCTAATCTGAAGGAAATGGTAATTAATCCAGTTGTTAAGAACAAACGAATAATAGCAAGAGGGAGGGAGGGAGAAAGGACAGGTAGAGGGGTGCCGTAAGCAATGGGGGAGAGAAAGAAAGGTTTCATGAGAGAGAGGCAGGTTTTATGAGGTGTATCGGCTTGGCTAGAAGTGGAGATGCAGGTTTCATATATGAGGTTCCGGTGAATGAAAAAGAAAGGGAAGGAAGGACATGGCTGCTCCCAGGGATGGCAGAGGGGAAAGTTTATTGTAGACATGCGGGAGAGCACAGCCAGAGGCAGGGGCGTCTGGGAGAGTCCAGAGTGGTCATGACCCTGAGCCATGACCCTGAGAGGAAGAAGGGAGAGGGGAGAGCCAGACCAAGATGCCAGGAAGGTAAAGATAGATGAAAGGGCCAGGTATCCAAAATGGTTGGATTGTGTAGGGAAGGGCAGCTGGGGGAGGGAAGCCCAGCCTAATACCTAGGCTGGAGAACTTTAGGGTAGGGGAGGAGGTATGCCAGGCAGGAAGACCCTGTAACAGGTGGGACTGGGGGATGCTGGAAGAACCTAGCAGCAAGGTCAGCTTTGGTATGTTAAGTAGGCACCTCTGTCAGTTGACCAGGTTTGAGATCTAACAGCAGGCTAAAGCCAAAGTGTCTTAGGCCACTCGAAATCCTTCTGAAAGTCTTGCAATGTCCACCGCCAAACCAGACTTAACATCCTGTGACTACCACCGTCCTTAAAGCACATTCCAAGGAAGCCACCGTTTTCCATAGTTTTGCTCTGTACCACCTACCCGTTGGTACCACCCATATATTCCCCAAAGCCTTTGATCTATGACTTCGCCCTGTAATTAGTGAAATCTCTCATGAAACCACTCCACTGTGAGCGTGGTGTCTAGGGAACCAGGATCCTGGGCCACGATCACTTCTATCTGGCTCCAGAATAAAACCTTTTATTCCCTACAAAGTTGTGAGTTTTTGTTAGTTTATTTATTTATTTGCCTAAATAGTGCCAAGGGGCTGTGCTTCTAAGACCATTAATTGTACCAAGTCCTAAAGCAGCAAGTAGATACATGGTTACGCTTGGTTACAACGTTGCCAAGGGTCAGGAATCAAATAAAAATTGTGCCAAAAACAGTGAAGAATTGGACAAGGCAGGACTAGCACTGCTCGGCAGGGGCACCTGGGCCAACTTAGCACACCTCATTATGAGGCTTTGGAATGAAGGCCTTGTTTGGGGCTGTCAATAAAGGACCGATGATCTGGGTGTGTGTTCTTGGCAATACACACCTTTGGGAGGGAAGGCATCGAGGTTAAGAAGCTCTTGAAAAAACCTATCCAGGAGCTAGAAAACATCATACTGAGTGAAGTAACCCAGACCCAGAAAGACAATTATCATATGTACTCACTCATAAGTGGTTTTTAAACATAAAGCAAAGAAAACCAGCCTACAAATCACAATCCCAGAGAACCTGGACAACAATGAGGGCCCAAAGAGAGACATACATGGATCTAATCTACCTGGGAAGTAGCAAAAGACAAGATCTCTTGAGTAAATTGTTAGCATGGGGACTATGGGAGAGGGTTGAAGGGGAGGGGAGAGGCAGGGAGGGGAGCAGAGAAAAATGTAGAGCTCAATAAAAAGAAAAAAGAAAAAACCTGTCCAGCCTCCTTTCTCTGATCTGCTATTGGTCAAGGTCTGTTATAATTTACAAAATGGTCACCACCTGTCTTGCTGCTCTTACTGACCACAAACAGCCCTTTTTTCTGGGGCTTTCTCAAAATGAAGTCGGCTCGTGTAATGATGGCCCAGTAACTTTCTTACATGAGGTTTTACTAACACTTCTAAAGCTATGAGCCTCTGGATGTTTGCAGGAGAGAAAACATCCCCCTCCTGCTTTGTTTTTCAGGCTTTTCAGTCTTAGCGCGCCGAGAAGCCTCTGCCTGCCCTTTCCAAGCCGGCAGATCTGTTCCCAGAGGCATGGGCAGCCTCGGTTTACACCAAATGTCTCACTTCTCCTATAGCTTTTGTAAATCCTTGGGTCTTGTTTCTACATCTTGGCCTGTATCTACAGGTCTTTTCACCTCATGGAAAGGCCGATTGGAACAATGCTGACTCCTTGGATTACTTGGATTAACCCAATAATGTTGGGTTACTCGTGGAATTATGATGTTGGAGAACGCGGTGAAAGCTTGGGCTCTGATTCCCACCTACTCTCAGGAGCAGGCGTCTGCGCCCGCCCGTGGTGCCGGGTTCAGCATTTTATCTTCTCCATTGAGGCTGCTTCAGCCTTGTTTCAGCTTTGTTATCCACTCCACCCTAACCTTCCGGTCCCAGAGTTTGTCTCCTCCCAGCTTCGTAGGCCCTGCTGCTGTTCTGGCTCCCCTTCCAGCTCGTGCTGTTGTAGAATCGCCATGCTTCTGTGAAGAGCTTGACTAGTATATACACGCCCTGGCTCACTTCCGGCCTGAGAGCAGGGTGTGAATGCGGGCTGGAGACAGGACTGGGGCTGTTAGGACTTGAGTCCAACCGTGGCTCTGGTATTTAAATTTCCTGATGCCCTCAGATTAGCTCTGCAAACATTTATTTATTATTTATTTAATTTTACTGGCTCTAATTAGTAGTTTACATTGTTTCTTGAGAACATGTTAACTATTGCTGAAAATGCTAAATATTGAAAATATTTCCTTAACTACATAGATGTGCTCTTTGTCAATTTCCAAATTCCTTTCTTCATCTGGTTTTGTAACGTCCAGGGCCACAAACCCCCATCTGCCATGCTGCGAACGCCTTCAACTAGCCAATTCACTTTTCCATAGTGAAATAGGATCATCGGACACAGGCATTCATTTGTTGTGGCTGTTAAAAAAAAAATCACAAGCAAGTCCAAGAATGTGGTTATGAAAGCCGAGGCCCGTTGCCAAAGGATGATTGTGTATGTGTGCTACCGGTGGGTCATGTGCTCTGTTACGCAACATCTGACCTTTGATCCCTGGATGTCATCCAGTGAGTAGATGCAGTGAGTAGATGCCTAGGAAACGGCTTGTAGCCTCGGTGGGAGCTAGATGGCTCTTTGGAGTTCTGATCCTGTTTGTAAACACTCTCTCTGCTGGTACTTCAGTTCCAAACTGGGCAACGGGATTCTGGATATTCTCAGAGCTCTCTGTGATATCCTACAGTGCAATGTGTTTTCAGTGTGGCAGTTCCAGCTTGCTCTGCTGAACTTCAACAAACTAGGCAGCTCATTAACGAGAAAAACCTTAGGCACGTTATATTTAATAGCATGATGTTGAGCAGAACAATAGATTCATTTAGTATCAGATATCGCTCTGGATAAAGGCAGTTTGGGGAGTTCTACTCCACAGTTTGGGCCGAAAACAAAAGTGGCCCAGGGAGGCAGCCTGCTTGGTTACAGGTCGGCATTTGCTTTCTTTGGATATGTTCACTGTTTGGCAGTCTATGGTTGACGATAAACTCACCTACTATGATTGGCAAAGTCTTGGCTAGTTGTTAAAGAATATAACCTCAAATTAGGTTGTGGTTTATCTGCATATTGCAGAGTTATATTTTGCTACATTAGAAGACACTTTGGGCTAAATGTTATGTATCATTTGTTGCTCAATTTTGAGAGACGGGTCAAAGCCCTGCGTACCAACACCAGTTTCCCTCGCTGCCCTAATGGACTCACTTGGTCTCAGTATGGAGTAAACGTGAATATATAATACCAAATTACTTGAATGATCCTGTATGTTTTCTTCTTAATTTTACGATTCTAATCCTAGACATCATTGTTGAAAAAGGATGGTGGCAGAGAAATCTCCAGGATTCTCAAGCTTGAGTATAACACATCAGGGACACTAAGGCAGGAGGAATGCCTGAAGTTTGAGGCCAGCTGGGTTATATGGTGAGTTCGAGGACAGCCTGACATACATAGTAAGATCCTACCTAAGAAACAAATAAAAAGGGGGGAGGGCCCCTGGGAACTCTATGAGAGTATTTCCCTACTAAAGGAACCTAACACACTTTCTTCTCTTTCAGGCTTGGCTATGGGCAGTGGTGGGCTCTGGTTATAGAAGTATTATGAGCCCTCACCTACTGATCCTTCAGGCAATGATAGGCTGTGTATACGATGGTCCCATAGATTAGACTGGACCTGGAGAATTCTTGGCACCCAATGACCTAATAGTGATGGTAAGATTGCAGCAAAAATACATCACTCACATATTTGCGGTGATGCTAGTTCAAACACCCCACTGTGTACCCATCAAATGAAAGCAGAGCATCATACTTATGTAATGTACATAATACTTGACAATGATAATAAAGGACTATGCTACTGTTTTATGCATTTGGTATAATATCCTTTACACTGTTGTTTTTGCACGTGCTGTTTCTATATGGGGGGGGGAGCTCCCTGTAAAACAAGTGGGCCATGTTAACGCAGCAACAGCCTCACGCGTCTCCTCTGTTCTGTATCTCCGCACTGCAGTAGTGTCAGCTGTGCTTGATTTAATCTTGTATTGTTCATCAGGACTTCAAGATCCACTGCTAATTTCACCAACAAGAGACCAAGGGGGAATGGTAGTCTTGGAAGTAGAATTAGAAGCAGTAAGGATGACGTAGGTGGGAAAGCAGTAATGGTTACTGAGTGCCAGTCAGTTATGTCCCATCAATCACAGTTACCATCCTGATGAACAAAAATGAGAACAATGGAAGCAGTTACGTAATCTGTTTCACAGAAGGCAGTGAGACTAAGAAAATTTTCAGCCGGGCCTCTATCGCTTATGGAGAGACTTCCACTGATCTGGACTAAAGACCAGGCAGAGAAGCATAGCCCTGTCAGCACCGTGGCTGACACAAAGGTTGATCTCATTGCAAGAAAAGGCTGGACCAAGCAATGATGTTGGATTTACTATAAACCCTGGGTGAGTGAAGTGGTTAAGAAAAAATTATTCAGTTTGTGATGTGTAAAGAATTCCGAGTCTCAGAATACCAATGTGAAGACAGCTGAAGAAATTCTGGAAACTCTGGGTGAGTTCACTTCAGGGGAAAACTACTTAGTAGAGCCAATTTTATTAGAGTTCAATGTATAAAACTCCCCTGTTTTAGTGATGAATGCCTGAGGGGACTCTCACCTTTAGGAGGGCAACTCAAGGCTGGACTTCAGGTTTCCACAGACAGATCAAAGTCTGGCTTCAGGGTGCTGATGCAGGCTACAAGTTGAAACCCTTTGTGATCTGGAATAGCAGGAGTCTCCAAAACTTCCAAGTGTACCATTGTGCCTACATCGCCAGCATGCAACAGAAACAGGAAGTCATGGTAACGGCGTGGGAACATGTAAGTCAGCTCTCTCATGATGCTGTCTTGAGTGGCTATGGCAGCAAAGCAGAGAAACACTGTTTGGAGAGAGATCTTTAAGGATTACTCTACTGTTACTGATGCTCCCACCCATCAACCCTTCTGCTGGCCTTACAGTCACATCCCAATACTGAAGTGACGTCCTCCCTCCAGATACCACTCTCTGCTTTGCCCAAGCCATTGCGGGAGCAGAAAGACACAGATGTAGTTCTGTGAGAATGAAAACACCCATGACTGTGTCAAGACCCTATCTTGGATTTGAGGTGATATAACCAAGGAGTGTTGGGATGGCCACTGAAAGAAAACAAAGGTTTGCCCGTGAGTAAGGGTTTGCCAAGGATGAGCGACTTTCAGAATTCCACAAGGCTAAGCTGAACTGTCAACGAACTTGACCTGCGTGTGGTTGAGGATGAGATCTAGGAGCTCCGAGGAAGTGACTAATGAAGAGTCCTCAGCTCAAGAAGAGAGGCACATAGCTGGAGAAGAGAGAGGAAAAAAGAAACCGAAGAAGTTCAAGGAGGAGGAGGCCAAGAAGAGCCACAGAATTACATAGAAGTTTCTACAGCCTTCAACAGTCCTCAAAAGTTTGAAAGCATGACCCCAAGAGCAAACGTTTTCATGAATAGAGGACTATTCGAGGCGAGCTGCCTGCTTCCAAGCACACCTGTGATGAAAGGGGTCGAGGCAAGCAAAGCACCAAGGGCCGCAGTGATGCCATCTTTCTGTTCCCGCAGTGGCTTGGGCAGAGCAGAGAGTGGCATCTGGAGGGAAAATATCACTTCGATATTGTCATGTGAGCACATTGTCAGTAAAGGGCCGATGTGTGGGAACATGATCAACTGTAAGCACAAGCTTGAAAGATCGCTCTCCAAGCACGCTTCTCAACTCAAGTTGGCACACAACTCAAGAGTACATATTGGGAAAAGAGCTGAGTCACCATGACATACGGTTCCGGCTGCACACTGAAAGGTCTGATATCCCTCAATAAGTGGCAAGGCCTTCCTGAGAGATTCCAGCAGAAGACATTGTTGGCGTAGGGGGTGACAGCTCCGTGTGAGTTATTCCACTGAAAGCCTTCTAATGAGAAGAACTGAGCAGGTCATTCCCAAATGACTCTAAGCTTGTGTTTTGATCAGTAACCAAAAAGTTTTAAAAGAAAAACAGTGAAAGAATAAAAAGTCTAGTTGGATATGGTAGTTTATGCCAGTAATTCCAACGCTCAGGAGATGGAGACAAAAGGATCAGGAGTTCAAGGATATTATTAACTACAAACTAAGTTTGAAGTTAGCATAAACTACATAAGAGCCTGGCTCAATTTTCTTAATAGAAAAAAGTTTATATAATAAGGGTATAAAGAAACTTTTTTTATGCAACTACATGAGTTTGTGCTTTTAGTAGTGTTCTAAAAAGTTTAAAAACTAGTTTGGTGGCAAAAAGCTACAGTATTATGAAATGAAACTATTATTGAAGAAAGAAAAAAATAATAAAGTAAATCTAGTGTAAATTATATGTATGGTGTCTATAAAGTCTACCTGGGTGCAGAAATTCTGGGTCTCCACATTCATCCACCACTCAGTTACCAACACTAAAGTTTTGGCAGCCCTGTAGGGACTCTGGCCCACTCACTCAATTGGTAGGCATGGCTCTGGCAGGCCTTGCCGGTCTCTCCCAGAGGCAGTCCTTTGTCCCCCACCCCAAGACAAATACCCCTGTGCCCTTTCCTTTGCTCCCTTCCCCTTTTCCCTCTTCCTCTATACCCTGTCTTTGTCCCTTATCCCTGTCCTCTGTCCTTCTGGGGCAATTAAATCTGCTTTGTGCTGAGAACTTGGTCTCGGGGGTCCTGAGCTGACACTTTTCCTTTCAGCCTCTATGACTGTTTGTTGTAAAATGGCGTGAGAGGGACCCGAGGACTGCATGGTGGCTGAGGGCCAGAGGCCTCACTGCAGGCAGGAGACAAAAACACCATGCAGGTAGAGCTTAAATATGGAGTTTAGTGAGAGAAGGGTAAAGGGGAGGGGAGAGGGAAAGAGAAATACAGAGAGGAAGAGGAAGAAGAGGCAATGACCAGCCTGCCTCTTCAGAAGAGCAATGGGAAAGATAGGGAGAGGGTGGAGCTTGTCTCTTAAAGGGACCTTTATACCTGCATAGTAACACAGCAACCATAGGACCCTGGGCTGGCTGGAGTATTGCCTGGGTTCACCCTGCCAGGTGACAGGGGTCAGCACAGTGCCTGAATCCTAACACTGCTGAGTTCCTTTAAGTTTTAAATTGTGTCCTCAGTGCCTTTTCTGTTTGTATAAACACACCCTACCCCCTGTGTTACATTCGCCTGCGGTAGTCATAAGGTAACACGCTGAACATTTTATAGCCGCGAAAAAATAGGCTAGCCCATGCAACCTTTTATAGGCTATACTATGTAGGTCTATATAAACATGCTCCATGGTATTCATACAATAATATTGCCTACTGATGCATTTCTCAGACTGTATTCCATTTGATACCTGGCAAAACATTTCGGGGCAAGTAACAGGAGAGGCAGGAGTGAGGAGTAACAGCTGATGCCGTGTGGAGGCAGGACAGGGGATCAGCATTCCCTGCTGACCCAACATGCCCCCACAGCGGCTGGAAAAGAGAATGTTTGATCAGAGATAGGTTAAAAATTGTTTACCTAGAATTCCACATAGACATAGCTCCTGGGCAAAGTCCAGTGAGAAAAACACTTTCCCATAGCCCCTGTATGCTGCAAGGTTTCAGAACCACATCTAGTAAGAAAAATAAGGACTGGGCGGTGGTGGCGCATGCCTTTAATCCCAGCACTCGGGAGGCAGAGGCAGGTGGATCTCTGTGAGTTCGAGGCCAGCCTGGTCTACAAGAGCTAGTTCCAGGACAGGCTCCAAAGCCACAGAGAAACCCTGTCTCAGAAAAAAAAAAAAAGACTTAGTTCAGTGCACAAGAGATCCACCCACACCCCCAAAAATATCCCAATTGTGGGCTGGGCTGTGGCTCTGCTATGCTCTGGATTGGATCCCCAGCACTGAGAAAGGAAAAAACAAAATAAAACCTCAACATATTTGCTACCAAATATAGAAAACCTATCTATGACATACCTATAAAAGATATATTGAATCCAGGTGGTGGTGGCATACACCTTTAATCCCAGTCCTCAGGAGGCAGAGGCAGGTGGATCTCTGAGTCTATAGAGTGAGTTCCAGTACAGCTGGATCTATACAGAGAAACACTGTCTGGAAAAAATCAAAAAACAAAATAACAACAACAACAAACAAACAAAAAAAACCCAAAAGATATATTGTGCTTCCCAGCATTATATAACCAAGACCTGAGACCCGCCGCTGATAGCTGAGTAACTTATGTGATGTCACTGGATTGACTTGGTTCTTTCTCATTATGTGAGCTTATGCACCATCATCCTGACGAAGGCAACAAGAGGCAGTCTAAAACCCAACACTTTAGCTGGAGATGGAAGGAGGTAGGGGAAGAGTTTCAGGGGTTGCTGGTTTAGTGACTAGAGAGGACTGTGTGGATTTTTGTACTTCCCACAGAAGGCAAGGACTTGGAAATAAAGTTTTATTCCTCTGGTTCCCTGTTGACCTTTCCACGCAAAGGCAAACAAGACTGACTTTCTCAAAGAGATTCTCTCTTTGTAACCCTGGTTGTCCTGGAACTCAGAGAGATCAGCCTGCTTCTACCTCCATAGGGCTGGAATTAAAGATGAACACTGCCATTTCTGGCCCATTATGGTACTTTTAGCATGATTCAATCTCTAAATGAGCAAGACATTTTTCTTTTTTTTTCTTTTCTTTTTTTTTTTTTTTTTTTTTTTTTTTTTTTTTTTTTTTTTTTTTGGTTTTTTTGAGACAGGGTTTCTCTGTGGCTTTGGAGCCTGTCCTGGAACTAGCTCTTGTAGCCCAGGCTGGTCTCGAACTCACAGAGATCCGCCTGCCTCTGCCTCCCGAGTGCTGGGATTAAAGGCGTGCGCCACCACCACCCGGCCGACATTTTTCTTAATTTACATAAGTCCTGGGTCTATAATTTTATGCATAAAATTAATGCCAGAAGATTGTTTTGATTAGATAAGCCCATTATCAAAATGTACCTAGCTGAGGCATCTAATGAATCTGAACTGGCTAGATATTGGATGTAGTTCATTCTATATCCAGTCGAATCTAAGTCAAGACACAGGTTTGTGAAGTTCAAGATCCAAGAGAGAACTCTCCCCTGACCTCCAGTGACTGGGACAGGCCAAGGGCACAATGGACCCTGACCAGGCAGCTCTGTCCAGTCATTAGCACTCCTGGAATTCTACTTGAAATCTCACCTCTGGCTCCTCTCTCTTAGGAAGTAAAATGTTACACACATTCAACAGGGGTTAACTGAGCAGACAAAAGACTGACGAAGCAGATGGTTCCTGTGGTGGAGGTGATCCAGAGAGCACTACAGCACAGTCAGAAAAGCTGCTGAACCACACAGAAACAGCCTGGTGATACAGTTTGGTATGTCCCTTAAATGGACATATTTCCTTATTTGTAGTCTGTGGCTGGCAGAAAACTTGTGATTAGCCAGTTAGTTTTAAGACTAAACTATCTTATTAGGTTTAATTTAGGGTAAAGCAAGCTTAATTTAACTCAGTGGTTGTCAACTTTCCTAATGCTGAGACCCTTTAATACAGTTCCTCATGTTGTGGGGACCCCAACCATAAATTTATTTTCATGCTACTTCACAGCTGCAATTTTGCTACTGTTATGAATTATAATGTAAATATCTGTGTTTCCTGGTGGTCTTAGGTGATCCCTGCGAAGGGGCCAAGGGGTTGTGACCCACAGGTTGAAAACCATTGACTTAAGTTATTTGAGTTTCTTGGGAGTGAGCAGATTGAGATCATGCCTGAGCATGGTTCACCCCCTTGCCAAGCCAAGCTGCCTCTTTGGAACTGACCTTAGGCCTATTGCTGTCATACACAGGGAACTGCAGGCATGCCCCAGCTTTGGCTTAGTCTAGAGAAGTATTTCTCAACCTGTGGGTCGTGACCCAATGGGACTCCTTCACAGGAGTCACATAAGACTATCAGGAAACACATATTTCAGATATTGACATTATGGTTCATAAAGAGTAAGAAATTACAGTTATGAAGTAGCAACAAAATAATTTTATGGTTAGGGGTCACCACAACATGAGGAACTGTATTAAAGGGTCACAGCATACAGAAAATTGAGAACCACTGGTCTAGAGGGCCATGTGTCTGGATGTGGGGGTGAATGAAAAGAGATGTTTTTATCATATTATTGCCAACGACATATTTGTCAACAAAACTATGATAGGGACGTAACTGACTTGAGCCATTGCTCTGAGGTGTGCTGTGTTTCTGTGTTTCTGAGCACGTCTGTTCCACATACATCATGCCACCCAGGGCCCCAGAGCCCTTCCAACTGTGCTCTGGCATGCTGAGTCCTTCAGGATATTTTTATGGCTGAAGCTGGGTTATTGGGTTACAGACCTGGGAAGGTGGATCTGAGGGGCTTTTCTGCTCGGATCTTGCACACATCTTTTCGACTATTTAGCCTAGAGGGAACACTTAGTTCAAGTTTCTGAAATGTAGTTCTTATGTGGGCAACTGTGCAACAAATCATACCCTCTTCTAAGAGAAAAGTCTGGGTATCACGTGGCAGCAGCCTTCCCACACCCTAGCCTTTTAGATCACTTTCTTCTGTGTTGTGAGCTCAAAGCCAGACGCTGATGTGGGCTGCAGGAGAGACAAAGGACTCAGAAGGCCCTGCACTGAAATTGATGCCCCTCTATCGCCATCTTCAAACCCTAGATAATTGCTCTCATATTTTCCCTTTGCACCGCATCCAACCAATTATGCACCCAATTCTGCCCTCTGGTTTCCCCATTAACATTTTCATGCTACCCACTTACTGAAAATCTATTATGTAATCAAAACATCAGAAAAGAGCATATGAACAGCAGAGGCTACAAAGATGAGTAAGATTCAAGTTCTAGGATCTTGCAATCTAGTAGTGGAATGAGAGCAGTTGTGAAATATTCCTCTACACTGTGTGAATATAAATCACTCTGATTGGTTTAATTAAAAAAAAAAACCTAAATGGTCGGTAGCTAGGCAGGATTGGGGCGGGCAGAGAAGGGCAGTGTCTGGGGAAGTCACCAGCCAGACTCAGAAGAAGCAGCATGGAAAGTACACAGATGCCTTAAAAGAACCTTGGGACAGCACACGGATGAACAGAAGTGGGTTAGTTTAAGTTATAAGAGCTAGTTAAAAATAAACCTAAGCTTTTGGTGAGCTTTCATAATTCTTAGGAGTCTTTGCGTGGTTATTTGAGAGCCAGCAGTCCAGATGAAAAACTCCACCTACAAAAACTGGAATAAATTGTCACTCAAAATAGTTTACAGGGCATTTAAGATGGCTCAGTGGATGCTTATTACTCAGCCTGATGGCCCAGATTTGATTCCTGGGACCCGCATGGCAGAAGAAGAGAACCGACTTCATGCTCTTCTGAAACCCTCTTACAGTAAATGACTCCTCCTGTCTCCTCCTTGGATAGTCTTCTCTTGCATGACCTCAGAGTTGTTAACCCACCTCTAGCCAGGGTGAACCAGAGACTGCCAACTGTGCTCACTATATCCCACGGTCTCTTGTCAGTGGCAATTACTGGGCCTCAGCGTCTCTCCCCCAAAGCCCTCCAGGGCTCTGGAGAACAGCCACACCATGATGTAACCTGAGAAGTACTTCTGCAAAGAGGGTTTAAACAAAGGCCATGTGTAGCTCTGACAGGGAGTCTATCTTGAAAGAAATCTGTCCCCTTTCTTCATCCAGGTGTTGTAAAGTTCAGATTAAAAGAATTAGTTTTGTCCAGTGGTGGTGGCACATACTTTTAATCCCAGCTCTTGGGAGGCAGAGGCAGGTGAATCTCAATGATTTTGAGGTCAGCCTGGTCTACAAAGCGAGTTCCAGGACAGCTAGGACTGTTAGACAGAGAAATCCTGTCTCAAAAAGCAAAAAACAAAACAACAACAACAAAAAACTACAAAGAAAAGGATTTGTTTCTAATTCTTGATGCCTTATTAGCGATTGTCTTCTAATACCCCTGCGGCAGATAAGCTCACCAGCACCTGGGAGGAGTGTGAGAACATGGTCCATGAAGGAAGCTGAGGGAGGAGATTCTGAGACCTTGTGAGAAAATGCCAAGGTAACAAAAGTCTTCTGATCTGTTTCTCCACAACATGGGTTGTTCTTGGATGTGCTTTCCTGCTCCTCGCAGGTGGAGCGGGCAGGAGTGAGTTCACTTCAGATGATTCCTTACAACTGTCTCTTGTCATTTGTTTAGATGCCTCCATGGACAGACATGTTTCTGCCATGTGTCTTGTCCTTATAATCGTATAGAGACTGAACTCATGAGAACTTTTCTCAGGTGACCCTTCTTAACCCTCAGAGTTTAAATTGTCTGATGCTCCGACTAGAGTTGGCTGGCTGTTACATGAGACTATATTCCCCCTCATTTTCAGGCACCCTCCCCCAGGTTCATGCTGCCAGTAAAACAGTAAACAGAGGAGACCCAGCATTTTATACCGCCTTCTTTACAAGGACATGTTGTTAGGATCATGCTGGCCTGCCCTGTCATCTGACAGGATGTGCCCAGGCAGTGCCCTGGCCAGCCCAGGGTCCTCGATGCAAACACCCCTTTAAGAGAAGCTCCACCCACCCCTTTCTTCTCTTTCTTTCCTCAGAGGCAAACAGGTCTCGTCTTTTTGCTCCTGTCTCTCTCTGTCTCTGTCTCTCGGCCTCTTTGCTCATCCTCCCTCTCTTTCTCTCTCTCTCTTCCTCCTCCTCTATACCCCCTTTTTAATATGACTTCGCACTCACTCTGCATGGTGTATTCACCTGTCCCTTACCCATTGCGGTTTGAACCTCACTCACATGCACGCATGGGACCTGCAAAGCTTTCACTAGCACCGAATCTTTCACATAGGAGGTCTAATAATCCAAGAGTCGGCCCTGCTCATTCACGTCCCTTTGTGCCCTGTCCTAATTGTATCTGATGAGGAGGCACTCAGATATGCTGATTAAAAAAAATAAAAAGATATAAACTTTACATTCAAAGAGTATCAGTGGGTAGTGCACACTTGGGCTACCCAGTGGGTGTTTTTCTTAAACCCTGTGAAGACTTTAGACGTGACATTACTGTAAGTCTCATGTCCCCGTCTCTGGCCTCCATCTTTGGAGGTCCCATCCCTGTGTCTGTCCGTCGTCGTCCTCCGTACCCCCCCACCCCCGGAATCCCATTAAACCTGGATATTTCTTAATTTGGCTTGTTGTGATTTGGCTTGATTGGGATTTTGCATCAGCAGAGAGCTCGCGTGTTAGGAAATTTCTTAACAATTACAATGAGCCCTTTCACTTCCACTCCAGTGTTGCAAGATTTTGCCATGACTAGTATGGCTGTGTCACCGACTCCCGTGGAGTTCACAGCAGCTTGAGGTACACTTACCCTCTGAGAAAGTCTGAAACTACAGCATATGCTGGACATTAGTGAAGTCAGGGTTTAGGGGGCAATTAACGAGCAGTTCACGAGGAGAGCGTAGTTTATTCCTCCTTCCCATCGCCCGCACACACCCACCCTCCTCCCACCCCACAAAAGCAGAGCCCCTCAGAATGAAAGTGGCACTAAACAAAGCCACTGGGCAGGGAACTACTCTTTGATGGTCTGGATGAAAAGGTGACTGCCTTCGGGTAGGTCAGTTTTGCCAGCAAGGAGTGGGCGAGTTTTGGGTTCCTTCTGGAAGAGCCTCCTTGAGTTCACTGTGGGCGCCTCGTGTGTTTGCCTTCCGCTGCCGCAGGGCTGTTTTCCTTAGCCAGTTGTTCAGTTGTTCCCGTGGGCAAAGGCTCCTGCTGCCCAGCTTTCTCTTCAAGCTATAGGAAACAAACGACAGAAGAGGAATCAGCCTGAGGAAGGTCAGCGGGACACTTCTCATCCTGGCTTTCTGGAGCAGCAGAGTTTTAGGTGTCAAGGTGCAGCGTTGGCAGTCTCTGGAGGAAGCTCAGCTGTAGGGACTAGGAAGGAGTCTATTTGACGGCCAAGGTTCTGGGCTGTTTTGAGTTCTTAGCTGTGGAGTGAGCAGGCCAGATGCGGTCTAAGGTCCACACATTTTTTTTTTTTTTTAAAGGAAGGGATTCATTCATGTGGTCTTCTTTCTCTTGCCTCTGCCATCAACCCAGTACTCTGTTTTTCTTTTTCTTTTTTTTTTTTTTTTTT
>JAQHUG010000019.1:7879999-7898629 GCA_028555095.1 Dicrostonyx torquatus | reverse complement strand
AATGTAGGAAGAGAAGGGGAGGGAGATAGCCCACATACTTATTCCAGCCCCCTCTATGTCCTGTGTCCTCTTAAAACTCAGACTGCATGGACTCAGGGACTCAGGTTGGCTCATAATTCATGCAAGGGTCACTGGAGTCCCTGACTCAGGTCAATGCTCCTGCCCACATGGACCTTCTCACCCTGTTTTCTAACCAGATATCAACACTCCCTGAAGCTGACAGAGCTTTCCCTTTCTTAGCTGCTGACCCTCAAGAGCCTTCCTGGGCACTGAAGGCCAAACTGTGCTGTGACCAAACACAGGGCTAATTTGCTCCAAGGGGGTAATTTGTGAGCAAGTCAGACCAAAGCTAACTGTTATCTTTTCTAAAGCCGCAAGCCCTGAGCTAATTTTTCCAACCCAGAACGTGCAGCGATGCTTCAGCTCTTCAGGGTACGGTGCCCTCACCAGCAGCAGCAGGGGCGGGCAGCCGATGAGTGCTATGGCCGTCGAGAGTTTCCGCTTATTGCCTCCGCTGTAGGTGCCTACCAGGCGGTCGGCATAGAGAGACAAACCCAGGCTCTGGATACCCCAGTTGGCAACCTAAGAAAAGGAAAGAAATTTCAGCGGGCGGATGATGGACACACGGATGCCCCAGGCAGCAATACAGGGCAAAGCTGTGTTCTCAGAGCTCATCCTGCCAGCCCTAGATCTGTGGCAGCAGGGCCACCTGCTGGATGGCGTGCACGTATGTTGCAAAGTCTTGATCTTTGGTTTCACCAGTGTGACTTCCTCAGTTCTGCAACCCCCCGAAAAACAGCCTGCAGCCTTCCAAGGTCTGCATTTCTCACCAAGAGCTCTAAGGTCTCTTTGAGAATACAGTGTACCCCCAAACCACTGGCTCTAACCCCAAACAGTCCCGTCTATAAGCTTCTTGTGCGTCTAACACCAGGGAAAGCGTCCTGAGGCAAGCTCACCCCGTAGGTCATTCACTTGCTGTGAGCTTTGGCCTGGGCTGGCCTCTCTGCTGACAAGCACCAACCTCAGCCCAACAATTGTTCCCTGCTTAATTTTCCTCTCAGCACTTGCTGCTCTCTAACTCACTGGATATTTTACTTAATCTGTTTCCTATTCTTCCACAGGCGCCATTTTAAACTTGTTGTTTGGAAATAAAGTTTCAAGTCCTCCGCCCTCACGCCGCCCCCAGGGTGTGTATGTGAGGTGGTTGTGCACATTTGCCTGGGCACACACACACATGCTGGGCAGTAGATGACCCCCAGTGCTACTCCCCCGCCCCTCCCACCTTGTTGAGACAGGGTCTCTTTGTTGTTCACCACTATGCATGCCAGGCTAGGTGGCCCCTGAGCTTTGAGGATGAGGTTGCAGACATACTCAACCTTACTGGGGGTTCAAACTCAGGTCCTCTCATTTGCCTAAGGGCTCTACCCTTGTAGTCATTTTTATAACCCTCATTGTGACACATTAGCCTCCTGTGAGCAGTAACATGTGATATTAAAGACATATATAGTCCCTCTTTTTCACCTTCTTTTTAAATGAATATTATTTCCTTAGAATTTATCTTATGTTTTTTTTTTAATGATAAGATTCAGGCTATACATTGTCCACCAGGATTCTTTGTAAGTGAAGTTGGATCTCGGAGCATTCTACATGACATTAATTTTCATCATCCAATTAGCATGTTGCCTAATTTATTTTCCTTTTCCCCTTTTTATTGTTTTTATTGATTTATATATTTTTCTCTGCTCCTCTCCCTTCCTCCCTCCTCCCCTTTTCCCTCTCCCATGATCCTCACACCCCCAGTTTACACAGGAAATCTTGTCTTTCTCTAATTCCCATGTAGATTAGATCCATGTATGTCTCTCTTAGGGTCCTATTCATTGTCTACGTTCTCTGGAATTGTGAATTGTAGACTGGTTTTTCTTTGCTTTATGTCTAAGTCACTTATGAGTGAGTATGTATTATATTTGTCTTTCTGGATCTAGGTTATATCGCTCAGTATGGTGTTTTCTAGATCTATCCATTTGCACACAAATTTCAAGATGTCATTATTTTTTCTGCTGTGTAATACTCCGTTGTGTAAATGTACCACATCTTCTTTATTCATTCTTTGTTCAAGAAGGATTTATGTTGTCTCCAGGTTCTGGCTATGACAAACAATGCTACTATGAACATAGTTGAGCACATGTCCTTGTGGTATGATTATGATTGAGCATCCTTTGGGTATATACCCAAAAGTGGTATTGCTGGGTCTTGGGGAAGGTTGTTTCTTAATTTTCTGAGAAATCACTGTACTGATATCCAAAAGGGCTGTACCAGCTTGCACTCCCACCAGCAATGCAGAAGTGTTCCCTTTTCCCCACAACCTCTCCAGCATAAGTTGTCATCAGTGTTTTTGATCTTGGCCATTCTTACAGGTGTAAGATGGAATCTCAGAGTTGTTTTGATTTGCATTTCTCTGATGACTAAGGATGTTGAGCATCCTTAAGTGTCTTTCAGCCATTTTTAGATTCCTTTATTGGGAGTTCTCTGTTTAGGTCTGTACCCCATTTTTTATTGGATTATTTGTTCTTTTGATATCAAGTTTCTTGAGTTCTTTGTATATTTTGGAGATCAGCCCTCTGTCCGATGTGGAGTTGGTGAAGATCTTTTCCCAGTCTGTATTCTGCTGTTTTGTCTTGTTGACCATGTCCTTTGCCCAGAAGTTTTTCAGTTTCAGGAGGTCCCATTTATTAATTGTCTCTCTCAGTGTTTGTGCTGCTGGGTTATATTTAGGAAGTGGTCCCCTGTGCCAATGCATTCAAGTGTACTTCCCACTTTCTCTTCTATGAGATTCAGTGTGGTTGGCTTTATGTTGAGGTCTTTGATCCATTTAAACTTGAGTTTTGTGCATGGTGATAGATATGGATCTATTTTCATTCTTCTACATGTTAATATCCAGTTATGCCAGCATCATTTATTGAATATACTTTTTTCCATTTTATATTTTTTGCTTCTTGTCAAAAATCAGGCCTGAGGGCTTGATTGTAAACAGCACTTCCTGTATTTTCTATTCATTTATTTATATAACAGTATGATCTTATAAATTTCCAGTTTTCACTCAATGGTTTATAAATTATCATGGTAGCAAGTTACTCTTTAAATTGTCACATTTTCATTGTATGTGTCTTTGTAAGAACATATTCTTTTTTCAGTGCTGGGAATTGAACCCAGGGCATTGTGGGTGCTAGGCAAGCATTCTACCACTGAACCACTTGCCCCAGCTCCATAGAGGTCACTAATTATTCAACGCTTACATTGTCCTGTAGTTGGCCATAGGAGGCCTCCTCATGTCACTGCTTGTGAAATGCCTCATTATTTTGTTTAGACCTTCCTTACTTTCTAGTAATACAAGACAGTCCTGCCTTGAAATGAGTCATGGTTCCCTTTAACATAGAATAGTTGAAAGACCAAATCTGAACATTAGGTGTGCTTATTGCTATTAGGGCATTTTTGTGCCGTGGTGCTCTCAGAGGACAGACAGACAGATAACAGACAGACACACACACTATGTATGCCATATGTGAGCACACCTACACTATGTACAAACACATTTCAAGAGCACACAGTGATACTCTCCAGTTCCAATCTACTCCTGAGTTCTTTCTTGCTTTCCATTTTCCTAAAATTACAAGGCACTTCTTACATATAAGGAAGCTAACTCCCAAAAACATCAACACATTTTGTTTACTCAAGTCGATCACACACCTACCAGACCAAAATAAAAAGCAAATAAATAAAAATAATAGATCAGATACTGAAGTGCTTTGTCCTACTCTGCCTCGCCGACACTAAGGATAAATACCTCACAATCTGCATAATTATTTAAAATAGACTAATTTGTCCCCATTTATTGCTGTGGGACAATGGTCTTGTATTATTTTAATAAAACACTGATTGGCCAGTAGCCAGGCACAAAGTATAGGCTGGTGACCAGGCAGAAGTAGAGGTGGAGCGACCAGAACAGGAAAATTCTGGGAAGAGAAAGACTTCCTTGCTGGTAAAAGGTACCAAGCCATGTGGCTAACACAGACAATAATTATGGGTTAATATAAGTTATAAGAGTTAATAAAAATCCTGAGCTAATAAGCCAACCAGTTTATAACTAATGCAGGCCTCTGTGTGTTTCTTTGAGACTGATCAGCTGTGGGACTAGGTGGGACAGAAACCTCTGTCAACAAAATGGCGCCAATGTGGACAGCTAAATCAGCTTAAAACCTGAGAGAGTTTGGGAAGTAATTCTAAACACAAAAGAACAGAATTAAGCATGGCTTCTTGGTAGCAGCATTTTCTCAGGTTGTGCTCTGTTTGCTAAAGGCAAGCTTGTCTCATTTAAGAGAGGCTTCCTGACTCAGCCTTAGCTACAAAAACCTTGCAGGTCCTTTAAGAGCCCCACCACAAAACACTTAAATTTTGTTTATCAATAGCCAATAGCATGCTTCTTAGTGGTGGCAAGGACCTAGAAACTTCCTGGAGCTGTGGCAATAAACATGGCTCCTGCCAATATCTCTGCTATGAAGCTAGACTCTCAGAAAGTTAAGGAATGAGATGGATCCAGCTGTCAAAGTCATGGCTTTAATCCTAGCCACATTGCTTAGGAAATTAAAGACTTAGGTGGTCAGAAAAAGATAGATATACAGTAAAGATAGATTCAGATGGGAAAAACCTCTAAATGGTTTACACTGTTTAAAAATATGTGTAGGCTTGGGAAAAGAAAAGGGATGAAGTCCTTAAAATAAAAGAGAGAATAATCAGGTGTGGTGGCGCACACCTTTAATCCCAACACTTGTGAGGCAGAGGCAGGTGAGTTCAAGGACAACCTGGTCTACAGAGTGAGTGCCAGGACAGTCAAAGATACACAGAGAAATCTAGTCTCAAAAAAACCAAAAAATAAAAATAAAAGAGTTTAAAATAAAGCCACATAAAGATGAAAAATACACAGAGTCTGGATACTCTATGTTATTGTGCTGTCTTTAAGTTGTTCAATGGCTGAGGAGGGAACAACAGCTGCTGAAAGACATTTGATTACAAATGCTGCTGGATTAATCAAACATATATACTTTGAAAATGCTCTGACTTCAAAATTTAAGTAGAAAGATATGTTACTTTGGAAAAGAGGCTTTGTTTTTGTTTCCACAGGAAATGAGAGCTATGGATTCATTCTGGGTTAAGAAAGATCAGGTTTGATCAAGGAAGACCCCCTGAAGAGTCTCTGATAGTAGCAGATGGCCCAGATGAGCCAACATTTCAGAGGGTTTCTGTTGGAGTCTCCTATGAGTTCTATATTCAGAACAGTTTCAAGACAGCTGGCTGAGATGATCAAGCCTCACAGGATATTCCAGCCAGGACTTGACCATAATTCAAAATTTTCTTTAGGTCCCCGTAAGATTATCAGTACCCCCAATCAGCAGGAAGTAGCCTGGAAAACTATGCCCACATCCCCCCCAAAAATGGATTATGGATGCTTTTCTTTGTTTAGAGTGTTGGTTACAAGTTGTATGAATAATGGTCAAGAAGAAAGCTAAACAAAGGAGATTAGATTCAGAGTTTTTGTTCTGAAAAAAAAAGGGGGAGTGCTGTGGGACAATGTTCTTATATCCTGTCATTTGTATTATTTTAATAAAATGTTGATTGGCCAGTAGTCAGGCAGGAAATATAGGCAGGGTGACCAGGTAGAAAGTAGAGGTGGGGTCACCAGAACAGGAGAATTCTGGGAAGAAGACAGATTCAGTCTGTAGTTGTGACCCAGACACAGAGGAAGCAAGATGAGAATGCCTTGCTGATAAAAGGTACCAAGCCATGTGGCCAAGAATTATGAGCTAATTTAAGATGTAAGAATCAGCTAATAAGAAGCCTGAGCTAATAGACCAACCAGTTTATAATTAATGTAGGCCTCTGTGTGTTTCTCTGGGACTGAACTACTGCGGGATCAGGCAGGACAGGAACCTCTGGCAACAATTTATATTCATTGTTAGGCTTTCTTTCTGTTCTCACATTTAACCCCCTTCTTGTTCTTACTGATTCTGTCTTAGTTTTGAATCTGTAGAATGTGGACACATCTGAATGAGTCAGAGCTACACAAAGGAATAACCTCGGAGAAGCATCATTCCCTCCCTGCTTGCTTTCACTCCTCTTTCCCGATTGCCAAATTCACTGTTGACTGGTTTACCCTCTTCTGTCCTGTTTGTAAAAGTAAGCAGCCACATATCTGCTTCCTTATTTTCCTACTTTCCTTCATAAAAGTAGTCAGTATCCCATGTGGTCACAACAAACTGGTTTTCACCTTCTCAATTTCCTCTGCTGGCACACCCCGCAGCCTGGCGTAGAGGTAAAGATGTTCTCGGCCTGTGAGTAGGTCATCAATTGCATCAAACTGAGGACAGTAGCCCATGTTATGATGGACGTCAGAAATATTGGTTAAGATGCTGCAGGGAGAAAGAGCAATTAGTGAGTTTCCTTCCTAGAGGGGTGACCAGAGAGCAGGAACCAGAGAGTTTGGGCCATTGGGCCAAAACCTCCATCTTAAAAACACACATGGAATTCAGAAATCCAAGTGGGGATACTTTAGTTGGAAGCACGGACTTCATCAGGAGTCCTGAGCTTTAAAACTAATCAAATCTTTCTGAGTTTCCAGGTCTAAGACAAACGTTCACTCGAATGATTAGGTTGGATCATCTGGCTTGAGGCCTTAAAAACAAAGGTTTAAGAAATGATCAATGGGTCATCAACAGATTCTAATCCCTTCCAGACATTTGGGGAGTAGCTTGGAAAAGGTGGATGCCTCCCAGTGGAAGTAAACTTCTTCCTCTGTGTTTACTGGCAGACAAAGAGAGACAATCAGATAACTACAGGACCAGGAAACTGGCCAGTGGCAGAATAGGGTTCTCTCTTCCCCATCTGATGAATCCATTTAGATACCCCACTAGAAATGTACTGACTTGAGCAACAACAACAAAACTCTACATAGATGATTCTGTCAAATCACCTTTGCCTAACCTGTATAGCTTCGGGCTTATTAATAAAGGATGACTAGACTAGGGTGGGACATAGAGAGTCCACTGCAGTTCCTCACTGTGACGAAGGTCACTCCAGGTATAGGTCAGTAGAAACCACACAGGGGAAACAAGGAAGCAACCTTGCCAAATTCACAGGTGTTAATCCCACCCAAACTGCAGCCTTTACACCCTGGCTTTCTTTCTGGCTGTTTTGTTGTTGTTGCTATTTTTGTTATTTTGTTTTTTGAGACAGGGTTTCTCTGTAGCTTTGGAACCTGTCCTGGAATTAGCTCTTGTAGACCAGGCTGGCCTCGAACTCACAGAGATCCACCTGCCCCTGCCTCCCGAGTGTTGGCTTTAAAGGCGTGTGCCACCACCACCCATTTTTTTTAGATTTATTTATTAATTATGTATACAGTATTATGTCTGCAGGTATGCAGGTCAGAAGAGGGCACCAGATCTCATTACAGATGGTTGTGAGCCGTCATGTGGTTGCTGGGAATTGAACTCAGGACCTCTGGAAGAACAGTCAGTGCTATTAACCTCTGAGCCATCTCTCCAGCTCCCCCCTCCACACCCCGGCTTTCTTTCTAACTTGCAGCTCAGTTTTACCTTAGACTATCAGGTCGTGTCTCACCTGTACCAAGAGTGGTGTTATTTAATAACTTGATATCACATCCCCCATTCCCTACTGAACCATCTCCACAACCCCTGTTGTTACCACTGTGAAGTCACTTGCCTTGGTGACAGCCAGCTGGGTGGAAGATGAGATATACTCGGCCATGACCTGGCTCTATCTTTGTAGTCTGTTTGTTTCAGATCCACCAGGCACGGCCATGGAAGTCTGAGACCCCAGATTTATCTTATCTGAATCCCAGAGATGTGCTCAGGACTCTGGTTGCCCATTGGGTAAATTACTTTTGAGTAAAGGGGTGGGTCTTAGACAAGCAGATGCTGGGACACTGTCAGCAGTGTCTGCACCCACTTACAAACCGGAGCAGAGGGCTGTGAACACTCTCAGTGGGTGACAACATTGCTCTTTAGGAGCAGCCAGCAATGAGGAGGCCATTCATCCTCTTCCCTGCCCTGCCTCGTAGAGGCTAAGCCTGTTTAAAACCACATTATTACAGAGGCCAACAGTGCCTCTCCAGAAGCCAAGGCTACAGGCCAGCTTTCTCCTTCCCAGCTTCCTTTAGTCTGATGAGAGCTAGGATGGGCACACAAACAGCCAATGCTGAGAAAGTCCTCCTGTGGTCCCTTGGATGAGGACCTCTATTCTGAAACTCAACCCAGAGCCAGGACGTATTATCTCGGGAGTTCTTAACCTGGGATTCAGAGGCTGCAGTGGGATCACGGGTGTACCCCAGGGCTCAGTGAATTCTTTGAAGCTTTATAAACTGTCAGGAGGGAGGTAATGGGAGGCCACAGAATATTCTTACAGAGGAAGAGGACACAGGCCTCCTCGGTTGCTGAAAGCAGTCCATAGCCCAAAGAGATGAAGAAGCCTTGACTTGGTGATTCCCAGAACTTTCTAGGAATCCATGCTATGAGCACTCTTTTAAATACAGTTGAGCTTGGTTTTCCATTGTCTGGTGTATTTTTAAATCACATTCTGTGGGAGATCTCTCTCCTGCATGGGTCTTTCTGGGTCTCAGAGTTGCCCCGGCATATGACTGAGAATGACTTTCCTTATGTTAGTACAAGGATGTGACCCGTGGGGACACCCTGCAACAGGCAGGACCGAGCACTTACCTCTTGCCTGCTATGGTAGCATCACCCGAGGTCACTGTGGTGTCCCCAGTGAGCATCTTGAATGTGGTTGTTTTCCCTGCACCATTCACTCCCAGGAGACCAAAGCACTAGGAGGAAACAGAGAACAGGTGTTTCCCTAGGGACCAAGGAGGTCTTCTCTGCCAGACCCCAGGTCAGTGTAAGATCTGGGAGTCATTTTATACATAGACTACCATTATTGAGATTAATGGCTATGTATGGCTACCAACACAAAACACATCTAATCCTAACTGATTTGGGCACTAAGTATGTAACACAGGCTTTGAAGACTTAAAATATGAACAACAAAGAAAAATGAAAAACTGTCTCAGTAATGTTTTATATTAATTACACATTGAAATAATATTTTAGATAGACTGGGTAAAATAAAAATAGTAAATTTAATCTGTTTTTCCTCCCTGTATCTACTACAAAGCTTGGCTTTCATTAGTTTCCTACTGTCCAGCTCTGCTTAGAGGGAGAAGATTCGTGGTTAAGGGCTGGTGTTTCTCAAGAGTTACTTCATGGTAGTCTGTATGGTACCCACCTCTCCAGGACGGACTCCAACACATAGCCTGTCTACTGCTGGACTGGAAGAGCCCGAATAAGCCTGGAAGATTCAAAGAAACTGGGTTGAAGACCAAGATAGGGGTAGGGCAGGTAGTGGAGCCTGAGTCTAAGGCAGCAAAAAGAGCTTCGGGAGAAAGCCACCAATATTAGGAGGTTACACATTAACACGGCAGCAGACGAGGAGCCATGAAACAGTGGTGTAAAGACTGAACCACACCGTGCACACGCGGAACAGAGAGCAGATGCTGACACTCTGTTGGAGGAGCTTGTCTGGGGGCCCTGCGGTACCCAAGATGAACAGCAGGGACGGTACCATGGGAAATGGGTGCTCCCGGAAGGCAAGTGACAATACAGAGGTGGCACACATGATAGCCCTGTGCCATGTGTGGGCTCAGCTCGCACCTCCAAGATAGTATTGCCCACTTGTGCCCCTCACCTTGGTTAGTTCATTTAGCAATAAGATGTCTGTTTTATTTCCCCCACTAGTGATTCTTTGTCTTTCTTCAGCCACATCGTCATCTTCATCAAAAATGGGCTCTCTAGCTGGCTCAGCGACCCTAGAGGAAGGGATGTGGACAAGACGGGGCTTGGTGTGCAGTAACTGTCACATGGTCCCTTCCACCTAACTACCATCCCATTCCCCCACTTTTACTCCCCTGGGCTTCTTTCCTCTAAGTCCTGACAGGAGGGGTACTAGGCAAGAGGTCAAGGGCTTCTGCTCAAATCAGTCACACACTGTAGCCCTGCCTCTTAATGCATGACCTCATGCTTGCCAACGAACCTCTCTGAGCCTTGCCTTCCCCAACCACGTGACGGGGAAAGAAGGTTGTCTTGGGGATGTGTGAAGATGAACTCTGGATGATGTCTGGTACAGAGTAAAGGCTCGGGATCTGGGAGCTAGTGTTATACTGTTAAAATCTTTCCACTCTGGCAGGTGAGATGTAGGTGGGTTTTTATCTACCAGCCTTCCTTTTTCCTCCAGCCTTTCCTATCAATGTCAAAATAGCTTTGTCATCGTATTAACACGTGGTTCCAAATCTTTCTTGGTTCGTTGGATGCCCTAGGTTCCAAGTCTAAATTCTCCAAGCTTCTATGTCCTGCAGGCAGGTCCCACATGCCTTTGCCACCTGCACATTTTTAGTGCATTCACTTCTCCACCAACCCTGCCATCCGCCCTAGTCCCTACCTCATGCAGGCTACTCTCACTTGCTAGCCTCAGTGTATTCTCTTCTTCCTATCCTGCTAAAAGAATCTGGAAATTCTTTTGACCACCTATGTGCCAAGTACCTGACCTTCTGACACTGATATATGACATTGTCCCCTACAAGTGCATTAAGCTTACTCCTAGCTACCCTTGGATGCGTGCAGCCTGTAGGCTATAACTTAGACATGCCTCACCTAGGACTCCAGCCTCTCCTTCCTCCCTCACTGACCACATCTGATCTACCACTAAATCTTGTCTAAGAGACTTTCTTCTGCTTTTCTCTATCACCGCCCGATGCCTCAGCCCCTATCCAGTTCACTGTGGCCTCTGCGCATCAACACGGACTCCTATCTCACCTCTCGGCCGTGGTAAGATCATGGTTAGAATACCCCAGGGATTTCATGCTGCTTGTAGCCTTGAATGCCACATCATCAAGATAAGGAGTATTTCATGCCCCAACGATGCCTTCCCCTTTGTACTCATTCCGTACTCCTTTACCTTCCTGTCCCACAGCTCCCTGGAAGTCCCTCTGTCCCATGTATCAGTCTTACTTTCTGGGGCTGCTACGCTTTGATGCAGGCCTTGTCCTCTACAAAGAGGACATCCCTTCTTCCTTCCACTCTCTTTGCTTGCTAATTACCCACATGGGTGTATTGTTGAGTGCCACTCTGATCCTCTTTAGGACTCACTCGGTTCTATTGGTATCAGAGGTTAAAGCTAAGGACTTTGGCAGTCAACTCTCTTCCCCTCTTCTCTTTTAAACTGTATGGACAGCACTTCTGAGGGGGTCTGCGGACGGCTGAGAGGCCCACCAAGAGTTTCTCACAGTCTGGCCCATA
This sequence comes from Dicrostonyx torquatus, assembly GCA_028555095.1. Lineage (NCBI taxonomy): Eukaryota > Metazoa > Chordata > Mammalia > Rodentia > Cricetidae > Dicrostonyx > Dicrostonyx torquatus. The sequence continues at coordinate 7,887,215 of JAQHUG010000019.1, read as the reverse complement.
ACTAGAAGCACGATTAACTGTGTATTCTACATGTGTTGATTTATTTTCTTCCTCAGCCCTCTCAACGGCACAGATCATTTATAATGCACCAAGCCCTGGAGCCCTTTTATATACATCTTATCAAACTCACCCTGAGAGGAGGAAAGGTTAAGAAACAACAACAAAATTGTCATAAAAGTTCTTAAGGAAGGCCTGGGTGGTTGTGACGCAGGACCCTGGGTGTGGCCCTCTGAAAGGGCTGTACTCCAGGTCAGCATGAGGCAGGCAGGGCTGGGGAAGTATGGCTGGGCAGGAGCATAAGCTGGCTGAGCTGCCCCTTGAGATGTTCTGGAAATTCTAGGGTTGGCAGAGAGCTAGCTCGGCTATGGGCATGGAGGTAGGATAGCTTTCTTTCACCTCTCCCTAGGCCTCTGGTTGCCCTCACCCAGCACAAGGTCCCAAGGTTACTCCTGCACTTGGTGTTCTAGACAGCAAGGGAGTTTGTTCTGTCTCTCCCTTCTCATAGATCCAAACCCTGCTTCCTCGTATTTTAGATAGTCCATAATTACTCTTATTTACAGTGCTAGTTTAAGATAGGTATGTGGTAACTACACAGAAAGTTAAATATTGGTAACTGAAATGAAAAAAATTGTATTTCTAAAAGTCTGAAGCTAAGACTTGCCTCAAATTCTAACAGGCCTATTTTAAGCCTTCTCTCCTGTAGCAGAACAAGCTGTGCCTTAAGAATGAAGAAAAAGAGCAATGAGGAGTGCAGTTTCTGAGAACCATGCTGATAAAAAGGCCAGGGCTGGAAACACGTGACCAGATGGCACCTCGGGGTACACTAAGACATACCACCAGGCGCCAGGCAGTGGTGGCGCACGCTTTTAATCCCAGTGCTTGAGAGGCAGAGGCTGGCAGATCACAGTGAGTTTAAGGCCAGCCTGGTCTACAGAGTGAGTTCTAGGACAGCAAAGACTGTTTCACAGAGAAACCCTGTCTTGAAAAACCAAAAACAAACAAACAAACAAAACAAAATGCCCAAAACAAGAACATACCACCGGATGAAGAAAAAGTGGTACTGAATGAGGAGTGTCAGAAGGAAGTACACCACCCCTTCTATTGCCATAGCAACCAGGTTCTTCCCAATCAGGTCCCACTGGAATGGGTTGGAGGAGTATTCCTCCCCTGGGGATGGAAGCAACAGTACATTAGGAAGCATAGTCTGCTTTAGGGTTCCCAGGCTTACCCATGAAGACCTAACTATGATTCGGATGCTCAGGTCTGAGGGAGAGGCTAAATGAGACCCCAAATCAAGTTCCTCTTGGAACTCCCCAGCTCAGAGTATAGGAGTGTAAAATCCTGCCCTTTGCCCCACGTGTGGCTCCCCAGCCATGGAAGCAGAGGCGCCTTAATTTCTTCTAACTGGCAGCATAATTCCTGACCAGGATTTAGGTCCCCCGTCCCAACTGCTAGGCTGCAGGTCTGACGTTAGAACCCTAGTAACTTTCCCAGCCCGGATGGATCCACGGTTGTGACGTACAGACCTAAGATGTTACCCACCAAATTGGGCATAGACGTCTGTCACAGCTTGGCTCAGTGCCAGGTTGACGAGGCCTCTGCCCAGGCAGAAGTGTGGAAAGACGATGAGCACCTTCCTCAACATGGCGTTGAGCCTGAGCAGTGGCTAAGAATGAGAAGGAAGGCTGTTGAGAGGGGAAACTGAGGCTCACTGTCCCCTTGTGAGCAGGTAGGCTCCAGTGCCTTCACAGAGCAAGGCCAGGGACGCTGGTCCTCTGGCAGCGCCCAATGCAGATGTGTGGCCACCCTCTGAACTGGACAGGCTAAGGAGACACTCGAGGACACAGACCTCCCCGCCCCCCAGGGAGCTGGATTGCTGGGAAGACAGCCAGAGCATGGTACACCCTGAGCAGGACAGTAACCAAAAGGGGTGAGGGGTAAAGATATGTAGCCACACACTCTCCTCTTTTTAAGGGTTCTATCTGGCCACCCCCTTCTGGATAGGGAGAAGCTAGGGGGTAGACCTACTAATTTGTAAAATGGAGTCATTCAGCACCAGGATATCCTAATCCTGTACTCAGGATTTCTTTGGGAGCAGGGCAGTATATGTTAGTATGTTGTGTATATATAACGGTTGGAGAAAAACTATGTATTTGTTTGTATGACTTCAGAAAACGTTAGGAACTGCAATAAGGTGGAGTCTGGATATGGGAACCGGCTGAACCAAAGTGGGGAGGGAGTGTTTTCATTCTTGCAATCTTTTTGTTTCTTTTAGATTTGGGAGTCACATGAACAGAAGCTATTGTGGTATATTCAGTTAGTGTGTGGTCCTTATATGAAGTCACCTGAATATGTCATCGTATGAGAGTGTGTGTGTGTGTGTGTGTGTGTGTGTGTGTGTGTGTGTGTGTATAACCTAAATTCTCTTGAGGAAATTTTCTAGCTTTACTCTAAAAAGTCAGAAACATGAGTGAATGCATATTGCTTAAAGAAGAGGCTTACAGGATCCTGGTGCTCAGAGCACATAAAATCAAGAGGCAAGAGTAGGGGGTAGTGCTGGGTGAGGGTAGGGGAGGCAGCCCTGCTCACCTGTGCACATGAATCTGCACACACAGTGCTTGCCATGGCTCTGAGGACTGGTGCATCTGCTCTACCATCTTACCAATTAAGAAAGCAAGAAAGTTCTGCTCACCCGGTTATTCTCAAATAATTCCAGGATGAAGGTGATGGCACTGCTGTTGATGCCGATGAACAGGTTCGCACAAGACAGAGCCACATAGGCTGTGCTGGGCACATCAAACAGGAAGGATGCTGGGTACATCATGGGGATGACTGCCCATCTGTGAGAGATGACAGAGCTCAGGGAGAGAGTTCCGAGATCCATCCCATCAACTCTATGTTTAGATACGAGGTGACATATTTGAACTGGCTGGGGTCCCAGGGAGGGCAAGGAGACACTCCATTCCTTGGCTTCCATGCCTCACCTTCAAAAGGAGATGATGGTGCCTGCCCTGACCACCTCATGGGTTTTATGAGAGCAAATGAGGCAGGAGCTATGTGTAGACTTTATGAGCCCTGAGGCCACCCACAGTAATGCTCTCTACCCCAGGTGAAGCAGAACTGAAGGTCCCAACAGTTCGTCTTCACCATTTCATCTTGCACAGTCAAGCTGGCTTCTGAGTCCATTTTCAAGAGAGATTAATGGAGGCCATTGTTCTGGGATGAATGAAGGCCATTGTTCTGCTAACACTCTCCTCTCTTCACGAGGACAGGCCAAACATCATTCTCTTTTATGGACGAGGAGTCTGAGGTCCAGTAAAATGAATCATTTGTCCACAGTTAATAGGCCTGGGATACAATGCTGCATGCTATACTCCATAATTTGATTGGACCTCATCTCTATGTCATCTTCTAAGCTGATGTGGGGGTTTGTTATGGCTTGAAATTGTCTACTGTGTGCAGATAATTCTTGGCAAGCACAGAGGGAGACACTACACTGGGCAGTTTATCCACAGCGGGGATAGAAATCAGAGCTGGAAGAAAGTAGAGAGTGACCAAGTCCCAATCTTTTTTCAAGGCCACAGTTGGAAGTGAAAAAGATTTAGACTATGTGGCATTCATATCTTTATCCCTGAATGGACTAGGGCTCAGACTTAAAAGGCTGGAGTCAGCTAGACAGCTTTCTGATTAGCTACTACTGTGAAAGTTTCTGGGGCTAAACCTGCTTGTGCTCCCACTACAAGAGGACCCAAGTTTGGTACCAGAAAACCTACCTCCTCCCCTGGCCCAGGTGACTTACCCATATAGCATGAGCAGAGCCACGAGCACAGGAAGGTGATCTGGGGACGTGTAGGCTTTCTTCTGAAACCCAACAAAGATGCCCACCACCAGACCCGCACTCACAGCGTAGTTCATCTTGAAGAGAGGAGACAATAAGTCACTGAACCTCTATGACCTGGGGACCAGGCTCCTCCAGTTCTTATGGTCTGGGATTGAGTCCACTTGTCCAAACTGGTTTTTGTTAATGTACAGAGTTAAGATATCGGTTAAACTGTCCATAATTCACTCACAACCTCTTTTCTACCCCTGTTCAAAGATTAACAGTCTGTATCTTTGAAAACGACAGATATAAAATTCTATGTGATCTCCTTCTCTCACTGATTGGTCATAAAGCTCTGGTCATTATTCTTTCTATACATGCTTCCAGAATTTGGAAAAACTTAAAATATAGTCCTTGGTTTTGAGACGTTCACATGATGGGGGTAACTCTTCTGAACAATGTGGTTCTGAAGACATTAGGTCAGGCTTGGAAAGATAGACAGCTTGGTAAGATTAGACCTCCACATGGTGAACCCTGGTAAGAGTGAGGAGGGCATTGGAATGCATGCCAAAGGCCCTGTTGAGACAGAGAAACATAGGGAATAGCTTAGCAGACTGGGCTATACACATCTATTTCCAGACAATACACCCACAAACTTGTGAGTAACTAAGGGCTCCCATCTAAGTCAAGCTGCATACATATCTTCCTGAAACAATAGAAATAAGTTACTCCTTTTAGCAATCCCTTGATATGCCCCATTTAGATTCCAGACTCCCTGGAACACAGTCTTGGAATTATGTAATGGACCTATCCAGCCTAGACTGAGTAGGGATACAGGTACCATAAGACAAAATTGTATCCCCAAGAAAACTTTTAGGGGAGACTCCCTATTTACCATCTTCTACCTATGTAAAACTGGGCATGCATATGATTAATACTAGGAGGGGCTTGCACATTAGGTAAAGATTGACACCATCCTAGTCTATCAAAACAGAAACTTCTGTTCTCCACCAAGCAAGCTCACCCTCCTTTTTAATCCAAAGAAATAACTGGGGCCTCATTCATTTGGCTTTCTGTCAATCTTGACAGTTTGTTTCTAATCTGTTCTATTGCTTACTTTAAATAAAATGTCTTTGCTACTTTACAGTAAATATGTGTGTGTATATATGTATATATATATATATATATATAAGTGTTTTGCCTGAATGTATGTCTGTGCATTATGTGCATGCAGTTTGCTAACAAACCAGAAGAGGTCCAGCCTGGAACTGGAGTTTCAGCCAATTGTTAGCCACCATGTGGATGCTAGGAACTGAACCTAGGACCCTCTGCAAGAGCAGCAAGAGCTCTTAACCACTGAGCCCTCTCTCCATCACTTGTGTAGGCTTTTTATTTCATTCTTAAATTAAGGGCCAAGAACCTGAGCATACCCAATCCAGACTCTGACCCATAATACCCTAGGGTGAGGAAAGTGTCTGTACAGGGGGTTGATTCACATGGAACAACAGAGCCAGGGTAGAAACAGCGGGAGGAAGAGGGAATTTCTATGGAGCGGTGGCCCGGGCAGATATGGTGCACTACTACAGTGTGTCTATCACTCAATTAGGTAAATGGTTGAGGGGGGTAGAGCCAGTTTCTTACTAGGAGAAGAGAGCTATGAGCTTGGAAAGTCAGGGGTAGACGAGTTAGAGGCAAGCATCACAGAGGAATAGAGAAACTGCGGAGCATGGGTGTAAACCTGTGTACGTATACAAACATCTCCAGTTCTGTCTACTAGAAGGCTTGCCGTTAGTGCTGTCTTGGTGGCAATGAACAATTCTTGTGCCCAGACCTTGGTTTATGAAGGCTCCTTCCCACTGAAATCATCCAGTATCCGTTGGGAAAATACCTAATTTCAGCGGAGATACAGGATGAGCCTGGGTCTCTTGCACAGTCAGATGTAGTAAGGTACTCCAGGAAGATGGATACAGTCAATGGGATATAACGAGCAGCTTGGAGGGATTCTTACTGGCCACACTGTTGACTATTGTCTCTATATTAAACTAAATAATAGTAGTATCGTATTGTAATCCGCTAATTAACAAGAGCCACAACTGCATATAGACATAAATAAATAAATGAACAAATGGAAAATTTGCTGACAAACCAGATATTTGCACATCTTCAAAGGGCCTCTTAAGGGTCTCATCAATAATGAAGGGGTAAAGAATACTTCTTCTGGTGGAGAAACTGGGCAAACACCTCCTTAAGTGACAAAGTGAACACCCTCAAAACGAGGACACGTTGAAATCTGATACAAACTGATAGGATGCAAGGAAAACCCAGCCTCTCTGTATCCCGACACTGTTGCCCAGGACTCATGACCTCAATCTGGTCATGAGGACCTCAGGTCACCCCAAACTGAAGGACACCCTGCCAAATCACTGGCCTGTAATCTTCCAATGGGTCAGGCCATGTGTGTGAAGTGGAGACTCGGGAACTGTTTCAGGTTGGAGGAGATGAAAAAGACAGGATGTCCCAGTGCAAGGTGTTGGTGTGGAGGTATGTCCTTCTTGTGTGTGTGTGTGTGTGTGTGTGTGTGAGAGAGAGAGAGAGAGAGAGAGAGAGAGAGAGAGAGAGAGAGAGAGAGAGAGAGAGAGGACACACACACACACTTACTCACAAAACATGTTTCAGCTGCTTTCTCCTGGCTAACAGCCCAGAGATTGCAGGATGCCTGGGATTTGTGTGAAAAAGACAATCAGTAGAAATCTGTCAGAGCCCTGGCAGCATTCCTCAGGAAGGTTGGGAAGCTGAAAGTCCCTGCATGGAAGGACATAGTCCCACTGGCCAGAGTTCTCTCTCTATGGTGAGAAATAATTCTCCCCACTGAGCAAGGTTGGGAATGGCTCCATGACCAAGGTCTTTACACAACATCAGAGAAATGTTACTTCAGCAAATGTTCTAAGAACGTGTCTTCCAAGCCCTATAGGGGCTGAAAACGGTGGAAAAGGATGAAGTTGGGGCCCACAAGATGATACCTCAGCAACAGAGAGATCTAGATAGAATTACAGGAGTTACAGAGTGGCCAACAAGAAGCATTGGAACAAGGAGTAATAACTCGCTTCATTCTTAAGAAGAGAGAGAAGGAAGAAAGAAAAAAGAAAGAGAGAGAGAAAGAGAGAAAGAAAGAAAAAACTTTCAAGTAACTCAAAAGGCTTTAAGCTGTGCTTGCCACGTCTAGGGGTCTAAGACAGCGTCAACATTTAAAAGAAAAGCATCAAGTCCAAATGGATGAAAGACCTCAACATAAAGCCAGCCACACTGAACCTTATAGAAGAGAAAGTGGGAAGTACACTTGAACGCATTGGCACAGGGAACCACTTCCTAAATAGAAACCCAGCAGCACAGACACTG
>JAQHUG010000019.1:7866538-7877639 GCA_028555095.1 Dicrostonyx torquatus | reverse complement strand
AAGAAAAGATAAGTTGGTGTCACAGTGACCCACATCCTTAGCATGAAGCTCATCATAAGTAGACTCTGTTAACAGTTCCTTTTGATCCTGTGACCTGTAGAAACACATACAACATTGTGATCTCTCTCTGCCCTCATCAACATTGATTGCTGTTTGCTGCTGATCTGATTTTTTTTCTTAATTTTCCCTAACATGGTAGCTGATCTAATACATAATAAATATGATAATTTAAAATAATTGCCGTGTGAGTGTGTGTGCATGATATATGTGGGTGTACACGCAACAACCACATACATGTGTGAGGGCAGAGAACACGTTTCTGCGGTTGCTCCTCTCCTTCTACCTTTATATTTGTTCCAGGGATCGAACTCAGGTCATCAGGCTTGCGCAGCAAGCTCCTTTACCTGCTGAGCCATCTCACTGGCCCCTCGTTCCTTTGAAGAAGTAAAGTAAGGCTTCTGGATAATATTCCCAAATTTGGCAAATTAAAATATAGGATGCCCAATTAAATGTGAATTCCTGATAAGCCGCTAACAACTTTTACTATAAATATGTACCATGCAATAATTGAGGTGGGATATAGTAAATATTTATGCTAAAAGTTGTTTATTGTTTATTCTAAGACTCAGAGTTGGTGGTGAGACTGTATTTTTCTGGTGATCCTATCACAAGGAAGTTCTACCTTCCCCTTTGGGGAGGTTGAGGCAGGACCTAGGACAGAGATGATGGATGGAGAGTCCTTTTGGTATTACATAATCAGATCCATGCTACTCACAGAAAGATCAGCCTTATCTCTGGCATATAGAGATCCTGGGGACAGTCATAAGACCATTTCCCAGCAGCCCTCTCCGCTGCCAGTCCCACCCTGGGTCCCTGGAAGTTAGGGAAGGCCTGGCACTCACAATGTCCCAGAGGAAGTTGGTCAGCCAGTAGGTGATGGGGCTCACGCCACTGATAAAGTGCAGGTGCTTGGTTTTCGTCACCCTCTCCTGGATCAAGTAAAGGACAAAGCTGGCTGGAATGAAGGACATGGCGAAGATCACACATATGGCAATGACGACATCCACAGAAGTGGTCAGCCTGCAGCAGAACCAGAGAGAGGGAACATCAGAAACCCAGGGAAGGCACACCTTACCTTTAGACCCACATCCCCAGTGTGAAGCTCATTATCTCACAGGATTGTCTTAATCAAGGCTAAGTGGATATTTTTACAGGTTGCTTTTTGGATGCATGAGAACATTCCAGACAGCCTTTCTTTTAATTTCACTCCTACTTATTTACTATGGTATATATAAATGAATGTTTGTAAACTCCAAATTCTTCTTAGCTCTGAATTTTTCTATAGACTCTTGAGCTTCCTGCAGGCATAGACAGGCTTCTATTCTCTGAAATCACAGAAACGGTCACATGTAAACTCAAAGGATATGAAGCTAGTTATGAAAAGTTGGTCTCTGGAGCCACACAGAAGACGTTTTGGAGTAGGTAGACAGTGAATCCTTCCTAAACCCCAGGAGGCTCTGGTAGCTTTCCAGAAGTTTGCACTAATGAAATGCTCTCCCTAGCCAGGCAGTGGTGGTGCATGCCTTTGACCCGAGCACTTGGGAAACAGAGGTAGACAGAGCTCTAGCTCGAGGCCTGCCTGTTCTACAGAGAGAGTTCCAGGACAACCAGGGCCACACAGAGGAACCCTGTCTTGAAAAACTTAAAAAAAGAAAACCCTTCTCCTAAGTTTCTCCTCTCTGTAGGCCTCAAATAGAGCAAATAGTGACTCAGACACTCAAGACCAATCAATGTTCTTCCTGCCTTAGGCTGAGACCTGAGAGCCCAGTCCTGAGGAAAGCAAACATGGCTACCCAAACCACGGCTATCTGTGAAGAATTACCAGAATCCACGACTCTGCCAGGGAAGTGAAGGAGACCCCCTGAACCTTCCAGGTCCTGGCAGGAAGGTTAGAGGTGTAATTCAGGAGGAACTTGTTATCAGGGGCCCCAAGGGCACAGCATTAAGTGTTCATTTACTTCCAAGTAAATGGAGATGGGCAAGAAGAGCCAAGCAATTTGGTGCAGGAAGCATCTGAAGCTGGTACATTCACGTGAGCCCAATTAAAGGTTACCGCTCGGTGCTGTACCTCACAACACTAAAAAGATTCTCTCCGGTTCCGGAGAGAGACTAAGACAGGAAGGGAGCTGAGAGCCTGGGGTGGTGGCAGCTCACACTGTGATCTCTGAGAGCTGCTCCTTGGTCAAGTTCAAGGGCTGGCTGATGACTGTGATTCCGTACTCCTCAGGGTCCTTGTCCTTGGGCAGGCTGGCCCGTAAGATGGCATTGTGGGCCACGTTCAGAAAGCTGACCAGGGCATGCCAGCCCTTGTTGTTAAACCATACCTGGGGGCAGACAGAGACAGGCTTGACTGGGTGAGTTGAGCTACAACCCAGGCTTCAGAGAGGGGACACAGACAGGCTGTTTAAAGGAAAAGCTACCAGCATCAAATGAATGTGGCCAAGGAGGAGGAACTTGGCAGCCATTTCTTGCTTGGCTTTAGCAGGTGCAATTTAATTGAGCAGGGTAAAAACACTCAAATTATGAGCTTACAGGAATTTCTTTTTAAATATTTATTTATTATGTATACAATATTCTGTCTGCGTGTATTCCTGAAAGCCAGAAGAGGGCACCAGACCTCATTACAGATGGTTGTGAGCCACCATGTGGTTGCTGGGAATTGAACTCAGGACCTTTGGAAGAGCAGGCAATGCTCTTAACCTCTGAGCCATCTCTCCAGACAGCCCCAAGCTTACAGGAATTTTTAGCTTCAGGTCAGTACCTTAATATTGTCTTTGGTTTCAAGATGTTTGAGGAAATCTAACATTTCTTTAGAGGCCTCCCTGGTGACAGGACCCTAGAACAGCATAACAAAGAAAGAAATGTTTCTTCTCATATACCCTCCTTCTATAGTATGTAGGATAACTTCCTTCTCTTCATATTCAAACAAGTCAAAAATTTGACCCCAAACTCCAGTCTGTTTACCTACCCCGCTCACATTCATCATCTGGCCAAGGTCACTTAAAAAACCAACAAGTGCTTCCCCTGTGATGGGGATGGCAGGGAGCTTCCCTCCGATGGAGATGCCGCCATACCTGCAAGGCAGCAAGAGAGCCTCCTGTCAGTGCCATGATGCTCAGGCCTGCCAGACTCACACCAGTCAGCTCACCCCCCCCCGCCAGGCTCACACCCACCAGCTCACACCCACCAGCTCACGCCTGCCAGGCTCACACCCACCAGCTCACACCCACCGGCTCATGCCCACCAGCTCACGCCTGCCAGGCTGACACCCACTAGCTCATGCCCACCAGGCTCACACCCACCAGCTCACGCCCACCAGGCTCACACCCACCGCTCATGCCTGTCAGGCTCACACCCACCAGCTCATGCTCACCAGCTCACGCCTGCCAGGCTCACACCCACCAGCTCACGCCTGCCAGGCTCACACCCACCAGCTCATGCCTGTCAGGCTCACACCCACCAGCTCACGCCCACCAGGCTCACACCCACCACGGTGATGCCAGCTTCTGCAGGGCATGTGCATATGGGGGAATTGTCTGGTCTATTGAGCACCACTGTCCAACTTTACACACCTTTTCCCTCCAAATAGCTCTCCTGCCTCTAGACCTAAAAACTATAAACCCATGCCCTAGATTCCACATCTGAGATTAAATATATATTTGTCTTTCTAACTCTGGACGATTTTGGTCTCTGGTTTCATGCCTTTTCCTGAGAGCGGCATGACTTCATTCTTCTCTATGGTGCATATAAAACCACACAGGGCACTTTCTTCTGTGGGCCCCTAGGCGGATTCCTCCGCTTGGCAGTCGCAAACAATGCTGCAGTAAACTTAGGTGTGCAAGCATATCTGTTGTTCGTTAGTTTACAGCAGGAAATACGTTTGGAAATATCTCAGGAGTGGAAGAGATTGAACATTGTTCCGCTTTTAGTTTTTGGGAGACCTCTGCACTGGTCTCCATGGCGACCGAATGTACAGTCCCACAGATGGTGCTAACGGGTTCCTCTCCCCTCTGTACCCTCAACAGCGTTTGTTCTTCTTTACCTTCTGACCAGGGAGAGACGGGATTTCCGTGTAGTTTTGATCTGTATTTCCCTGGTAGCTGAACATGGCGAGCATCTTTCATGTGTTTATTGGCCACTTGTATTTCTTTTAAGACAGGGCTTTTCACTTCATTATTCATTTATTGGTTTATTTGGTATTTAACTTTATGAGTTCCTTATATATTGTGGCTATTAGGCCCTTGTTGAATGGCTATCTGGTAAAGATTTTCTTCTATTCTGGTGGGCATCTCTTTCCTTTGGTAATGACTTTCTCTGTTCTAGAGAAGCCTTCAATCTGCTCTGATTTCCTGAGTTGTTAGAAACCCTGCCCCTGTGCTTATATCTTGACGTTGTTTCCCATTGGTAGTTACAAAGTGGCAGGACTTACCTTAAGATCTCTGATCGATTTTGATCAATTTTGTCCGGAGTGAGAGGAGTGAGAAACGGGGACTCTAGTTTCTGCTGTCTACATGTGGGTAACTAGTTTCCCAGCACCATGTGTTGCAGAGGGGATCTTTTCTCCAGTAGATGTTTTTGGCACTGTTGTCAAGAACCAGGTGGCTGTAACTGTGTGGGTTTATGTGTGAGTCCTCTCTTTTACTCCATTGGTCTATGCGTCTATATTTTAATTTCTTTTATTTTTGAGATTATAGTATAATTACATCATTTCCTTCTTCCCTTTCCTCCCTCTGAAACCTCCCAGGTGTCCTCCTTTCTCTCAAATGCATGGCCTCTTTTTTCATGCATATGTGTATATGTATATACATATCTTTGAGCCAGTATACAGACTTTGAAGTCTGAAGTCAGATGTTGTGATATCGTCAGGTTTGCCTGTTTTGAACCAAACATACACCAAATACATACAGAAGCAAGGTGCTGAACAGCTAAAACCTCCAGGATGCTCTAAAAACATCCTGGATACTGGAGCTGGACCATCTCCTTTGAAACTTAAATGGAACAGGCCAGGGAACATCTACACTTAGAATCTAAGATTTGAATTCATCATAAAAATAGTACCTTTCCAGGCATGGTGATGCACGCCTTTAATCCCAGCACTCGAGAGGGAGAGGCAGGCGGATCTCTGTGAGTTTGAGGCCAGCCTGGTCTACAGAGTGAGTTCCAGGACCATAAATTTCTGGTGTCTGCTTCTCTTGAAAGGCAAGACCTCCTACGGCACTGCCTTTTGAAAGCTTTTCAGGCCATCGCTGTAAAACTGACCTTGAGGAAAGAGTGCCACCTACTGAACTGAACTTCCCATGTTCCCTCCAGGGGCACATCTCCCAGCCTCAGTCAGCACTGCCCTGACATGTTTAACGCTTAAAAAAAAATAGTAAGATTGTGGCATAGTGCATGAAATCATTTTCTTTGCCTTAGCATGAACCGTTTTAATGATCTAGCAGCCACGTCTATAAATCAGCTATTTCAATTGCCCTCCCCCAGTAGCTTCTTACCTCTGTTCATTGACCCAGAATTTGCTCTTTAAGCTGGAAGTCAAAATGAAAGCATGTGATAAATACTATCAGGATAGCAGTTGTGTTAACTTTTCTTCCTAGTCATTGGGGTGTCTCAGTCCTGGGGGTGTTTCTGCATTTCCTGAAATCTAAGCATTGCAGTATTCACCAGGTGAATCTGCACACAAAGAAAGGACTACTGCGTTCCAACTCTGGCTCTCCCGATTGTCTCCTGCACACCGGACTTTCTGACTAGCCCTTTAGACAGAACTCAGGCTGGACCAGTGACCCCAGGCTAGACCTAGAAAACATGGCAACAATCATGCCAGTGTGGAGTGAAGCTTGAAGCCCTCCCTCTTTTACAGAGTCTAAGAAATTCCGATAATCACCTGTATCCTTGGGAGATGTTCTGACTAACTCCGCCGTGTTCCGTTAAGACACTGACTTTTGAGCGTTTGGAGGTGAGATGGCGTGATGAGGAAATTCTAGTCCCTGGAGTTCAAGCTGACCCGAACTGTCCTTGTCATCAGCCATTGAGTAAAATTCAAAAATTCCGTGATGCAAATATGCTACTGAGCCAGGTTTAGAGTGGCCTTGTTTATTGGATTAATAGACAAACTCACCCCCCCCCCGTTTCTGCTCTCGTCCTCACTGCCAGGCTGGCCCTGCCCTCCCAGCAGCTGTTCTGCCATCTGCAGTGCTCTCCAGCCGGTTAGGTCAATTCTCCACTTACTCGGGCTCTACCATGGAAGGCCGCCGTAAGTATTGTTAAAAATTAGGCAGCATGCATCATTTGAAAGCCGTAGAGCACCTGGAGGCTGGCTCACACTTCCTTAAGGGCCTTTCTGGCAGAATGCTTTTGTCAAGCTGCTGAAGGCCTTCCCTGGCAATCCGGGCTTGATAAGGACAGCCACAGAGTTGAGAGATATAGACATCAAAGTGTCTGCGGATGTGTTCGAGGGTGGCGGTAACAGGTGACAATGAGTGTGGCAACAGCAGCCCCCAGCCAGAGACTGACCTGGGTTGTACCCAGATGCTGTCCCTGCCTTTCCCTTCTCATTCTCCTTTGTTTCTCCTTCACTCTTCCTCCACTTTCGCTCCTCAACTTCCCCCATTTGTCCCCCCAAGCCCTACAAACTCTGTCTCTCTTTTGTAACTTCTTAAGAGATGTATTTTTTTTTTCTGACACTTGCAATGAATAGTGCCTGGGATAAACGCCTGTTGCTTATCTTAAACATGGAAACAAGCAAGAGAACTGACCTCAAGATGCCCCTTATGTGTATATATCTCAGTTACTTTTTCTGCTGTCTATGGCCCTAGCATTCTGCTGCCCCCCTCACAGTTAACGGTGGGAAACAGACTTTCTGCCGTGGTTAGTATTGTCGACAGGCAGCCAGGATTACAACAGTGACGGGAATCACCTACCTGCTTCTTATGAGAGCAGGATACGTTTTCACCAAGTAGTCGGAGATGTTCCTGCCCGTGAGGTCCTGTAGGACTTCTGTGCTGCGCTGTGTCCTCTGGGGCGAAGAGACAGTCAAGATTTCGGGATTGAGACATTAGGGTTCACGGAACTGCTGCTCTTCTCCAAATATTGTTATGGACTCAGATGCTGGGACACACTGACCATGACCCCGACAGCGTTCCAGTTGCTACATCGGTGATGTGGGAGTCATCCTTGGTTCCCATCCCCCTTTGTCTCACTCCATCCATTGACTTAACTACAGAGCAAATCTCCAGTGGATCTGTGTCTTCCATTCTGAGCTTGTCACCCCAATCTAAGCCACCACTCAGACCTTGCCTACGCCTCTTCAGAAATTTCCATACTGTTTCCATGGCTCCGCCCTTGGGTCTCTGTGCTCTGCTCTCCGCCCTGTCAGACTGATTTTTAAGATGAAAAGCATCCATCAGTCACTTCGTGTACCGTCACAGTGCTCACCTCACAGGGTTCACGCCTTTGCCTGAATCCACTCCCTGCCTCTATGCCATCCCATACACAGCATCATTCTGGGAAAGCAGAGGTCTTCTCTGGCTTGTGGGCTTTCCCATCCCTACTACCCAGCATAAAGCTGTCTGATACTATATTGGAAATGAAATTATTTGAATAGCACTTTATAGTTTACAAATCACTTTCAAAATATATCTAGAAGTGGAAGGTCATCAAGAGATTTGGAGGAACTCAAAGGTGCTAGGCCTTGGCCACCAGGGGGCGATGTCACACAGTGTTGAGTTTCCAGGATCAGTTAGTGTCATAGGTCTACATTGCCACACAGTAGTGGCTGACAGGATTCAAGGTGGCAGTAAACCGCCATCAAAATGCATTTATTTTTCATGTTTTCCGGATCCCTCCCTTCCCCCACCTGATTCCTCCCTTAATTCTTCATCATCTCCCCTCCCTGCTAGGTGAAGCAGCAGCCCCTGACAGGGACAGTGTGACAGACAGTGTGACAGGGACTGTGGTAAACGCCCTGTACACACGATCCCACCCCTGCTGCTCTCACAAGAGAGAACTTTACTATGGAGAAAGGGAGGCTAAGAAAAGTGATTCAGCTTGCGTGTGGTTGGCCTAGGATCACCTGCATCTGACTCCCCTGCTGTCTGTCACCTGTTCCGCAAACTGACCCCAGTACCTAACCTAACAACCCTGGTTACAGGCTGGGACAGCGGCTGATGCATGAGGCAAGGTTTGTGACAAACGTTTTCTAAAACTTCTATCAACGACAACGTTCCTACTTTATCTCTGTGTGGAGTAGAAGTCAGGGATGGGGTGCATCCATCTCAAGGCCCGCCACTATCAGAGCAAGGTTAGAGCAGGAAGGCGTGGCATCTGCTGCCCTGACGATCCAGACGCTGCTACCCCCACCTTCTATTCGCCGCCTCTGAACCAGGGTCCCCCTTCTGCTCTTATTTCTCGCTGAATGGGAAGGTGCAAAGTGAGGGTGTGGATGTGAATGCACGCACATGTATGTGTACATACATGTGTGTGCACATACTTGTGTGTAGGAGATGGGGGCTACAGAGGTGTGACATTCAGTTCTGCTCCTAAGGAGATGTGAGTGCTAACACGGAACTTGGGTAAACTCAAGTTCAGACCTGCTCTGACTCCTCTAGGACTTTAAATGTCTCCCCAAGGACCAAGGGCCATGCTACACTGAAGGTCAGTTTCTAAGTCAGACAGGCAGCCTGTCACTCATTTAGAAAATGAACTCCTTTTCCCAGCCCAAATCTTAGGGAGCCAGGGATACCTGCAATGCCGCAGTATTGGTGTCACCCGAAGAGAGAATATATTGCTTGAGAAATATAAAGGCATATGCTTTAGAATTTTAAAAAAGAGAAAGAGTGACACTGGACCCGTTGTGAGCCAGCAGCCGTGACAGACGCGACGGTAACATTGATTTGTTCCACTAGGTCTTCTTGCTGCTGCTATTGCTGTGGCTTTTCCCATGGGCAAAGGCTGTGCAGAATTAAAGTGATAGTCCTTGGTCTCTCTCAATGCTGGGTCCTGTCCAGTGACAGGGAAGTGGAGGGCTACGCAGTAGCTTCTAGAAGTCTTCCGTGCACACACTTATAACATGTGTTGTACATTTTTCTTAATCTCATCTACCCGACTGCCTAACAACATAGTTTCTAACACTCTGACTGGAGAGTCAGAGGTCTGGGCAGCTCAGACAAGAACAAGAGAAAAGAACACGGTAGACCATCCATGCTATCTTTTGCACAGGCAAGAGGCAAGCTGTATCTCGCTTTAGCCACTGTTAGGTCAGGGCTGCCATCCCTTGAGCTGACCGTAATCATAAATAGTTCATTACTCACATGTTTCTGTGAATCCTCAAAATGCTGTGAGCTAGTATAGTTCTCCTCAGCCCCCAGAAGACCAGACCATGCCTCCCCGACTCCCGTGCCTGATCCCAGCTCCTACAACACCCTGCCTATTTGGGAATCATCCGTTCATTGAGAAATAATGAGAGATCATCTGTACAAGCCACCTGGCAGGCTGTTACCAACCAGAGAAAAGGCGGGGCTCTCCTGCTCTGGAAGGCACTCCCGAAAACCTCCATAAGGGCTTGCTGTGGTCTAGAGCACACAGCTCTAGACAAGGCTGAGAGTCTTGCAAAAGATAAGTTGCTGGGTGTGTGTATACGGATGTTAAATACATAGTGCATAGGCACATGGGTTATCCCGGCCCCCTTCTTCCTTTCTTGTACTGAATATCAAACCCAGGGCCCTACAGCACGCTAGACAGCCTACTGCTGCGTTCCACTCTCAGCCCCCTAGTAGGCTTAATTAAAACTGTTAATCAGTATGTAAACATAGTAACACTTGAATACACAGCAGCATGACATTATGTAGAATGGAGAAAACCATTTTGAATCTAAATGATCAACCATGGGAAATGATTTAAAATCAACCGACACACAGGAATAGTAGGCACTTGTTAAAAAGGCCAGTACCTGCGGGGGTGGGAGCCCTCCAGCACCCTCGGGGCACTCGGGCAGCATCGTGAGCTTCTCTCTGGTGCTGCACGTGCAGGAGGGAGAAGGGTGGGCTGCTGTCCATTTCTGCTTCTGGAACAGGTGAGTGATGTTTGGGGACACGGAAGGGGTCTTCCAGGAGGTTGAATTACCACAGGGGTACTCCCTTATGGAAAAATGAGAAAATATTCCACAGTCAATCCCACTGCTGAGATTTTTTTTTAAATCCCTAGAAAAGAGTAATCATGACTGGCTCTCTCCTTCTCTGTTTTTCTCTTCCTTGGAGTCAGGAAATTTCCCTCCTGGAGATTAGAGTTTGCTTGAGGGATATCAGAACTGGGGTCCCGCTCGTGACAGTGTGGACTAGAGACTAACCACCAAGTTGTGGACTTTCTTTTTTTTGGAGGGGGGAGTTGTTTGTTTGTTTTGGCTTTTTTTATTTGTTTGTTTGGTTTTTTTTTTTTCTGACTGGCAGTCCTTGTTGTCAAGAGATGGAAAAAAATAACAGAAGAAATGTGTCCGTTTCGCTCTTAAGCAATAGCTTTGGGGAAGACTGAATGAGAGAAGATGCTACGTGACGCTGAACTCTAAAGACACCTGGTGGGCTTCAACTATCTTCTACAACTCTGTTTTCTATAGTTACAACAATGAGTGAGAGTGAGCTGGCCGTAGAAATAATTCATGTCATTCAAGGTCCTCTGCCTTCTTCCATCCATAGATATAGAAATTTCTAGATGGAGAACAGAGTTGTCGATGACGGGGCCTTCTAGGATACAAATTCTGCTTAAAGAAGAAGATGGGTGGGTTAGAGAGATGGCTCAGCGGTTAAGAGCACTGACTGCTCTTCAAGAGGTCCTGAGTTCAATTCCCAGCAACCACATGGTGGCTCACAACCATCTGTAAAGAGACCTGGTGCCCTCTTCTGGCCTGTAGGCATAACATGCAGGCAGAACACAGTATACATAATAAATAAATCTTTAAAAAGAAGAAGAAGAAGCTGGGTAAAGCGCTGCTTAGAGACATGGGATGGACCTGACCCATATAACAGGGCAGGATCGAGGGGTCTTTCCCAACACT
>JAQHUG010000019.1:7799990-7856234 GCA_028555095.1 Dicrostonyx torquatus | reverse complement strand
TGTGTGTGTGTGTGTGTGTGTGTGTGTGTGTGTTGAAAGAGGGACTCAAGTAGCACAGATTGGCCTCAAATCCTTTATGTAATTAAATCTGATCTTGAACTCCTGATCCTGCTACCTCTATCCTCAAGTGATGGATTATAGATAAGTACAAATATATCATCTTTAGCCAGGTGATGTGGCACATATCTTTAATCCCAGCAGTCTGGAGATAGAGCCAGGCAGATATCTTTGAATTTGAGGACAGCCCACCTTCGCCTATAATTTAGTTTGGTACAGGCTGGCCTTCCTGAGTACTGGGATTAGAGGCATAAACCACACACTTGGTTCTTGGTGTCATGACATTTCTTTTAGACATGACAATCAGTGGGTCTATTTTTCGCTTAGTTGACTCTGTGACAAAGGTCCTCCAGGTGGCTAGCTGTACCACCTGAGGGAGGGAGTTCCTCCATTGTTCAGTCAAAGGTGCTGTTGCCTCAAGGAATGCTACCCTGCCTGAGTTCCTCCCTGGTTCCTCATCTGTGAAAGGGGAAAATAACTGGGCCACTTCAAGACTGTTTGTGGGGATGGGGAGTTAATGTAGGCAGGGTGCTTGGGGTGGTTCCTGGCACAAGGCTGGCTGGCACTTAGCTGCTGTTGCATTCCTGAACATCAGCCCAGGGAAGAAAGCCCATTGTATTGCCACTTATTCTCATTTGTTCGAAAGTTAGGAGTTAGGTCAGGGTTATTTTCTTTCTCCTGGTCTGGCCCAAGCAAGCTGTAGGGGACTTATCCAAGACACACGCCTAGAGAGGAGGCTAGTTCCCTTCCTAAATCACACTCATGCGGGTTTGTTTCTTGGAGGGCCACACCATTTTCCCTTGGGTTGTACCTGTCCTCTCAAACAGGACAAGATTCACTAACCAGTGACTGCAGAAGCTGAGAAGCCCTGGAGAGAGGATGAGGATGGCATCGGGAGCAGGAAGCATGGTAGCATGATAACTTTGAACAGCCAGAACTGAGTTTTATGGACAAGCACATATTACTTTGAAATTGAAAGCCTAACTTGATATTTAAAAAAAAAAAAAAGGTGGTTCTTGCTTTGTAATTCAGACTGGCCTTGAACTCATATCCTTGTGCAATATTCTCCTGAGTGCTGGGATGGGATGACAGGTACGTGATACTCTAATCCCCGTGAGCATTGATGTTCAAGTCAGTTTTCTTAAAGGGTCAGCATCGCCTAGGAAAGTCTCGCCTTTTTTTTTTTTTTTTTTTTTTAATGACATGGTCAGAATATTTCACAGCTCGCCATTAAGATCCTGTGCTTAGCCAGAATGAAAGGCTTGTGTGTCACACCTGCAAGCAGTGTGATTGTCTTCAGTCCTAGATGAGCTCATACTGGGACCGGGGAGTTCTTTACTGGAGGAAATAGCTCTGCCCCAGTAACTTGTAGGGGTCACGCTCATTGTTCTCATAGGAAGGAAGCGAGACCCAGTCACTGGATTCCCAGGGACTGTGTCTTAGATGTGTGTGTGTGTCAGCCTCTCAGAAGGCTCCATCTGGCAGGGAGGTCTGTGAGTGTGTGTGTGTGGTATGTGGAGCGGGACAGGGGGTTGTGTGTGAGTGAAAAGCCAGCCAAGGAGGTAACTGGGGATTAAGGGATCGCTCCTCCCTAATTGGGGGCATCCCCACCCACTGTACTTACCACCATTACAGCGTACCATGCTATACAAAGAAAGTCTTTTCATGGAAATAGAGCCATACTTTAAACATTATGCCAGCCACAGACACACACACTCCAACTTGATTTTGAGGGACTCTAACAACTAAACACATTAATATGGATTTGTTTAAAGAAAGCATTATGTCTGAACCAAGATTCCAAGGAGAAATTTTCAGCAGCACAGGGGATGCCCAATCCGAGAGGAGCAAAGCACAGGTCCAGAGACGCAGTGCCAAAGAAATGCTTCTGTCCCACACAGGTTCTGCCGGCACACCGAGTAGGGGAGTAAACCCCGGTGACAGGACCCCAAGCATTGCCTCTCAGGCTTTTGTTGCCTCACTATGTCGCCCTGGATGGCCGAAACTCCCTATTTAGACCAGGCTGGCCTAGAACTCACAGAGATCTGCCTACTCCTGCCTGTGCTGGGATCAAAGGCACATGCCAATGTACCTGACCATCCCCCTGCCGCAGGTTTTAAGCACAGCACATCAATATTGTTAAGCGTTCTTGTTCCACCAGATTTCACTTAGGAAATTCTTAATGTTTGGGGGGGGAGGTGTTAAATAGGAAACTTGGTCTTTGATAAGCACACACTTTCCTCTGTTCATAAATCAAGGTCAGTACCGAAGTTTACTTTTGCTTTTACACTGGATTTTAGGGTATGGGGCACTTCACTTGCAAAGTCATCGTCATGATAGGCATGAAGACATTGCTGAGAATGGCAAGAATTGCTGGTAAGCTCTTGGGATCCTGAGCTTAGACATGACGGGGGAACAATGGCATGTACAGTGAGTGGCATGTACAGTGAGTGGCATGTACAGTGGGTGGCATGTACAGTGGGTGGCATGTACAGTGGGTGGCATGTACAGTGGGTGGCATGTACAGTGAGCCCATTTACTGCACCTCTCTGGAGATGGGGAGAGACCTCTGAGAGATAATATACCCTTAAATTAAAGGGAGACTCACTGGGAACTTGGGAATGTGTGATATTGCACAAGGATGTCATGCATCCTCTCCACCTGCAAGCTCAGATTCTCCAAAAGTTCCCTGTAAGAGACGTGCAGGGACCGAGAGATGGCTCCGCAGTTAAGAGCACTCATTGCTTCTACCGTGGGCTCAGTCCATGGCACCCCCATGGTGGCTAACAACTGTCTGTAACTCCGGTTTCAGAGGATCCAATGTCCTCTTCTAGCTTCTGTGCAGGTACTGCACAAACATGGTTCACTTTCATACACGCAGGCAGTCAGACGAATAAAATAAAAATAATAAACAAAACGCTAAAAGGAGAGAGAACCAGAGGGTACCTTGGCACACTTTTAGGAGTGGATGCGTCCACGCTCTGTTAAAGGGCGGGAGGATGCCAAGGACCAAGGCTTAATATGAGCAGGGATGGAAAGTGAACAAACACTGGACTCCTTATTAAAGAGAGAGCTCTTGGCTGCACGACTTTAAAATCACATTAGGAATCATGTTAGGAGAAACAGACTCAAAGGACGAGACGAGCAATCGCACGACATTGGGGTTCCAGTACACCAAGCATCCTCTATCCTCGAGGGCATCGCAGCAGAGCACAGCCAAGAATGTGGAAGACGGTCATGAACCAGGACCAACGTTTACCCTGCCCAGCTCTTACCATCCAACACTTGTTCTTCGGTTATCTCATCCACTCGGGCTGGACACCTGGTGGAGAAAGCCTTTGATGTACAGCTGCAGGCCCCCTACAACAGAGAGACAGAGATGACTGACGAGGCGCACCTCATTCCGGCGATAGCATCTTCACGGTGCCAACTGCTGTCACCACTGCTCTGTCTCTCATCACCAACCGGGGCCAACCTTTTCTTCTTCTTCGCTGTTTAATCTGTTAATTCATCTGAGCATTTTGAGGGTGTAGCTGCTTGATTTTTATCCCAGAGGGAATGTGAGTCAGGCAGAGAGAGGCAGAACCTCAAAGCATCCCTTTGAATTGTCACTGCTCATGTGGCAGCTAGAGACATTCTGCTCCCCTCCCAACCCCTGTGGACACCGGGCTGTGAAAATCTATGTGGGACAGGAAAATCCACTACAGCCACTCACACTGGAGGTGTAAATGACATAACAGCAGAACACTTGTGGCAATTCGAATACGAGGGACGCCTGTTCTCAAGGAGCCCAGGCAACATTCACAACCCTTTATCTCGTTTGTCTCCTGTCTGTCCCTACAAGGCCGAAGCCAGCATCATCAGCTTCGTTTTCCATGTAAAGAGAGGTAACAGGAAGGGATAAAAGTCCCCTGCTCAGGGTGACACAGTAGACTTGCCAGTCCCCCTGGTCCTAAGGGTGTGCTCAGTGCTCTCTGCTGGCTTCCCCATCCCCGCACCATTTGGTTATAGTTCCCAAGGATGTCGGTCCTTAGGTCTCATTTATTACTGGAATTCAGGCTTAATTAGGGAACATGAATGTTGGTGTGAAGGAGAGATGCTTAAACAAAACAGTCTAACCTTGAAGGGCAAGGTGTTCCCATGGTACACCGTACTACATGTGTAGTTTGGGACACCAATGTGTGGTATTTCTGGTTATTTAAAAGTAGTTGTGACTGAGTGCATGTTTGGGGGCACCTCTGCAGGGCAGGTTAGAACGTGATTACTGAAATCTGCAAATAGACCCAGAAATAAACTGATTCTGACAGCTAACGGCCCCGTGGGTAGAAATATCTAGAACGGCAGCCCCAAGCTGCCTGTCCCTTCCCAGCCAAGCTGGGCCCCTTCCCTGGGCAGACACGGACCTCACAGCCACCTCTTTGGTTCTGGATGTTTTTCATCTTGCGAACCAAGGTCAAGTAGAAGCCTGTGCCAAAGCAGTTCTTGAGGAAGAGTGGCGTTCCACAGCAGTAGAGCCTTCCCTGCGAAAGGATGGCGATACGGTCGCCAAGGAGGTCAGCCTCATCCATGTGGTGAGTGGACATGATGATGGTTCTGCCTGCGGGGAAGCGATCGGGCTTGTTACCAGACAAGCCCTGGAGAGGATGCACAGAAACCTCCAGGTTATGTGGTCCCCAGAGCTAGAAGTTTATAAATAAAGACAAAGTAGCTACTTCTTCAGCAAGCATAGTGATGTTGTAACAACTGATTTATCCCAGCATCCTGAATCCCGTAAGGCACCATCACGTATAGCATCTCTGCACTGAGTTTCAGGTATGTGTGGGGCTCATCACTGTTGTCACTGTCAGCATCTGTGGATTTCCATACGTTGTCCTCACATAGTTAACACCACTCTTGGACTTTATAAAGAACAAATACAGCACTCTCTCGTTAAATGGGAACTGTTACTAAAGAGAGGAAATGAGGATTTTAGCCTGAAAACCTTCAGTGGGGGACATGAAGAGTATAGTAATAGAGGAGGGGGCTTTCCAGGCTGTGCAGCCTCTCTGAACTCTGCCCAATGGGGTTTCTGGATCTGAGTTCTCTGGAAGGCACTGGGATAGATGGGTAAAGAGCCCATCTAAAACATCTTTATCTGTCACATCCAGGCCCCTGTTCTTAACACCTAGTCTCAGGGGGTCACGCAACAGCTAGGCATCTTCTTGGGGTGCCTTTAGGTCCCTTTAGTCAGAAGGCAGTTCCACTTTTCCAGATTGGAGGACTAAAGGTAGAAATAAGTTTCTGTTTTATCGAGACAGGGCTTTGAACATGCCACATAGCTGAGACTGATCTCGAATTTCTGATCCACGTGTCTCTTCCTCCTGAGTGCTGGGATTATAGGCTTGTACTACCAGGCCTGGTTTGTGTGGTGCTGGGGTCAAACTTGGCGTTTTGCGCATGCTTTGTAAATACTGTACCAAATGAGTCCACTCCAGCCAGCCTTCTAGACTATTTCAGCCAGTGACTCCCTGTTTGTGCTTATGTAAATACCTCAGGAGGCTCTCACTGGAACATGGCCTTCACCAACAGCCTCAAGGGAGCACCGTTACGGCTGTTAGTGTACTTAGCTATAAAATACTGGGTGTGAGAAAAATGGGGTTCCAGGAAGAACCTCAAGGAGACTATGGGGTGCTGAGCACGGGGTATTCACCAGATCGATATTTCAGGAGCAGGTCCCAGATGGAGCGCCTGGAGTAGGGGTCCACCCCAGAGGTGGGTTCATCCAGGACCACCACCTTGGAATCTCCCACAAAAGCAATGGCAACGGACAGTTTCCTCTGCATGCCACCTGGAGGCAGAAGGAAGATGATGGTGGTTTACCACAGATACCTTGACATGGGGAAGAGAAAAGTCCAGGACTGGTGGCATGTGGAGGTTCTTCAGATCTGACAGTTTGATACTGCCACCTTATATATACCTCCACTGTCCAAAGACATAGCGGCACTGGGGCTTCATCAATGCCTTGTATCCTGGCACCTGCTCATCTGAAGACTGTATCTTTAACTTCACAGAAGTATCAGGAGCTCACCCTGGTACAAGGCCCTGCTCTTGTTCTCAGTCTTCCTAATGCTGAGACCTTTTAATATAGTTTCTCATGTTTTGGGGACCCCACCAACCATAAAATTGTTTTGTTGCTACTTCATAACTGTAATTTTGATACTATAAAGAATTGTAATGTAAATATCTGCTATGGAACCCCTGTGGGGTTGTGACCCACAGGTTGAGAAGCACTGCCCCATCCCACTCCTCTGCTAAGGTGCACCGGGAGGAAGGCAGTGGGTGCTCCAGATGAGGACCTGTCTCTTTCCAGTACCAAGCACCTGAAAGGTCCTGCGCCTCCTCGTTTCTCTTGTGGTGGAGGCCAGTGTCTTCTAACATGGCTTCCATCTCCAGCTGGGCCTCCTCCCAGGACTTCCCTTTCAGCTGGGCATAGAACAGGATATGCTCAGCCACTGTGAGACTGTGGGGACAGGACGAGAAGGGCAGTGAGCTGAGCGATTCCATTTCTAGCAATTTAGCTTAGAAAATAAAGATGAAACTGAGCGGTGTTGGCACACATCGTCAGTCCCAGCACTTGGGAGGCAGAGGCAAGCTGATCTCCGGGTTCAAGGCCAGCCCTGTCTCAAAAGAAAGAAAATAAGGATGAATATAAAGACACAGCAATCAAAATTTTCATCCTGGTATTATTTATGATACAAAAATAAAACAACATTGGGATCACACATTTGTACTTATAAACATTAGAAATTCCTTCTTACAGAAATATGAAATCACATGAAGAGACATTCATAACACCTTAGGTTCAAAAAAAGCAATTATGGAACTGGAGAGATGACTCAGTGGTTAAGAGCATGGGCTGCTCTTACAGAGGAACTGGGTTCAAGTCCCAGCACCCACATGGCGGCTCACAACTGTTTGTAACTCTAGCTCCAGGAAACCTGGTGCCCTCTCCTCAGGCGCTGGGCACACATACAGTGCACAGATATACACTCAGGCAAAACACCCATGCACATAATAAGATAATTAAAGAACAATCACCATTTCAAAAAGTCAGGTGACAAAACTACATATAATTTTACTCTCCTTCATAACCTGCAAGTCTGCGGGCATGTCTGCACGTGCAGAGGAATTTCTCAAGAACCATGTCTAGAGGTGTTGACAGCAATCGCCTCTTGGGTGGCAGAATGACTGGTGACAGTTTTGTTTGGGTGTGTTTTTCTTTGTATCTGGCTGTCGTCCCTCCTTCAGCCCCTACCTTCCTTCCACAATGACTAGAGTCAGGACATAAAATATGTTTCGATTGGAAAGAAAGAGAATGGGGTGAGAGAGATAAGGAGGAGGGGAGGGAGAGAGGGAGGGAAAGGAGAAGGAAGAAGAAGGTGGAAGTAGAAAGGGAGAAAAGAAAGAAAACTCAAGCCAGCCAGCATGAAGTGCCCTCTGAAAAGGCTCAGTGTGGAGAAGGAACGATGCTCCTCTTTCTGGTTCCTGCCCAGGAGTATTTCAGGGCACGCACAGGGGTGGGTGTCAGAAAGAAGCTGCTGTGACTCCTCCGGCAGGGACATCACAGCTCTGAGCGCCAGAAGCACAATCTCACAACTGGAGGGACAATTCTTACCCAAGCAGGACAAGGGCTTTGAAGGTGGGGACCAGACTATAAAGCACTGGGCTGGAAGGAAGACGTGAGCTGGGGGCAGGTAAGGATGAGATACGGTAGCTTCGGGCTCCTATCGCTGTGATGAAACACCACGACCAAAGCAACGTAGGGAGGAAAAGGTTTGTTTGGCTTACACTTCCATATCACTGTTCATCATCGAAGGAAGTCAGAACAAGAACTCAAGCAGGACAGGAACCAGAGGCAGGAACTAATGAAGAGGCCATGGAGGAGTGCTGCCTACTGACTTGCTCATCACGGCTTTGCTCGGCCTTGGCTTCTGGAACCCAGGACCACCAGCCCAGGAATGGCACCACACAAAATGGGCTGGGCCCTCCAATAGCAATCGCTGATTAAGAAAATGTCCTGCAGGCTTGCCTACAGCCCCACCTTATTGAGGCATTTTCTCAATTGAGGATCCCTGCTTTCCAGTTTCTCTACCTTGTGTCAAGTTGCCATAAAACTGGCCAGCACAGCAGGAGTCGTTTCCAATAGATGTCCTGTTTACTCCTGGTGCTGGAGATGGAACCCAGGGACGATGGACATGCCAGACAAGTACCACAAAGCCCACCTCTGCCCTGGAATATCTCAACTCCAGTTCACTTACTGGTGGAATAGGATGTTATGCTGGGGACACATGCCCAGGCTCTGGCGTACTGAATCAAGGCTGGTTTCAATGTCTTTTCCCCCAATGAGCACAGTCCCTGATGTTGGTGGCAACAGACCTGTCAAGATGGACCTGCCAAACAGAGGGTTAGGTGTCAGAAGGAAAGGGCTTTAGGACTCACCAGGGGAGAATGGCAACCCCAGTCCAGGGTCAGAAGGATGCTTGTAGTGATTCCTGTCTCAGCTCTCTATTAAACTCAAACCTACATTAGCTGAGGGGCCTCGACATTTTCTACACAAGGCTTCCTTAGCACCAGTGACTACATTCAGGTCCTGGTACCCACAACCACAAGAGCCTTCTTTTTCTACTCTTTATTTCCTGTGCTTCCAGACCAGTTTCAAGAGCTTCGGGGATTCCCAGCCTCAGACACCACATCACTCACCCATCACTGTAGTGGTCAGTTGTAGTGCCCACTAGGACGGTCAGCCATAGTGGTCACTGTCGTGGTCAGTCATGTCGTCACTGTGGTGTTCACTGATATGGTCAGCCATAGTGGTCACTGTCGTGGTCAGTCATGTCGTCACTGTGGTGTTCACTGATATGGTCAGCCATAGTGGTCACTGTTGTAGTGTCCACTGTAAAGGTCTGTCATAGTGGTCATCCGGTGGCTATTGATGTGGTTAGCCCTTGTGGTCACTGTCGTGTTGTGGTCAGTTAAAGGGGTTGAAAGCATAGCCCACTGCTTTGCCTGGGTAAGCAACCCTGACTGTGGAGAAACTGGCTGTTGCCTTTACAAAGGCCAGGGCAGACGGCGATGCTTGTGAGAAGCTGAGCCCACCTATGCGTTCATTGTGTGTCTGCAGATGAACTGACCACAGTCAAGCACAGGAATAACCACTCACAACTTCAGTTTCGAATCCCTAACAGAAAAAGCCCATAACTATGTTGTGATCCCCACCCCCTTCTTTAATAAAACAAGACATATTGACTCCTACCTGCTTAGGTAGATGTCTGGGTTAAGTGAGTCAAAACATACTTTAGAATGGAACCAGTATGAAGTGAAACTTTAAAGTGCTGTTCCTGGTGTTGGGCAGAGTCATGTTTCAACTCCAGGGGAAGTTGAATCTCTGCACTGAGTGAAGTAATGTGTTTGTCTTCAAGAGGTCCTGGGGTCTTGGATGGAGCTTCCTGTTCTCGGACCACGGGAGTTCATCAGGGAGAGAGACCTAGACTGCCACACCCAGCTCTGATAAAATCGCAGGCTCTCTGAACCCGTATTTAGAAGCTGAAGTCTTTGTTGATCAACCACTAGAGGGAAACAGTCCCAAGCACAATGGCCCCGGCCCCACATTCCATTCGCACTGAAAGCCCCAAGAGCGCATTCCAGAGCAGGGAGTTCACCGCTGTTCCTTCCCGGGGCCCTGGAAGCCAAGGATTTGATGGCTGCTGTCACGCGGCTTGTTGACCCCCCCTCACTCCTCCTCCACCGCTCACCCAGCGGAGCTCTGCCTAGGAACCTCAGCAGATGGCGCTCAGGCCCCTGAAGAACTATAGGACTGAGAAGGCCACCCAGAGATCAGATCTTCCTGCACTTGGCCTTCTGCCAGGCATATACACCACCGGTCTCTCTACACTTTCTTAGAAATGACCCAACAGAGGTCCCATGCCAGCTGAGCACGCTGATAATTGGTAGGGAAAGGAGTGCTCCTTAAAAACAGGTGTTCTACAGACCCTGGCCATAGACAGCCAGTGATGGGGAAGACACGGGGATTAAGGAGGGGACTTAGGGTGTTAGGAACAAGAAGCCACTGTGGCAAGAGGACCTGGCTAATGCACCTACTGAGCCATCCAACTCAGAGGCATCAGGAAAAAAAATCACTCAAACTCTGTGAATGTCCATTTTCGTGTGAGGAAGGGGGCTATACACTTACTCCCCATTCTCTCGCTGCTTCTTAACGAATATTACATGTACTTGAGTGGGCTTTGAATACTGCAGCATTCTTAGGAGATTCTTTAACTTTTATTTATTAATTTTATTTTGCAGTGTTTGGGAGGGTGTCGCATTCAAGATAGGAACTCACTATGTAGACCAGGAAAGCCTTGAACTCACAAAGTTTACCAGCCTCTGCTTCCCAGGTGCTGAGATTAAAGGCATGAGCCACCACACCCAGCTTGCTTTGGAAATTCTTGGGACCACAACAAGGTTGTTTTGTTTGTTCAATTCAATAAGAAAACACAGACTGAAGTTACTGGGCAGAGTGAAGCTGGGGATAATGGATGGGAAGGGAAGGGAAGGGAAGGGAAGGGATGGGATGGGATGGGATGGGATGGGATGGGGACAGCCTCTTTGCTAGAGAACTCACAAGGTGGTGGTTTTCCCTGCTCCATTGTGACCGAGGAATGCCGTGATCTGGCTCTCATAGAAAGTGATGGTAAGGCGGTCTACAGCGGGCCGACTATTTGGGATGGGATGGGATGGGGACAGCCTCTTTGCTAGAGAACTCACAAGGTGGTGGTTTTCCCTGCTCCATTGTGACCGAGGAATGCCGTGATCTGGCTCTCATAGAAAGTGATGGTAAGGCGGTCTACAGCGGGCCGACTATTGGGCTCGAAAACCTTTACCAAGTTCTTCACGCACACTCCCGGCACCAATCCTGGAAGCTCGCGTTCGAAGAAGGAGTCTTGGAAGGAAAAGCACATTGTAGAAAGGCAACGCTCTAATGACCATGCTCAATGAACACAGTGCCTTCTTCAATCCTGTGTTCTGCCTGTAACTTCGCCTGCCCACACGGCTGTAGCTTTGTAAAGAGGATCAAAATAGCCATGGTAATCATGGCATTGGCCATCAATTTAACACTTATTGTGAGTTGGGCACTGTTTCCAGTGCTTTCCAAGAATTACCTCATTTCACACTCGTGGTCCTGTGGCTCATTTCAATCGGTTAGAAAGCCCAAGACTGAGAGACAGTGAGCGTTCTGTTGATGTTACATGGCTTGTAAGTGACAGAGTTAGGGTGTGAGCCCAGAGTCCATACTCATCTGAAATAGTCCCTGCCTGCATACTGAGTTAACCCAAGCTCCATCTTTGCTCTCAGGTTCAGTCGATAGGATTCTTCATGGGTTTCTGGCACCAGCTCTTACCCCTCAGCACTCCTGGACAGCCCACTCTTCCTTATCGTGGCTCCTCCCTCCCTAGGCTTCCTGTCCCCTTCAATGTTGACCGACTCTCTCCCTCCCCCTGAGCCTACCACATCTTCTCTGCAGGCCACTCTACAGAGCCAGATTAATTATCGTCAATTAATTCCAAATATCTGCTCCCTTGCTCTGTTCCTAAATCTGTTGCTTTCTCTGGCTGGCTGGCTGTGCCTCCCAGTCTGGCCTAAAGCTGAACCGGAAGCCCATCCTTAGTTTCACTGTCTATCATTTCAGCCTTGTCAAACCACTCCAGGAGGAGGGTCTTCCAGAGGCATCCCTGTCTGCAAACCAACTCCATGAGGATCCGGGTCTCAAACGTCAGCTTTGCCAAGAGGTACCTGGGGGGCACCTGGAGGCTGGGCCTTCTCACGCCAACATCAGGCTAAATCAGAGCCCATGCACTTCCCTAAACCCAAGAAATGCATACGCTCCAGGATGAAAACCCTTACAAGAATTCGATTGAAAGGAAGATGGAGCAACAAAAGCCAGGGACACAAGTCTTAAGTAGCCTGCCCATCAGGCCAGGAACGATTAGGTAATTTCCACAGCCAGGAAAGGCTTCTGCTGGTGCTAGTGAATGGACCCAGGGTTTGTAAACCTTGAGTGAAGTGCATGCAGTCAGCTCTGCTAGACTCTTTCCCCTTACAGCACTTATTTTTGTCTTTCCTTATAGCTCATATCCGCTTCAAGTCCCAGTGACCCAAGTCATTGTTCTGGCTAAATCCTCGGAAGTCAGCACATTCGTGCAATTCACTTGGGATTTGCCTAACAAGGGCACAAACACACTACAGGCTTGGGATTTGCTTTCTCCAGGAAATATGCACTAATGTCTGGGTTGGACCATTCATGCCCGTCATGCGCAGCTGGACCTCAGATTTAACACCAGTCAAGAAAGGGAGGCAGCTTCCTGGCCTTCTTCATTCCACCCATTTTGTGGTTTTGCTCTAGCACTGCTGGCACCACCTAAGCTTCCTAGCTTTTTGCCTTGGCTCGGCTCTGCCCTTTTCTGGGGCTGGGGGTGGGGGAGGGGTGGTGGTTGTTACCACTTATTCCTTCCGGGTGCTCCGGATCCTCCATTTCCTCTGTTAAAGGTTCAGTCTTTTCCAGGGCCCTTTCTTCTCTGGTGGAACAACCTGAACCAATCAGAAGCCTATGTGACTCTTCAGTAAAGACAGGCAAGGAGAGGAGGGGTAGAGGGAGCAACTGAGTTCCCCACCACCAGGGGAAGACAGCTCCCTCAACAGCCAGCCTTGCTCTGAGACCAGCCTGCTGCATGGCCTCCAGCTCTGACCCGCTGCCAGGCCGCCAGATACTCAAATCTGGTTGCGCCATCTTCATCAGGCCCAGGGGGACTTTTGTAATTGGAGCCTTGGAGCTGAAAAAGTTTCCATCTACTCTGGTGTTTGTTTTTTGGGGGACTCAAACTCAGAATTTCATGCATGCTAGGCAAGCGCTCTCCCACCAAGCATCATTCCAGCCCCCACCTCTTCCTTTTAATATGCTAGGCTTCCCATGTATAAAATTGTGACTGAAAAACCAAAACCAAAAACAGACAAATAAAAAATCTGCCCCAGGGTTAAATTTGGAATGGGTTAATTTTCTTTAGCTTACCACCTGGTCCTTTTTGGCTCCAACCTAAAATATGTCAGTCACAGGAACGTTGAGCAAAAATTCATCTATAGTGATAAGATGGGTAGCCAGCTTAAATCTAAGTTTGAGGAATAACTCCCTTAAGAAAAACCACCTATTTGAGCATTCAGGAATCTTGAGGTTAACACCAGGGTGGAGCCTTGTGTATTCAGGATTGTGAAGGGTGATTATCACACACACACACACACACACACGCACACACACACACACACACACACTGCCATACATGGTTTCTTTTGTGTGTGTGTGTGTGTGTGTTTGTGTGTTTGTTTTGTTTTTAATTGCCATTTGGTCTAAAAGGGTGTCAAGGACATCCTGGAAAGGGAAGAAGCACAAAGGCCATCCAGCCAAAGAGGAAGCAGGAACAAAAGGAAGCCACCAGCACCAAGCCCTTAGGGCTCTGGTTCAAGTGCAAGCGGACTAGCCTCTGCGGCTATTCTCAGTGTTGTCTGCTCCCCAGGGCCTCTCCGTCTGCAGGATGGGAGGGAGCAGCAGGCTGAGGCTGAGTGGTCAGAGAGGTGCTGCCTGCTACATGTCCGGCTCCACTTCCTGGAGCAGTTTTGAGTTTATTCTCCACAATTCCTGAAGTCAACATTCGGGCTAGCGCACTGTCCTCAGGTGGAATAAACCAGCCAGAACAAATGTCTTTCTAAATAACCACTGGGGTGGTTGACTTCCTCATCGGGAGATGTTCTAGTTTCTGTGGCTGGTGTCCAGTGGGATTTCTGTAAGAAATGGATATCCTAGACCTCCATTTCTGTGTCCATGAGAAGAGGAGCTGGGGAGTGACTCCTCTGCCTTCTGATCCAGATAGAGTGAGGGATTGAATCTCGTCCACTTTATGAGACAGGTGAAAAATATTTCCCTTCTGTCAGCAAAAGTGTATGTGTCTCATTTTCAAGGAACATGTTTCTCGAGATTTTTTTTTTTTTTGTCTTGAATAGCAGAGTACCTCTTGGGATAACAGAGGGGGCAAATGAGCTGACGTTCACGGACATTAAGAACACCCCAGGGGCACCCGTGTGTTAAACACTCCCATTTATGACAGTATCACATTTATGACATTTATCACAGACATTTGAAAGTTTGTAGATACACACGACACACAAAACAATGGAATGGGGATCACTGGGCTGTCAAAACACTGCTATTAAAAATGTATATAGAGAAAAATACTTGGGGAGACCCTCAAAATGTCAAACAAAGATCTATAGGAGCCTTTTAAAGACTCAGATTAAGCCTTCGAAGAACTAAACACCTGTATCAGTGCTTACAGGCTAGAACCCGGCCCCAGTGTCGTCATTCACATAAAGCATGGGTGGGTAGAGGTGAGTTCGAACATTCGAAAGCATTTTTTTCTTCCTGAACCTCCCAGTTCTAGGGGAGACTGTAGCTCATAGCTTTTGCCTTTCTCTCATAGCTTTAGAGGTTCTCTGCCGCCCCAGAACTCAAAAGACTGTGATCTAAGGGGTTCTTATGATTTCTAGAAATCCCTTGGCCTCCTGTTTGTTTAGGAGGAAAGATAAATTGCGTTTACGAGGCACTGTCAGCAAATGTCCATTTGACTTTCTTCTCCAGCCGTAGAGCTGTGGTAGTGTTTGCCTAGGGCGCCCACAGTGCAGTTTCTGCCTCATCTTTGGAGAGTCAATTACTGTGGAGAATAATGACAGAGGAGAGGGAGGCAGCAAAGGCTGACGGCAAAGCTCCCTTCATGATTCCTGGATCTCCGCTTTAAAAGCGGGAAGAAGATATTTGACTCCTGAAATGGTACGACCCCTTTTCAACAGGTGCTTAATCCCTAGACATGAACTGTCAATTTTCCGCCTTTTGCTCTGGCTCTATAATTCACCAGAGCTAAGCTTGTGGAGGCTGTGATGCTGGGGTGGCCTGCTTGCCCACCGCAGGCAGCAGGAATCGTGACTTGACATAAAGTGCCAACTTGGCACCTTCCACACATCTTGCACAAGCCCCAAGGAACTAGTTTCAATTCTGAAGTGTTTCTGGTGTTGTCATTTTGTTTTAATTTTTTGAAGATAGGGTTTCTTCGTGTAGCCCTGGCTGTCCTGGAGCTTACTTTGTAGACCAGGCTGGCCTTGAATTCACAGAGATCTGCCTCCTGAGTGCTGGGATTAAAGTCGTGTGCCGCCACTACTTGGCTGTTTTAATTAACAAACAAACAAAACACCCAATTTACCTTCACCTCCAAGCCAGTAAGACTCTTGTAGAAGGAAGTACCACGGGAGTGGTGTTCCATAGTCTCCTGAGAGCAGGAAAGTAAAGAAAGAAAACAGTGAGCCTCCCCGCACACAAGCTCTACAATATAGTCAATGTAAATCTCAGATTGTAGCAACAGGTATTGGTAGTCACAAGCCATTGTGCAGTTACCCACAGGCTATCAGGCAGAGTGCTTCTTTCAGTAAGTTTGTAATCAAAATACCATGGGATTTTTATGGGTGTTACCAGCAACACTGGCAATGAGGATCTTTGATGACATCAGTTTCCTGAGAAATAAGTGTTATCAAAGAATTAAATCGCGCCATTTTTTAGCAGTTAACCAGAAAGCAATAATATCGAAGATCACAAATATTTGCTGAACTCTATTTATATAATGGACGTATTACATACTTCCCATGTGTGACATCACTGGATTCTGAAAACCCTAGGAACTGGGAAGTAATAAGAGTCTGAAGGATGCAGACACTGAGGTGCACTAACTTGGAGCCATCTGCACCAGTTCATAGCTAGTGAAATGAACTTGCAAGAATCCTAACACAGGCAATCTGGTTCTAATATCACCATCCCCAGCTCCCCACATTCGACTGGATTCAGCTGTATTCTAAGGGAAAAAAAGTTCCCAATGTTCTGGTTCCAGTTCTCTTTGCAACTTCACATCTGGGTATTGCTCAGCAGAAGGAAGAGATGTGCAAAGAGGAAACTCTCAGCCCAACCAACCTCTGAGCTCCAGGAAGAGTAAGGGGCTGCCGACCATTCCAAACCTCAGGAAGAGGATTTGAAGAGATTCTGGGCTGGCAATCACGTTTCAATGCTGGGAGGGGGTGACCCGGAGAAGGCAAGGAAGCTCCAGGCCGTTCAGTTCCCTCACCTCAAGGCAGTCCTTGAGTTATAGCCATTACAATAAAGCCGTGATTGAAAAGAGAGCGCTCTGGTAGTGTTAGGATCGGATGGAGGTCTTACAGGATTGTCCCTAACTGGATAGTCTCAAAGTGGAAATAAGTGGTAGCAACAGGGAACGGGACGGTGTTTGAGAAAACACACCTCTAGTGTCCTAACCAGAGTTCCAACCTCATGTCTCAAAGTGTGGCATTATTTAGAAGGTAGATGTGCTTATTTAAGTTAGGTGGGGTCATACTGGAGTAGGGTGAGCACATAGAGTCCTCATGAGAAAGTCACATGAAGACCAGCACCCAGGGAAGACGCCACATGAGGTGGAGGACTGGAGCAATGTGCCTGCAAGCCAAAGGAAGCCAGAGGGTCAAAACCCTCCGAAGCTTGTTTTTATAGGCGGCATGGCTTTCCCAACAGCTTCAGTTTTGATTTTTTTTTTTTTTTTGGTTTTTCGAGACAGGGTTTCTCTGTAGCTTTGGAGCCTATCCCGGAACTAGCTCTTGTAGCCCAGGCTGGTCTCGAACTCAAAGAGATCCGCCTGCCTCTGCCTCCCAAGTGCTGGGATTAAAGGTGTGCGCCACCGCCCAGCTTCATTTTTGATTTCTAGTTTTTAAAAAAAGAGAAAAACTCTTATTATTTTAGGCCATACCATACATAGTCCTTGTGATAACAACTCTGGAAAACACATTGTCCTTCAGGAGGGACCCAGACCCAGGCTGCTGGACTCGGCCATCTTTTCCCATTTGTGATTGCTGCACACCTGTTGCTGTGTGATTGACTTGGTTCTCTGTTTGCGACAGGATCTCACTGTAAGCAGGTCACACTTGAACTCACAGTCTGCCATACCTGGTCCCAGCTGCTTATTTCTGAGGACCATGAGCTTGGTCTTTCAGGCCCATCCTCACTCCTCCCTGTCTGCTTTGGCCTGGACGTTAAGAGCTAAACCCAGATGTCACTGTACAGTGAGAGCTCTCTAGGTGAAGAGAGGCCTGCTCTGGCTATAGGAAATGCTAATTTGAAGGAAAATCTGTGTTTCTGCAAAGTAGTTTACAAAACTTCGCAAATAGCTAATTTTGAGCCAGTAGCTGATTTTCTAGGCTGCAGGTGCGTTAGATAGTGATTTGGTGTCCATGAAATACTAAGTACTAGTCAGGGCTTCCAGGCTGTTGCTGAGAAATAAACAGATCATAATTCTGCTCTCATGGGACTCTCCTAGGAAGATGGTAAGTCAATAAATGTATACATAAGGTTATATCACTATTGTGAAATATTAGAAGGTGTTATGTTTGTTTATGCTTGCTTAATGATGCAGAGATTTTTTGTATTCTTTTATGTTGTATTTGTTCAACTCTGTCTAGAATACCTGTTTGGTCTAATAAAGAGCTGAATGGTCAATAGCATGGCGGAAGAAAAGATAGGCAGGATGGCAGGCAGACAGAATAAATAGAAAGAAAAAAAGAGCCGGGCAGTGGTGGTGCACGCCTTTAATCCCAGCACTCGGGAGGCAGAGACAGGCAGATCTTTGTGAGTTCGAGACCAGCCTGGTCTACAAGAGCTAGTTCCAGGACAGGCTCCAAAGCCACGGAGAAACCCTGTCTTGAAAAACAAAAAACAAAAAACAAAAAAAAAAGAAGAAGAAGAAGAAAGGAGGAAGGAGTGAGAAAAGGAGGAGAGGAGGATACTAAGGGCCTGCCACCCAGCCATACAACCAGACATGAAATAAGAAAGGGGGGAGACATACAAAAATAAAAAAGTGGTAAAAGCCCAGAGGCAAAAGATAGATAATTTAAGTTTAAAAAGCTGACTAGAAACAAGCCAAACTAAAACCAGGCATTCATAAGATAAAATAAACCTCAGATTGTGATTTATTTGGGGGCTGGGTGGTGGCCCCCCCAAAAAATAAGAGTAAAAAAACAAACAAACAAAAAACAACTCCACATCATGTAAGGCGGTAATAAGTGCTTAAAAAAATTTAAAAAAGTAGGGTAAAGGGTTAGGGCCACGAGGAAATATTGGTCATGCAATGACAAAGATCTTTTCAGTCTAGAAAGATCACCGAGATAAAGTGACATTTGAACAGAGACCTGAGCAGAGTGAGGAGCCGAGTCAGCAGATCGGAGGCATAGCCCGGGGAGAAAGGCACAGCTAGTGAAAACAGCAGGTGTGAAGGTCGGCCCAGGAAGTGTGCTGGGTGTGTTGAGCATGAGTGGGGGAGGTTGTGGTGGCTGGAGCAAGAGACTTAGGGTGGAAGGGAAGGCAGGAGTTGGCGAGGGTAGCAGAAAGGCAGATGATGAAGCCTGAGTTGGGACACTGGGTTTTACTCTGAAAGGGGAGAAAGGACCATGAAGGGGTTGGAACAGAGGTATTGACATCAGCTGGCCTAGATTGGCAAAGGCTCCATCTGCATCTGCGTACAACGAGGGGGACACAGTGGTAGGCAGTGTTGGTGAAGGAGGCTTGGAATGTGGATCAGTGGCGTCAGGGAAGCCAACTATAGACCTATTTCCCAGCATCCTTTCTCCCTGGCCCTGTTGTATGTGTGTGTGTGTGTGTGTGTGTGTGTGTACACATGTGCGCGCACATGTGTATGTACCCATATGTAGACATATATGTGGGTAGACATACTCATGAGCATGCATGCAAAGGCTAGAGGAGGTGCCTTCCTCTCCTGCTCCCACCTGAGTCCATTGGCAGGGTCATTTGCTGAACTGGAAGCTTGTTGTTCTGGCCAGGCTGGCTGGTTAAAGAGTTCCTGGGATCCCCTTGTCTCCACTTCCCAACAGTAGGGTTACAGTCACTTGTGACATGCCCAGGTTTTACGTGGGTTGTGGGATTCGAACTCAGGTCCTCACACTTGCATAGCAAGTACTTTTACCTACCAAGCCACCTCCCCAGCTCCAAGTCTAGACCTGTTTCTAAAGTGAAGACAATAATTGGTTGATGGAGTTTTAACTTCATGTTGTAAATTCAGATGCTGGCCGTGCGAGCTTATGTTCAAATAGCTTAGGGAGCGATCAAGTTTAAACTAGAAGACTGGGCCAGACAAATCTAATTCCCTTGACCACAGGAGATAAAGTAGCCTGACTCTTCTTTGCTGACCTGGAAAAACCTGATCCAGATACCAGGCAAGCAAGCCGTAGAGAGCCGCATCAAGGAGCATCATCTTCATGGCCAGCAGGAAGCTGAACTCGTCCCCTTCCATGGGACTCTTGCCAATGTTGTCCCACTGCAGCCCCAGGCCTTGCTCTTCAAAGCGGACCAGGTACTCAGTGCCAAAGCCAAATGCCACAGGGGAAAGCAGGCTCTGCAGAGCGGAGAGGGGCAGTGATGGAGACAGAGGACAATGGAGCCCAGAGGGCCACAAGTCATGGAAGGGAGGAGGGCCGAAGAAGGTCTGTGTCCTGTCTGGGTGTCAGGCTGCTCAGGGAGGGCTTATGGTGATCCTCTCGAGGGAAGAGAGTTCTGGCAGGCCTCAAAAACTCCCACCTGATGCCTAGTGAGCCTCCTCTCGCCTGCTGAGTAGGATAAGCTAGGTTGTAATGGGATGTAAAGAAGCGGCACATGGTAAAGACTCCAAAGGAAGGAAAGTTCTGGTGTCCTCCACCCTCCCCTCAGCCTTCCGCTCTCAGAAGACCACACAGTTCTGGGCAGAACAAACGTCAAGTCAGGCCACTTTGTGAGAGTCCCACAAGAAGGGGGCTTGAAGTCACCATTTTCCTGTGGCCAGCAAGGACGCTAGGTCACATCTTAAGTCCTCTGTGCAAAAACTAGCCCACTGGCTAGAAAATGTGGAGCAGGAATTTTAGAAAGTGACCCGCCAAGTCACCATAGGTGGTCCCTGACACATCAGAGCACACTTGGCTTTGCCAGGGGTTCCCTGTAATTTGGAGGATCCTGGATAGAGTTCAGACTATCTCTCACCAAAGCAAGAAACCCTTTTGCTATACACACACACACACACACACACACACACACACACTCATACATGTATACACACACACACGCGTGCGCACACACACGCTTAAAATGAACTCAACCCGGCTCTTATCTGTAGTTGCCAAATCTGAAGCTTCCTGGTAGGTCCAAGAAGCTGTGGTTTCCCAGTACCACGTAACAACCCGAGGATTACCAAAATTGCCCAGCTCTGCCCACAGCCTGAGTCACTAGAGTTTCTTACTATTACCCATTGTGACTGTCTTAGAAAACTAAATGCTATAAATAGTGGCAATTAACTTCTTATTTAACATGTGAAATAATAAAAGGCAGATGCACCAGAGTTGGAGTCCTGAGAACAGGTTCTTCTGGCGGAGAGCAGGGCAGTAGTCCTGGACTACTACAGAGACTGGGAGGTTCTGGAGGGCCAGAAAACTGCGCCCTTTGGGGCTGAGGCTGATTAGCGCTGGCTAATGAGAGGGTAGAAATGGCCCACTTGAAAACAATTAATAAAAAGACCTATATTTATTTGGGAATCCCGAGCTAAGAGGTCTCTCAAGCCATCAAAAGCCAACTTCTAGAGTCTTCTCTCGGCCAGAGAGCCTAGTGGTAGGGGCTCATTTCTGCATCCTTTTTTTGCTAGCGTTAGAGCACACACAAGACAGGGTATCACTGATCCAGTTTCTTTTGGAAAAATGAGCCCCATTTGAACTGATGCCACCCTCTTTCTGAGCAGACAGACAGTAAGGGGGGGCAAGCTTCCTCTCATCTGACTCTTTTCAAGTGGGAAGAAAAGAAGGATGAAGGAATGGGCCCACTGGTTCTCCTCTCATGCAGAAACAAAGGAAGCTGGAAGTTAGCTGGGCTCTCCAGTCCTTTCCTAGGGCACATTCATCAAGCCGGTCTGCATTGCTGGGGGAGGGGGGAAGGCTGCTTTTCACTCTGGCTCCTGAACCTTTGAGTTTGGGATTAGACTTTCAATTGTAGGAACTCGGGAACTCTCGAGTCAAAAGGCAAAGTGGAACCTTCTTAGAAAGCAGGCCAACAGGCCACGAAGTCATCAGAGGAAATCTCTACCACAGGCGAGGGGGAAGCCCTAGGGCTCACCACGATCGTCTTCAGGTCAGTTGTCATCCGGTCCTGCCAGGCAAAGCACAGGATGTGCGGTAGGTAGAGGGTGAAGTAGATGACCCCACTGCAGGAGGCTGCGAGGCTGGCCTTGGAGAAGAAAGTACTCAGCAGGAAGCATTGCATGATGGTTGCCGTGGAGAAGGCCAGCAGAAACAGGAAGAGGATGAAGGGATCGCTGTAATGGAGGATTCTCCCATGCTGAAACCAAAGAGATTGTGTATCAATAATTCTCAGCCATGCCCAGAGGCAGGGTCCTGTGTGTAGTGATGCCTCCTAAAGCCTTCTGCTGTCCTAGAAGGGGCCCCTGCAGCCGCTTGCTAGTGCTTAGACTTTCACATGCACCTCAGATATGCAGAGTTCTTCTGTCTTACCCACGCCCATTAGGCAACACTAATGTTTTATTTTAAAAAACTTAGCTGGGAAACCACTAGACTGAGCCAGCTCCAATGTTCCGGACTCCTATACCAGGAAACCAAAACCCAACTGTCAAGTAATTTAACCCAGTCAGCAACTTCCTACTAACCTCTAAGTGGGGACTTTAACCGATCAAGACTTTCTTTGTCACGTTTCCTCACTCCTTTGGTGGAGTCCTGAGTCACTTGTGGTCTAGAGTTGCCAGGCTCATGAACTACTGATGATCCTGGAAAGCTGGTCCAAAGCCCATGATGGGGTGATAATTGGCTCTAAGGTAAGAACCTACTATCTATCATTTTCATAAGAGGCCATTTTTATCAAACTGCCTTAGAAATATTTCTCTTTGTACCCATAGACTTGTTGCCTTCAACTTTGTGGTCTGAGAAGCTTCCTTTGCTGAGGGCAGCGGTTAACACAGTGACTCAGAACTGGTCAAAGTGCCAAGGATAAACAGCTCCTGAGTTCTCAGCTGTGAGTGGGTCAGCTATCAATCTCCCACCTTCCGAGGCGCAGGGAACTTCAAGGCTGAGGGCATGTGAGGAACGGAAGAGCTGGCAGATGGAGAGAACTGTGGCGTGTCTTCTGACATGACGTGGCTGTGGCACACGTTAACACACAGCAGCTATGGATACCTACATAAGGCCCAGGCAGTCAGTGTTCCAGCACAGACGGAAGGGGACCCGGAGAGGAGCTAGTGGCAGTTGAGGGATACTGGGGGAAGGACAGTCACTGTCCTTTAGGGATCTGGCTCATGTTCCAGTGGATGTTCACACATCCATGTGCATATAGGTATCACTAAGTGGACTCAGGGAGGGAGCACATAAAAATAGAAATGAGAACATGAAGCTGGGGGGGGCATGGAATGGGGGCACTAAGGAGGGTTAGGGCAGGTGGTAGTAGATGGATATTATCAATAGATGTTGTAGAAATGTATGAAACTTTCAAAGAATAAAATTATTTAAAAAATCTTAGTGCGCCCAAGTTTATCTTTTGACAGTAAATATGGGTCAACTCAGCAAGTTCATGGTGGGAAGGACATTGTATTCTGGCAAAGGAGGAAGTCCTATGTGTATGGTGATCTTGCAGTATCACCAGCACCCTGCAACTACAAAGAAGAGGCCACCCAAACAAGCCTGGCCCTTTGCCTTGGGCTCAGCCTGCTGACTGACCGTCAGTGCTGGCTTCTTGAGGCTTGTCACTCACACAGGTGGGAGCATCAGTAATGGATCCAGAGCATTTAGAAGCGGATTGGTCCTCCTCATCCATGAATGCTGTGCTTTTCATAGAACCTACGTTATGTACAAGACTTAGTAGCTTCCATTGTCTATATAGAAAATAGGAACAAACTAATGACACTTTCTGAACAAGCGGCTGCTCGATTACTCTGTAGGACAGATGGAGATGTTCAACTGTATTAGATCTTCTTCATCTCCATCACTACAAGCCCCATAAAGAGGCCATCCAAATTCTGCATTCCCAAATACTTATAGGTTAGCCCATTCTTTCATCAGGAACACAAAGGTGCAAGTAGTAGATATTGGGAGTCTGTCTCAGGCTTCAGAGTCGATACTCATTTGGCCACCTCCATATATTCAATGGGACATAGTTAAGTTCTGGTGTAATGAGGAACACAGACATGTCACACAGCATAGCGTTCCCGAGACCAAAAGTCCTTATGCTCTCCTTTCTGCCTTTTTCTCCGCGTTCCCCCATCCTTTGGAACTGCCTCATCTCATGAATGGGCTCTCTACAGGTAGGGGCTCCCTGAATCACTGCTTTTCTCTCAGTAGAAAAGAGAGAGGCCAATTAATAGCATCTGTTTTGCACCCATGAGAACCAAGTGGAACTAATGGGCTCTTTATCTGCTCCAGCCACCGCTTCTCCTTCATGCTCTTGTGCCTGCTGGGCATTGAAGGAACAGATTGAAAAACAGATGAGGGGGACATAGGCAAAAGGGAGGGATAGACGGGAGCCACACTTAAAGCCAACCTAAGTCTGAGGAAATCTAAATAAAGGTCACAACTGGAGAGTCGTTACTGTTCTCTGTAGAACGAATTCAACGTCTTATCTGAGCCCAGAGCAAAGTCCTGCAAACATCTAGACTGTGGACTTTCTGGTGGCTTTCAAACAGGGGTGCCAGTCATTCAGCCAACCTCACCACTTCCCGGACCCAGCTTCCTCCACTTTCCTCTCTGCTCCTTGTAGACTGAAGAACAATGGAACCTTCCCATTGTTCCTGCTCCCAGCTTCTTTCCTGCACGGTGGTGCTAGGGAGGAGGGGCCATGCAAAAAAAAAGGGGGAGTCATTCAAAGGAAGACCTTATTTTGGTGTGGAAAGCTCTGTTTCCGTCATTATTGGAACAGTGTCCTGGTTCCCACAAGGAGAAGCTTCCCTGTGCTAGAGGCTCTTGGTGAACATTCTTTACCTCACGTCCTGAAGGCTTTGAAGTCCTAAAAACCCATTCTTAGGGAGGCAGATCTCAGGGCTACTTATCAGTAAGAAGTCCGGGCAAGCCGAGGCCATTCATCCTCATGTTTACTCACCGAGTC
Source organism: Dicrostonyx torquatus (assembly GCA_028555095.1). Lineage (NCBI taxonomy): Eukaryota > Metazoa > Chordata > Mammalia > Rodentia > Cricetidae > Dicrostonyx > Dicrostonyx torquatus. The sequence goes on along the minus strand of JAQHUG010000019.1, from coordinate 7,831,882 downwards.
CTTTAATTCTAAGGGTACAAAACACCCGATTGGAGAAAGGCGCAGGCTGAGGGATGGGCAGAGCAGAGGGCGCCTGGTGGATAACGAGGGAGTGGTGGCTCCTCTCACCTCGGCAGAGCTTTGGTATCCTTTGTAAACATCAAGCCATGCTGGGTGGGGTGAGGTTGTTTGGATAGAGTGACCTCCACCTCAACATTGTTTTAGAGGGGACTCTAACATGGTGTTTGCACCCCACCATCACTCACCGGGTCAGAATATAACAGCAAAGATAGGATACACTAGGTTGAGAGGTTGAGGCTATTTTAGTAGAAAATAAAGGCAGGATTTGGATTAAATGGAATGTCCCTGTTGGTTTGGATATATGATGGGACATTCTTAGATCAGGTAGCCATGATCCATCATGGGATGGGAGACACTCATGTAGTCTAACCCACTGCACACGTTGCTTCATGCAGAGTGGTACCTGATATGATGACAGTGATGAAGTTGTAAGCTTGCTGAATCTACATCAGAAACCAACTTCCCTCCAATAAAACATCAAAAGATATCAAATGTGTGTATTCATATTTCAACAAGTCCAAAACATCTTCTTCTATGATGGGACTCAAAATATTTAGGCTAGCAGTAAGTTGTGAAACAATGCTTTATTTTCAGTTCTGGCTTGCAGAGGAGTCACAGACTTGCAGAAGATTGAATGACATGCTCTATGGCAATAAAACCTCTTTATCACTGAGAAAGGTCGGGCTCTAAATTCCAACCTTTAAAACAGAGTCCTTGGAGATCTTTGCAGGCAGAAGGATGTCACTTGGGGAAGCTAATGCCCTGACCATTGGATGGTTGGCAAATTGTCCAGATCTCTTCCCCTCATAACATTGGCAATGTATGCCTCATCCTAACTGTAGTTGATGTTAGAACGGTAATTCTAGGAAACACTCTTTAGATTCATGTCTGTCTCTGAAAGAAGAGGCAACCTTTGAACACACAACAGTCCCATACTGGGCTTTGGTAATAGCAACCTCTCTATGTGGTCATGGAAAGGACTGGAAAATCTATATAAGCAATGAGTGAGTTCCCTTGGGCTAGAAGGGGAAGATGGGAAGATGTCACAACAGAATGGGTCTTTTAGGGAGGTTGGGGGTGCTGGCTCTCCAAGTGTCCTACCTGGTTTGAGAAGCTGAGGCGCTACGTTTTGCGCTCAGATAACTAGCCCAGGCACACATACGTTAACAGGAGGAGACCAGGAACAATGGAACCCTTAAAAATGTCAGGGTCTGCTCCACCTGGCTTACCATGATGAACAGCGTCAGGAGGAAGATGCTCATTGACATGATGGAGAAGCTATCCAGGAACCAAGTACACCAAATCACAGCATTAGAGACACCCTGGTTCTTCAAGGTCTCCTTCAGCCTCAGTTCCTTCTCCAAGACAATGCCCTTGACAGTCATGGAGACAGAGTAGATCCACGCCAGCACCATGAAGATGGGGAAACACCGGTTCAGGATGATCATAAAGCTAAAATGGGGGAGGGAGAGGAGCAGAACACAGTATTCTGTGCTTGGGAGAGATGAAGGAAATACTTATCCAACGAAGAGTTGAGAATGAAGCCCAAAGGAAAGGAAAGCAGAAAAATAAATCATGGGACCGACGCGAGGTTGAACTTTAAAAAGTATCTTTTGCACTTGCCACCTTGTCTTTCCAGACCACCCAGGTGAACGCTCCTTAAGTGCAGGAATAAAAACATACCACCTCTGCCGGATAGTATAGACAGTGACTGCAAAGGATTGTGGAAAAGCCTGCAGACCGGTTGTCACAGGTTGTGACTGGAAGAAATCAGTGATCCGAACGTCACTGCTTCCATCAGCCCTGCACAAGTCGGGCAGCTCCATCCTGGGATACGATCTCAGCAAGCGAGATGCATTTGACACGAAGAACTCAAGTAAGGGTGAGCTTTACAGGTTTTCCCTGGGAATGGCGCACTAGTAAAGCCCTTGGGATTATTATCTATTGAAACTGTTGGGTGTTGTCACAGGAAGGGCCCAGTGCCAGCGTGGGAGGATAGTTTCACTCAAAATGGCCCTAGGGAAAGAGCCAAACAACCGAAAAGCATGCACTTCCGGGGTTAGCCGCCAGAGGACTCTCCCGTACTGAATGACCCCGAGTCCCACTGCCTCTCCACACCTACCCGTTTTCCTGCCAGCCCATCCCTCTGTGACCTGAAAGTGGACCTGGGGTTTTGCCCTTGGCTCCACTTCTCATCTCTGCTTCTTATCCAAAGGAAAGCTCACGGCAGAACAGCCACTGTTATCTCTGCCGTCTTCCGCCGCGCTGGAGAACTGATGGGGCCACAGCGTTGAGAGCGGCTTTCCTGTGTGCACGCTGGCCTTTATTTTCCTTACGACCTCGCCATCTGGTAACTGGACTCCTTCCTTCACGTTCTGCTGTCTCTGCTTCCTGAACCCCACAGCCACACGCACGGGCTATAGTGACTTCCCCAGTGTTCCCAACACCCCAGGACCTAAATTCCTGAGCCAACTATAGCTGAGGGAGTGTTTCTGATTCGTCTACCATGATAATAAGCCTCTGAGCACCTCTTCTTTTCTGTCTTTTCCTCCAGCACTCCGAAAATCCATTTTCAACTAAACAGTGGGCTGTTTGCTGCTTAGCATGCTACTAGCCAACAGAAGGACAGACCTTAGGATGGGGGAGGTCAGAGAAGGAGGCCAGAGCTCATCCGACACATTCCTCTACCTTTTCACCAAACATACATCATAGGAATGTTAATTAGAGAAGGCGCTGCATTATTTTGAGGCTCCTAGGAACCAGACCTACTTGCCATGCAGTCCAAATCTGCCAATCTGGCAATCAGTGGGCAAACACTCTGACCAGAACCTTCCACAGACCAAACATACTGCAAAGAGGAAATTTAAACAGCAGGCATCTCCTCCTTCAATGTCACTCCTATTGTTCTAACCTCTGATGTCCCTTTTGTACCCCCACACCTTCCCATTTTACTTTCTTCCTCTGCTTCTGTCTGGAGCATGGAGCCAGCTGCTTCTCCAGTCAGAAGCCTAGTCTCAGTCTGGTCCCAGTCCCTGGCGTTCCTTTGGGAGACACTGAAGCCTTGAGTTTATTCAGCCCTGGTTTATTCAGCTCAGGGAGAAAGATAGAGGCCTGGGACTCACGAGTCATCCACGAAGCAGGGATAAGGCATCTGCTGGAGATAGACTCCAACTGGAACCTCTGCCTGGGTCTGGCTCCTGGTGATTCCTTGTTCAACCATGTCCTGTAGATAGGCAAAGCCTCCCCAGATGTACCGCAGGTCCTCGACAGGATCCGCCCTAGGACCAGAATCCCAGTACCTAAAAGGGCATAGGAGGAAGGGAGGAAGGATGTAAGTGGGGATGGGCAACCCACTCATTTTACAAGCAAAACTTACCCTAGAACTCAGTCTCTTGAAACATTCTCCTCAGTCAAAGGTTCTCGGCCTTCCTAACGCTGCGACCCTTTAGCACAGTTCCTCATGTGGTGACCCCCAACCATACAATTATTTTTGCTGCTACTTCTTAACTATAATTTTACTACTGTTGTAAATCATAATGTAAATAGCTGATGAGCAGAATAGCTGATCTGCGACCACTCTGAAAGGGTTGTTGGCGCTCGCAAGCCAGAGGTTGCCAACCACTGTCCTCAACGTTCCCAGACTATCCAGTTCTACTTTGGATCACAGGAATAGCTCCAGCAATGGTCTGGGAATCACAAGGTGATTGCTCCATCTACTTGGATCTGCTCAAATCAATCAGCCCTCCTCCCATTTAGCTTACCTTCATTGATTTATGGGCTGCGTTCATCCTTAATCCTCCACTCTCTACTGAACACAATTCACTGTGGATTTGGGAGAAACCCCGTGAACCCTGACTGAACCATCACCTGTCTTTGATCTTATTGGTCTTCTCCACCACATCTATGTCCATCCGTATCTTGTACTTCACGTGGGGAGGCAGGGAGCTGGTCCAGGGGTACATGTCAGGGAATACCACTCCAGCCCAGAACCTGTTTTCCTCCAGGAGAGACAGGGCTCGCTGGATGAGCTGAACTTCATCATCATAGCTTTCAAACTTATCCAGGACCAGGCACTGCAGATAATCACACAGGTGGAGAGAGCTTGAGACTCAATTGCAGACAACAGGACAAAGGAAACACTACTGGCCAAGAGATAGATAGGTTCCCCACAAAAAGACCTACATACCTAATATTTGTTTAACTTCAGGGTCTTTATGTGCCTAGGTTCAGGGGTGCAAGGGTCCTGGAAATGATGGCAGGCCCTTATCCCTGAAGAGTTAACAGAGACCATGCTACCCAGCTGGCCAAGGCGGTCCAAATATGCAAGTGCTCAAAATGACACAAATACTCAAGGCTCTCACTCCCCAGCATGGGGAGGCAAGGGAGTGGGGTCACGGTGGACACTGGCTGCTTTGAAGATCAGAAAGCCTGAGGATAAAAGCTTTAAAGAGAGAAACATTCCTGGCATTGAACCTTCCCGGCTCTCTCCAAATACACACAGGCCAGTCAGCTGAGGGACGAACCAGGAAGAAGAACGCAAAGAAACAGGCGGCTAAAATGATTTCATCTGAGAAATCATTGCCATTTACAACCTTATGATGAGAGAGAAGAATTATCCCAATGTCTGTTTTCTCTTCCTGGGAGAGAGAGAGAGAGAGAGAGAGAGAGAGAGAGAGAGAGAGAGAGAGAGAGAGAGAGAGAGAGCTATAAAAGAACAAAATTAAGAATTTCTTTTAGATGGCTTCATGGGTCCCCACTTGTAGAGACTTACTGAAGCAATTATATTGTACTGGTATTTGTTTTACACTGGGGGTTTTGTGTCCATGATTCTTAGAATGTAACTCACAAGAGGTCAGATGGCCTTGTCTTGATTAATTTGTTCGACGAATATTTACCAAGTGTATCCAACATGCCAGAGCCTGCCTGGCTCCACGGGTACAAGGAGAGACGATAACAATCTCTTCCTGAAACAAACTCAAACCTGATGAGGGAGATTGGAGTAAAGCATAAGTGCAGGGCGGAATGACAGGGAAGCTAGCCTGAAAGACTCAGGACATCCAGAGGAGGACCCAGTCTCCTGGGAGGGACCCAGGAAGGCTGCCTGGAGGAAGAGGCCTGAGCAGGAGGCAGATAGACAGAAAACAGGCAGAGAAAAGGAAATGGAGATCAGCTTGACTACAAGGAGCAGTACTGGGGTCTCTGGGGACCCCATCCTCCTTCAAGCTTCGGAGCATTGGCTAGCTTTAAAAAGACGCTAAAAGCTCTACTTCAGAATCTTGAAAGGCAAGGCCAGGGCACCAACATTTTGATAAAACCCAAAACCCAAAACAACAAAACAAAAAGAAAAAGAAAAACCCTTCCCAGATAGTCGCAAAACACAGAGAAGAACACTGGGCGAATGCGGTGAGTGCTTGGGACCAGATCCTTTACTCTGCTGGATTTTGGGATGTTGCTGGCCAACTGAGGGGTTTCTCAGGACCCAAGCTTTCAGGCTAAAACCAGGAGCACTCCAGACAATCCCAGAATACCACAAGGGCCCTGTGGGATTTTAAGCAGAAATAGATCAGAAAACAATAGGGATGCATCAGGGAACACTAGGCTATACCTCTGAGTGCGTTCAGGCTCAAGCCTGGAAGTCAGGTGAAACCTTTCCCACGCTGTGGAAGAAGCTGCAGAGATGCTGAGTTAAGGGTAGACTGTGGTAGAACCGGGGTACCTTGCTCTCCAGCTCCAGCCCAGAGTGCCTCCCTGCACACCAGGACCCCAAGGGGTAGCCTACACTGCACCTCCAGCATTGTGTGGCGTATGGAGTCCTCCATGTGTTCACAAGAGTCCTATAAGCGGAACAATGAATATTGTTTATCCTCACTTGGTAGCCCAGGAAAGTTAGGCTCTAGAGCATTGGTTCTCAACCCGTGGGTCATGATCCCCTGGGGATTGCATATAGATATCCTGCAAATCAGATAATACAATTCAGAACAGTAGTAAAATTATTGTTAAGAAGCAGCAATGAAATAATTTTATGGTGTGTGTGTTGGGGGGGAGGGGGTTTGTCACCACAATATGAGGACTGTATTAAAGGGTTGAAGCATTAGGAAAGTTGAGAACCCCTGCTCTAGAGCACTAAAAACTTCCCGGAAGTGGTAGCGTGAAGTATCAAGCCCCTGTTTACTTGATTAAGGAGAAATTAAGAAACCAGAAACACAAACAGCTTGTAGCGGAGAACCAAGCTCTACCGCGTTGGCAAGGAGCAAGCGGACTCCGCTCACTCCCTGTAACCCCTCCCATCCAGAGCCTACCCCAGAGTTTGAGAGAGCACACAGCACAGAAGTCTGTAGCACTGTGTGCAGGGTGTATTTGAACCCCAAGGTGTTACAAATCTACCATCCCCGGGTTTTCTGAACTCATTGTCCTGCCTAGGTTGGGCGCCCTGGGAGAGGCTCCCACGGGGTCGTCTCAGTGTTCTTGATAAAAGGGAAGAAAACAAAGCAATCTATTTTCTAACTGATAACAGGCGGGAGAAACAGGGGTGGGTGAGAATATCAACAGGGCCAAGGCTTAAAGAACTCGTGAGGTTGAAAGGAAATTGGATTGGTATTTCTTTAAGAAATACAAGTACGAATAGATACATCACAGAGCTAAAGGAAATAGGTTTTCTTCAGTCAATCATTGCCTTGCAAACAGGACTTAATTGCTAAGATTAGCACTGGCCAGTGCTAAGACAAGACAAAGGACTTCAGTAGATCACACACCGAGGAGTTTTCGTTTCTTCTGGGCAGAAACGGCTTATATTATTCACAGTTTTGTGTGTGCATTTATGGTGTCTGGTGCATAAACTCTTATGGCAGCTGGAGACGCCAGTCTTCAGCCAGTTGGTCAGTAATTAACCCAGCAGCACCACTATGGGTTGGCAGGTTTGGCAACTGCTGCTTGGGCAAGGAAGCTCGGGACTGAGTTAATAGAATAAGAGTGTTTACTAGCTTGGCAGTGGTGACACACATCTTTAATCTGACTCGTAATCAGAGGTAGGTGCATCTCTATGAGTTCGAGTCCAGCCCGGTCTACAGAGTGGATTCCACGATGGCCAGAGCTACACAGAGCAACCCTGTCTCAAAAATACAAAAACAACAAAAACCAAAACAAAACCCCAGAACACATGTTTATATTTGGCAGGTTTGACAAAGTTAAGCACTAAATAATCCCATTCTGGCTGTTTGTCATGTTAACAAGCGGGGTGTGTTTAAATAAGATAAACTAGACACAGGCAAATGTTACATCTTCTCACGCTTTGAGGGGACTAGTAAGTCAGACCTGCATAAAAATAAAATAGTGTTTGCTAGAGACTGGGGGTGTAGGAGAAAGTGGGAACTGAAAGAAATTCAATATGGAGTGCCAAACAGAGTGGAGGATTTACTTGGGGTTTTCTTTCAGCACAGCAGAGTATTATTGGCTAAGACAACCTGTGATGACTCTCACAGTGACTAGGGGAGTATGGAATTTCCAACAGAGCAAAGATGAGTGGTTGAAAAGGGAGAAATGTTCCTTCTTATTTTGGTTCTTATACACTGTAGACATGAGTTGAATTACCAGACTATGTTACTACCATAAAGATTTATAAATATTGTCTTAATTAAACAAACAAACAAGCCGGGCAGCGGTGGCGCACACCTTTAATCTCAGAACTCGGAAGGCAGAGGCAGGTGGATCTCTGTGAGTTTGAGGTGAGGCCAGCCTGGTCTACAAGAGCTAGTTCCAGGACAGCTAGGACTGTTATGCAGAGAAACCCTGTCTTGACAAACCAAAAGCCAAAAACCAACCAAACAAACATATGACAATCAGAATCAATTTGAAATTAAATTTCTAAAATAAAATCAAAATGATTTGGGGAGATGAAAGTTGTTCTAAGCAGTTTTATTTTTTTTAAGCAGTGGATATTACCCCAAGAATGAATGAATATATATATCGTTTTTTTTGAGACAGGGTTTACTCTGTAGCTTTAGAACCTGCCCTGGAACTAGCTGTTGTAGACCAGGCTGGCCTCGAACTCACAAAGATCCACCTGCCTCTGCCTCCCAAGTGCTGGGATTAAAGGTGTGCGCCACCATAGCCCGGCCCCAAGAATGTTCTTAGCAATTTACTTGGATGAAATGTCTTCAGTTTTATGGTCTGCTGTCCTTGCTTTATCAGAAACAGATGGGACCAGAAGTGTGGAGAACCTTGCCTTATTTCCAACAGAAGTCGTGCAAAATCTATGCATGTCCTCAATGTGGGGCTTGGAGTTCCAGTGCAGGCGTGGGTGTGTCCCACAGTTCCTTTGAAAGTATGTCATAGGCCATCCACAAAGTCCTGACGTTAGTGGAGGTCTCCTGCCTGAGAGCCGCACTGCCTAGACTGATTTGTCCTCTGTCTGCCCTGTCCAGCATGGTAGCCAATGATCTCACGTAGCTATGGAATACTGAAGATATCACGAATGCATCATAAGCACGTTTTAAATATTACAGAGCTGCTGGTAGCTATGGGGGTCAGCAGAGCTCTAGTGGGAATGAGTCCTTTGAGGTCAGGGCCGTGTTCTGTTCATCATGGTCTCTGGTATAGTACTTTCTCCTGCTAGGGAATCAAGAAGTATTTTCTGAATTGGTATAAATTTAAAAGATCAAATGGGCAGATCTAGCTCTATGCTTTGAACAAGATTCTATACATCCCAGACTCATGAAAAACTAGCAGCAAGTCATAAAATGACTTTGTTGTGATGTACTTTGGGTATAAATCAGGAGGGGGAGCTGATATAAATAAACACACGGCTAATAACGTGCCTTCCAGGCTTATCTAGCTCATTCTCTTTGAACCTTATGTCTTTATATACTGGAATAAACAGCTGATGTTTTCAGTGACATTGTTGAATCCTGTGATGACGTGTCCATCCTGGCTGTTTTATCAGGCAGCTGATTCATGGTCACGTTTCCTGTCATGTTTCCCTAGATGGGGACCTTGGTACTCTGGAGTACACAAAATTTAGCAGGTTCTCAAATGTTTGCTTCTATTCTAAAACACTGACCCATTTTCTTCTTCATCATCACTTTGGGAAGGGGCACAGTGGAATTTGGGGATCAGACAGTCCTCTGTGTCAATCCCCTTTTCTGTTTCCTACCTGTGGCTTCTGATGTTCTTGCTGAAATTTGAGCTGTGCCCAATCTCAGGGGTTTGTTCTAAGGGCTTACAAACACATGAGACAGTGTTTGTAAAGGCCTCAAGTTGGTGCCTCTCTGTAAGAATAGAAAGCCAGGGGTGTAGCTCAATGGTAGAATTGTCTACCTAGCACGTACAAGGTCCTGGATTTATTTTCCAACATTGCAAAAACATAACAAAAAAATAAACATCAACTACAAATACTGATGGTTTACTTCATGTCCCAAACTGGTCCAAGGGGCATGAATATATATGTGTGTGTATACATATATATGTGTATATATGTATACATATATTCATTTTGTATATATGTTCATCTTCACATCACATGAAGGTTTGTTACTGTGCTCATTCCAAGCCCAGTTACAAGATTCACTGAAACAAACTTCCTCGGGGCAGAATCCACTTTCAACCTCGACAGCACACTGCGTTGTCCCATGACTAGAGAATCCTTTATAAATACCATTTTACTGTTGCTTTTGTAAAATATCTTGGACATCAATAATCAAATGACTTTCAAGTTCTTGCCAGGTTAGTCTTCATCAAGGGAGGAGCGCAGTTAGTTGCTTTCTTCAAATAGTCTCTTTGAGGACACAAACTGTCCTGAGTTGATCCGTAGTACTCCTCCTGGCCAGAACAATGCTATGGACAGAAGCCAAAGCCAACTGGGCACTGGGAGCTGGAGAGATGGTGAGTTTTAATTAGTGTCTATTAGCTGTTCACTGGCCAGTAATTGTGAAGGTCAGATGGCGCGGCATAGAGGAAGGTCTTATATAATCAAACATAAATATCTAGTACCCTCACCTCAACTTTCTTCCTGAGGTGAAGATGGAGAAACTGCTTTGAATGTGAGCCAGCGGCCCCCAAGTGATCCTCTGAGGTGTGGTTCACAGTGTAGCTTTGTCTTCTCACAGGGAGGTCATTTACCTCACAGCAAGTGACCTCATCCCCCCTGATACTTACACTAATCCTGGAGTTAAAATCTTGGCTGACGGGCATGTATATTGGAGCATGTATGTGTGTAAGAGGCAGAGCTAATGACAAACCCCCCAGCCGAGGTCCTGGGTTGGGTGTATTTAGCCTATTGTGACAAGCCTGTCAGTTACCACATGCTGGGCTCTGAGGAGGTCACAGAGTCTATTTTTAAATGCTATCTTGTTCTATGATTCTGTGCCGTCCTGGGGGTTAGGGAAGAATGTAGGGCAACAAGATTGGCAAGTGTAAAGTGCTCAACGCAAACCCAGAACAGCGATTTGGGAAAGAATAAAGCCAGTATCTTAAGCCCTCAGAGGTCAGTCTCAAGCAAATGTCACAGCAGGCGTTCAGAATCTCAGGAAGAACCATGACAATGCCCTCTGACAGCCAAGAAAGCAGCAATCAAGCCTACAAAGGGGTCTCAGGGTCCTTCCTGTGTCGTGTGTGTGTGTGTGTGTGTGTGTGTGTGTGTGTGTGTTCACCGTCAGTGTCTGTGTCCCCACCCCCACCCCATCTTCCTGAATAGCCACCACAAGTTCACACAGGTCCTCGAAACAGCCCACCCTGGCGGAAGGAGAGCTGCTGGAACTCTCTCCCGCACAGGCAGCCGTGCCCCAACCCTGGGCAGGAGACACTCAGTTGCTGACACAGCTAAAACACCTCGGAGGAGACGCCGCAGGGCCAGTAGGCTCCCTTCTTCAGCTGTGGCCGCTTGGTCTCCAGCGCATAGACATTAAGTCATAGGTTTGTGGGATCATCTATTACGTGGTAAACCATGGCTAGAGGAGGCAATAAGGAAACATCCTTCTTTCCATTTGAACTCGGTATCAAAGGGGTCTGGCACACTGTGCTGACAGCTGTGCACAAACAGACACATTTTTGGCCACAAAACCCCAAAGGCATCTAGGTCAGGTCTTGGGAGATAAGCGAGGCGCTGAGGATTTCTAATCCTGCCTCCCATCTTTTCAAAAACAGCCGCTCAACGCCAGAGGAGGCCTCCTGTGGTGCTGATGGTATTCATGCAGACACCTGGGCTTCTTTGGCGAAGGGGGGGTGGACCACCAGGGAATGGGGGATGTGGGCAAACATCCCAGAATTAATTTCCTGGCAGATGTAAACTGCGACCTTCAGGATTTATTTCCAGCTCCACGGAGAAGCCACGCATAAAACCACTTTGGGCTGTTTGGGTGTGTGGGGTGGGGAATTAGAGGCAAGGTAATGTAATAAATAGTATTGTGTACACCAGCACTGTGAACAGACTTCTAACATCTTCACTCCCAAAGAGCGAGAAAATGCACAGTGACTGGGTGATGAAGAGGCGGGAAATGCATGTCAGTTAAGAATAAAGGTGTTTCTAAAATAAATAAATAACAAATGTAGTATTGAAACAAATAAAAAGGCCAAGTTGAAACAAAGACTCATAAGGGGGCAAAGCCACCAAATATTTCCCAACCAGCTAATTCCAATGAAAGTTACAGTCATCAGCCAGGTGATGGTGGCAGCAGCGCACACCTTTAATCCCAGCACTCAGGAGGCAGAGGGAGGCGGATCTCTGTGAGTTCGAGGCCAGCCTGGTCTACAACAGCTAGTTCCAGGACAGAGGACAGGCTCCAAAGCTACAGAGAAACTCTGTCTCGAAAAACCAAAAGAAAGAAAAAAAAAGTTACAGTCATGTGGCTAACAACCTCTGGGCACTTGACTCCCTCGGTTTCCTGTTCCATTGTTTCCACAACACCTGGTGGTGAGGGCTGCTGTACTGGATGATAACCGGGCTATGTATCAACCAGTAAGAGCACTCTATGTCACAGGCCCTCTGCTCTGCCTCACCAGGGGCTGTCTCCCAGACAGCTTGGGTTATCCTCATAGAGGTTTAGCTATGCTGTCCCAAGTAGCAGAGTCCATACAGAGATGCTGAAGAGTGTCTTACTGCCCACAGTGTGAAGCTCTCACAGTCCTTGCTGGCCGACACACCAGTTCTCTGTTACAGCCACCCTCTGCCCGGACCTCCTCTTCCTGTGAACTTGCCCAGGAGGTCCATATACTTCTGTGACTCATTTAAACGTTGCTTTCTGCCCAAAATTGTCTTTCTGATTTTCTGAACTAGTGGGTCTGACCTTTAAGACTCAACACAAGTGTAATTCTGCTGAGATTTAGCTTTTTTTTTGGTATCTGCTTGATGTCGCTACAGATCTACTTACTCAGAAGGGTTGAGAACGCAAAAAGAAGAACGTGTTCAAGTTTTTCAACGAAGGCGGGGAGAGCACATGGACAAGTTGTGATCGGGCGCCCATGGAGGGAATACAGTGTGGAGAAAAGGCTTGGAACTGCTGGGTCCTGACGTGTAGATGTGGGCGTGACCAGCCAGTGGAGTAGAGTGAGAAGGAGACACTGTCCACACTGGGAGGTCTGGGGCAGTCTCCTAGGACGTGCTCACCTCCACGGGGATGAGAAATTCCCAAGGAGCGGTGAGCCTTATGTCACAGTGGGCTTGGGTTTTAGAACTGTCTCATTGGAGAGGATGTGGGAACTGGACAGAAGCAGCAAGAGCCTGGGAGCCTAGTGCGGGGCTTGGAGAGACAGATCAGGCCTCTGGAAGCTGTTACTTAAGAGGAAGGAGAAGAAAGCGAGAAGGTGGAAGGACTGGCAGAACTCGGACAACTTGTAAATTTGATTTTGTATCTGTAGAGGGTGAGGTTATGGGGAGTCAAGGGTTAACAGTAATGGACATCTGAAGCTCAGTTCATGCAAAGACCTACACGAAAGAATGAACTCCAACCCTTAAGTTCTCATTTTCATATGGTTATTTTTAAGCAAAAAAAAAAAAAAAAAGACCAACTCCTTATCATTATCTCGAGTACTATAAAGCGATCACTTCCTTTATTGGGCTCGGTACGTAATGAAGCAGACGACACTTGCAGAGCCTCTGGATCACCTTGCACGTCACAGGGAAAAGAGCTTTCTCACTGGAGTCAGTCCAGACCTGCGTTACATTCTGGAGTCCCAGCCTGGAGGTGAGATTTTAACCCCAGTACTCCAGAGACAGGGGCAAGGGGATCTCTGCAAGTCTGAGGCCAGTCTGGTCTACAGAATGAGTTCCAGGACAGCCGGGGTTACCCAGAGAAACTCTGTCTCAAAAAAACCAAAAAATAAGATAAAATGAAATAAATAAAAATAAAGAACGAATTCTGAAGCCCACTTATCTTCTGTGCCCCACTGGGAAGCCAAGCCTCTTAGACTCTTTGCTTTAAAGTCTACACAATGAGGGCAATTATGGCGAGCATGCAGATGGGACAGAATGCAGCAAGGGATGACAAGTCCATGTGCCCCAACACAGCAACCCTGGCTCCCCTGGCCAGAAGAAGTCTCTTTCCTCCACCCATGTCCCCAGCCTACCTTCCACCTGTTTTCTCTGGCTGAGTTCTAGATTTTTGAGAGCTCAAAGAGGCATTAAATATGGTGGTTGTCTGTAAGTTGCTTAGGATGTAGTTCATAGCCCTTGAAACAATAATTGCTCTTGTGGTGTAGATTTCTGTACTCAGTCTAATTCTGTAATGATACTGTCTGAGTACCTGGGGTCACTGAGTGAAGAGAAGAGAGCAGCACGGGTAACCAGCCATGTTACACAATCCAACCTCACCTTTCCTCTCTGATTTCCTGAGAATATCATGGTTGGATGGTGGTGGCATGTAGCCAGAAGTAGTAAACATACCAAGGAAAAGTGATTTTTAAAAAATGGATACTGATAATTCAAGAAAATAACCGCCATCTAGTTCATATAGAATTATGTACACACACCAGCTGAGCTGATAGCCAGGGAATGGCAGCTGATGAATGTGTGTTTTCTCAAGACTTAGCAAAGGTAGCTGTTACTGGTTAAAGTATAATTTTATGCTTTGATTAGCGATATTTTCATATTAAAGTTTGGCTGAATTCAGCTTCCTGATATGAAACTCGAGGCCTGAAATTCAAATGTGCTAAGCGATTCAAATCCAGTGTGAACTGTAAATAGTGTTTGATTTATTCCAGGCCAAACCTTTGGCTGCCCAAAAATTTGAAGAGGAGAGGAATCTATGTTTATTTCAACTAAAAGGTAAAGAGGGGGATAATTTGTTAACTTTTGTAATTGTCTTTTTCTACAGAAAACGTGTGAATAGAGAATGTATGTGCTTGAGAATTTAAGATATTTACCTAAATGTGGACCAGCAAGAAGGTCCAGAAGGTAAAGTCACTGGCTATCAAGTCTGAAAACCTGTTCAGCCCAATGAGCCCATGTGGCAGGAGAGAAATCTCTCTACCAGTTGTCTTCTGGCTTCCAGACTTGCCATGGCACACCCTATACTGCCCTCTACCACAGACACAAAGTAAGTAAATAAACAAACACCCCACAGTCCTCGCTGCTTTAGAGAAGCAGATGATGAGACAATGTCTGGGAATAACCTTTGTACATGTGAGAGATGCGGAGGTTCTCAAATGACACTAGCATCCTTGTACCAAGACCATGGTTCCCCTTCTAACCGAGAGGCCTGCCTCACTTTTACCTTTATTTCTCAGGGACGGCTGAAGGGCAGAACTTCGCTATGGGGTGAGGGTTGTAACACGGAAAGCTTTATCTGACAGATAGTCTGAGGATAAGAAAGGTTCTCAGCCTCTGAGTCACTGTCCGCTGAAGTCCGGCACCCAGAGCTATCCTCCTAGCCTTTGGGATTAGACTCTAAGCCAGTTCGCTAAGGCTAACCCAGAGGTCAGCATGACAAACCTTGACTAACGTTCGGGCAGTCTCTGAGTGTGAGAAGTTGTGCACTCTTGACTTGGCTCGTGGTTCAGGGTGGCAGCTGCCACGTGTGCATGTTTTTGAGTGAGACCAGAGTGGCTATGTCATCCCCACCTTCTAGATGAAAAGGCCCCCAGTCTAGCATTTGCACATAGGTCTGGCGAATGTGTTAAGCGCTCTGTGCCTCCATTTTTGTCTCTCATTTTGTCCTTGTATTGTTACTTAGAATTGTACAGAAATCAAGCCATAGACAGTCACATCTCTCAGAATGACTAATAAGAAGCAGAGCTTGTAGCCCTTGTGGTACAGGTGGGACAGTCCTATTCACAGCTGGTTATGGAAATTTCCTGGACCCACAAGGAAATACAGGAGAATGGACACCCTTCAGGTTGTCCTAGGGCCTCACCCTAAACAGAAGGAAGAAATTTAGCCCTTCTCGTTGATCCCAGCACTCAGGAGGCAGAGACAGATGGATCTCTGTGAGTTTGAGGCCAGCCTGGTCTACAAGAACTAGTTCCAGGATAGGCTCCAAAGCTACAGCGAAACCTTGTTTGAAAAACAAAACAAAACAAAAGCAAAAACAAAAGAAGAAGAGGAAGAAAAGGAAGAGGAAGAAGAAGATGAAGAAGAAGGAGGAGGAGGAAAAGAAGAAGAGGAAGAAGAAGAAGGAGGAGAAGGAGGAGGAGGAGGAAAAGGAGGAAGAGGAGGAGGAGAAGGAAGAAAATCTACTTAATCACTCTCACTTTTCATTGTGAGGAATTGTTCTCAGAGCTTCTGTTATTTTCACGTATCACAGCTAAGTGTCCAGTTGTTATGGGTAACAGAATTCATTTGCCTAATTTTCCTTAAGTGTTTTATTTGGTTTCTGTTTTTAGAGTAGACATAGACGTGGACACCTAGATCAGCTCATGAGGAACTTTTCTAATCTCCCTATTATTGGAAAGGAGGTACCAAGCTGGCCTTCTTAAGTAAGGCATAGGGGGCAACACACTGGCTTCCCTGACCTAGAGAAACATTTAGAACCACTAGAGAGGGGTTCTGTGGCAAGTGCGCTACTCAGACATTCTGGAGTGGGGTGGGGGATTTTTCAAGGCTCCTGCAGATGGCCCAAAACACAAGAGCAGATGCAGAAAACCCAGGATGGCCTGCAGGGGCTCTGTCCTTCACTTGCCTGTCTTCCCCACTGAACCTCCTCCTTCCTGTCCCTGAACTACTTGTTTCCCCCACTCCCAAGGGCAAGACATAAGAAACTGAGTCATCACTGATGCTAGTTTTCAAAGCCTGGTAGGGCTCCCCATGGGGCGGCCACTGACTCTTGGCTACAGTGGTCTGCTTTTCAATGCCCTGGGGAAGTCCCAGTGGCTGAGGAGCTAGCTATATGGTCAGTAACTTCATTAGCTTGACAGAGGCACCAGTTGGGGGGTTAGGTCCGACTTAGACCAGGTTTATTTGTGTTTTGGTTAACATTTAATATTGATTAATGCTTCTTATATGACAGCATTTAATTCTCAGAACAAATAAAGTATTAGGTAAATCCTCCTCAAATCCACATTTCACAGATGGAGACATAGGAACAAACAGTAGAGAACTGAGTCTAGGAAAGTCTCAGCCTGTAGGCTTAATTCTTTATTTTGTTTTGTTTTGCTTTGTTTTGAGGTAGGATTTCTCCGTGTAGCTTTGGAGTTTATACTAGAACTCACTTTGTAGACCAGGCTGGTACCTGCTTTGTACCATGTTTGTACTTCCGGCGAAGCTACATCGGAGCATGTGCAGGGATGCCAATGTCCAGGATTCAGGAGAAGGAGGTTCACATACTCTAGGGAAATGCTGGGGCCTCCAGGGAGAAGGGAACCTCAAGAACACATACAGCCAGGCCTTTTCTCGCTAGTGAGTTATTATGATTCACTATCTGGGAATGGTCTCTCCTGTAGACCTCAGATTAACCTCCCTTCCTATTTCTAGGAGCACCTTCAAACTTTGTTGTTGTTTCACTTTTTGAGATAGGTTTCTCTGTGTAACAGCCCTAGTCATCTAGGAATTGACTCTAGACCAGTCTGGCCTTGAAATTCATGGAAATCCGCCTGCTTCTGCCTCCTGAGTGCTGAGATTAAAGGCATGCGCCTTCATGCCCAGCAACTTTAAACCTTCCAATGGCCCTCGATTTTGAAGGTTGAGGCCCAGCCCATTGGGTATGATTGACTTTTAGAGCTGAGCTGAGGTTGAGAATCTGAAGATAACTAAGATGTGCCCATGGATGCCAGATAATCCACCTAGCTGTTCAAGCCAGAAAGGGATACACAGTACTTGAACTTGGACAAGAGCCTGAGGGGTATGAAGAGAGGGCTGCAGACCACGGGAGAGTGGACTTTCTAAGCTTACGTGAAAGTAGAGGGAATCCTTGAGGGCCAAGCGTCAAGGAACGGATGACTAGGACTAGGGAGTTGTATTTCCATGGTAGCACTTGTCTGACATGCATGAGGCCCTGGGTTCTACCCCCAGAACCACAAAGAAAACAAACAGAGAATTAACAGGTAAATGGTGGCAAAATTAAAAACCACTTCAGGCTTGAGCAGATACACATTTCTTCTTTGGAGAAAATTCTCCCTCACTTCATAGGAATCTTGTTTAGAGTAAAAGTCCCCCATGGTGCGTGTGTTCCAGGCCTCCTGGTTAGAATCACTCCATTCCTGAGGCACTAAGGCCCCCAAAGCCTGGTGGAGCAAGGGTCCTTTGGGGGGTATTGTTTATGCTGTGAGAAAGGCGTTCATACCCTTCCTTCCGTGAAATTTTTGGTGGAAGGATGACCAGTGAGGGCTGTCAGCAGCTGGGGCACTACCAGTGGAGAGCAACAGGCCAGATGCTTTCTGGTTGAGTCACTGAGACTTGAATCATTTGAGTGATGCAAACAGATGTGTGCTTGGAATGTGAGGCTGGTGTCTGTGCGGAGGAATGCCCAGATTAGCAGAGACTGAACCCTGGGATCCAGGGAGAACGCTGCTTGGACAGGCTGGTACAAGGCCTCTGGCCCTCACAGAGCCCGGAGAGCGAGAAAAGGCAGACTTGAGAGATTACTGAGGAGTTGGAAAAGACAGAGCACTTTGGGTGTGGCAGGGGGAGAAGGAGGTCATCAGGCTGGCTCTGAATTTGGGCACACCCAAGTTTGGACTCTGCTTGGTACTCCTAATGGCTGGGATCTTATTCAACTTCTTTAAGCCTTGGCCTCTGCGTCTACATACAGACAGTGATAATACTGTACACTTCATGGAATTGCTGGAGGATGAGATAAGGCAGGGAGAGACAAAAACAAGCAGCCCAATAATGGGCATCAAGTAACAGTGTAGAATCACTCACTCTTTCACTGAGAGCAGAGAAAAAAGAGAAGTTAAAGATGACCCTTGATGTTCTCGGCTTGAGAATCTGAGCAAAGGCTCAGGAATTAATTGGCTTAAGAAGTGCAGCGATTTTCTAGGAAAGAAGGGTGTACGTTTGTTTTGAGACTTGTTGAGTCTTATAGGCCCTTAAGACTTTGGGGGAGGTGTGTCCAGCAATACATGAGGCTCACACTCAAGGTTTGGTGGACACTAGCCAATAAAGGGTCATAGGAACAATGACAGATGGGAGAAAGTTGAGGATGGATGTGCCCTGGAAGGAAGAGGGAAAGAACCAGAGGGGTTATGAAGCTAGTGAGATGTGAGGAAATCTTCACCAAGTATAGAGGAGCACCCAGAGAAGAGGACCTGTTAGACGGCCATGGCACTCTTACCTTTTCATGGGAAAGATGAAAGACCAAAGCCAACACTAGCTGACTGGCTGACGTATCTCTAGCCTTACCCATGAGGTTCACTGTGGTCCTCAAGTGGACTGATGCCGCTTACCTCCAGGTATTGGTTAGCCAGGCGTAAGAAGCGATCTGTGATGTTAAATACATCCCTCCAATCAAAGTTGGTCATGTCCTCAGCTCGGGTCTCTCGGGCAGCGTTAGGGAAGAAGTTTAATATGGCTTCAGTGGTAACACCTCCTTCTTCAAACTGCCGATTTATAAAGTCTTTCACTGTTGGGTGTTCCAGGGTATCCTTGGGAAGAAGAAACATAATCACAGTAGTTAAGAATTCCGTAGGTTCTTTGGTCTTATTCTTAGAGCATTTCTGATTTTTCACGATCAATGACGGAGACAATCGGCTCACTAAACAAGCTGGTAGGGTTTCCTCCCATAACAAGGTTTATGTACTTCTGCCACTCTGAGGAGAGGCAAGATGGAGGGTGGGAGGAGATTTACTGAGCATGTAAAATGATATGGAAGATCTTCTTTTTATGGCTTTCTGTTTTGTTTCCATTTTAATTTCCCTGCTATTGAGAACTCTTGCCTCTTGGCTTTACAACATTGCGAATGAGGCCATATAGACATACATGGTAGGATAGAGCTGGCCTTTTCAGGAGACACCCTTTTGAACCTGAGACCTTCAAGTGAATTCATGGGAAAGATACTATCTTGTGATAACTTTTAAATCCCCCCGCCCCTGAGATTACGACACAGATTTCCCACCGAGTGCCAGTGACTCTACTTGGTGACAGTTTACAGACTGGTGCTTTGGGTTCTGTTTGTTATGGCATGATCTGACTTCAGTAGTGATGAACGATCTCTACGGCCCCTCTCCTTCTAACCCATCCTATGTTGTAATGAACTGTCCCTATGGTCCCTTCTCCTTTTAACCCATCCTATGTTGTGAGCATCCTTACTCTGATCATACTCATCTGCGTGCTCTTCTCAAAGAAGTACCAGATCTGGGGCCCCACTTCTTCCCAGGCTTTGACCAGCTTCCTAACTCGGTCCAGTTCTTCAAAAGTTGAGTTGGCCTAAAAGTAGATACACAGAGAAAAAAAAAACAGAAGAAAAAGTAAGAAAGAACCTTTAGTTCTATCTTTTGCCTTTGCCACAAACCTTTAATGGTTGGGCAAGGTTCCTCCTCCTCCTTTTTAGATTATTGTATTTTTATTTTAAGTATGTGGGTATTTTGTCTGCATATATGTCTGTATACCACATGCCTGCCTTATATCCATGGAAGCTAGAAGGGAGTATCGGATCCCTTGGAAATGAAGTTATAGATGGCTGTGAGCAACCAGTTCTCTTAACAGCCAATCCATCTTCCCAGCCCACAAGATTCTTCTTGGAAGTGCTTTTCCTTTCCTAGAACATTGCCATTTTTCTGACTCCAGGATTGACGGAATCTAATTTGCTAGTTATCTCAGAGGTACATGTAACATTGATGTTATTGTTTCTAAGTCTCATGAGGTTATATTTGGGATCCTTGTGAGCAAATATTCATCCTCCTCATCTTTCCTGTTCTGGGAAGCCAGGGATCAGAGAATAGTGAACATTTCAATTAGGGATGGAAGTCACAGAGAAAGAAAACTCCATTGCAGGCTGCTTCAAAGAGGGTGGGCCCAAGCAGGGGCACCAGAGGGAGGCAGGCATTCCTACCATGACTGTGCATGGGGGAGGAAACCCAGGAGTCCATTTAGGGGAAAACAAGCAGGGGAGTGACTGGCAAGAGCATATTTAAACACACAGACACAGACACACACACACACCCCACTGCCTTAAGGGACTAGACCATCTGGGATCTCACATTCTTCAGTAGCCTTCGAACAGCAGGGGAATCTGGAGTAAAGAGGATTTTCCCCATCAGCAGTGGTTTTGCTGCCCTCCAGGCTATTTTGGTTAAAGGGTTTGACTCCAGGCTCTGGATCAAGGCATTACAAAAGGATGCTGTCAAGAGAGAAGGGACACATTTTTCAAAACTCCCCATTGCTCATAGCTAAACATAGTCATTAGTACATCAAATCACATGTTTTACTCTCATTCAGTCCCACACTGGAGGGTTTGAGAAATAATTTAAATTATTAGGCTGGACCCCACTAATAACAAGCTCATCATTAGTGACAGAATGCCACAATGCCCCCTTGATAATAGCCTCCACAGCGCAACAAAGGATAGGGTTTGCCTTGTGGTTTATTTGCTTAAAAGAAAGAGTTGAGAAGCCTGCTTGTGATTTTTGCAAGGGACCAAAGGGAGTGGAAGCCCCCACAAACCTCCCCACACTGGAATCTCAGTTTCAGTCTTAACTAATTCCAACTCTCTTAACTGCTTCTCTTTTGTTGTATGTAGCTGTCTCAGGGCCCAACTCCTTCCTGCCTTTTTGTGATTTTAGAGCCCACCGCCCTACCCCAAAATAGTGAAAGTGAAGCAGGTGACTTGCCCGGGGCTTGCCAGCCTTGTTGACTTGCCCGGGGGCTCGCCAGCCTGGGGCTCACCAGCCTTGTTGACTTGCCCAGGGCTTGCCAGCACTGTTGACCTATAAGGACCCTATTGCCCTGAGCTCTGTTGTAACCAACTCTGGGTTTGTCTCCTCATCTATTACTCTTCTCTTCCTCTGGAACTTAACCCCAGGTCTGTTACTCAATGGGAAATGTCCAAGTGGGCTTGTGTGTTTTCCATGGCTCACATCCCGCTTTCTATGAGCACCATGCTCCTCTACTAGGGGAAAGAGAATTTCTGGGAGAAATCCCCTTGCCCGAAGCCACTTAACAGGAGCAGGGAAAATCACCCCCAGGACTGGGTTCATCCATCCGTTTTCATATCAGTGCTTGTAGGTATGCGTGTGTGCAAGTGTGCATGCATGTGTAAGGATATGTATGGAGGTCATAGGACAGCCTAAGGTGTGCCTTGCTTTATCACTAGCTTGGAACTTGGTAAGTAAGCTATGCCAGCTGGCCAGCAAGCCCCAGTGTCTTCTTGTCTCAGTCACTCCAGTGCTGTGATTACAAGTGGGCAATATCATGCCTGGCTCGCTCTCCCTCCATCTCTCCCTCCCTCCCTCCCTTCTTTTCTTTTTTCTTTTTCTTTTTGGTGGATTCCAGGGATTGAACTTGGGTCTTGTGTTTGCATGGCAAGAACTTTACCAACTGAGCCATCCGCCCAGCTTTCCCACATCCCCAGCCCACCACACCAGAGGCCAATTTGCATATAGAACTCTGAAAACTTACTTGTTCTTTTGTCATAAGAGTAGGTGTGGTCTTTCCTTGTGGAATCAATCCCCAGGAAGGCTTTATAGTTATTGTCTTCATACCAGTTAAAGGAGAACACACGAGAGCCTCCTCCTTCTGGGTAGCCGCACAGGAGGTCAGACAGGATGCTCATCAGCTGGGTGAAGGTCTCAGGACCACTGTTCTGCAGGACAGGTCTGGTTACCCATAGCAAGTCTTGAACACTTGGCTGGTGAATAAACTAGAAAAAGGGAAAGACTTTGAATAATCTTTTTTTTTAATTTATTTTATTTCATGTACATTGGTAAGGGCTTTTGTTTTAATTTTTATTTTATTTTATGCATTGGTGTTTTGCCTGCATGTTTGTCTTTGTGAAGGTATTAGATCCCCTGGAACTAGAGTTACAGAAAGTTGTGAGCTGCTATGCAGGTGCTGGGAATTGAACCTGGGTCCTCTGGAAGGACAGCCAGTGCTCTTGAATGCTAACCCTTCTCTGCAGCCCCAACTTTGAGTAATCTTAAAATAGACAGAACCAAGGCTTGCCCATGTGTGTGTTTGATTTCCACATTTAAAGGAAACATATATATTCTCAGCAATTCTTAATCCACCTGCAGAAAACAAAATGTGCTGTCATTTATCTGGGGATAAACATGAACACAAGATATGTTAATATGTCTGCTTTCCTTTGTTTGGGTTTCTTGGAATTGTGTCCTTGGGAAAAATGCAGAGACTATATCAGCGTAAGTTAGTTGTTATCCCATCAAGATGGAGATACTGGAAAATAAAATAATGGAGAAATCTTTGTTCTGGAAATGAAAGGCTACGGCAAATTTCTGTGATCCAAAGTTTAGAATTTGGTGTTCTATATTTATACAATTTTTTAAGATTTATTTTTCTTTGTGTGTATGTGTATGTCTGTGTCTGCATGTTGTATGCATGTAGATGACTGCAGAGGCTAGGAGGCCGTGTCTGGTCTCCTGGAGCTGGGATCACAGATGACTGGGAGCTGCTGAAGCATGCTTCAGCTATGTGGATGCTGGGAACTTGTCTCTAGTCCTCTATGAGAGCAGCCAGTGCTCCTAACCACTGAGCCACCTCTCCAGCTCCTCAAAACATCGTACTAAGTTCATTTTTATTACATGTGAGCTCTTCCATTCAACTGAACAGTGTGGCTTGTTCTCCCCGTGCATCCCTCGCCCCGTGTATGCATGTGAGAGTGTGTATGTATGTGTATGTTTTAAGGTTCAAGCAAAGAGCTGGGTGTGATGTTGCACGCCTTTAATTCCAACACTTGGGAGCCAGCCTGGCCTAGGAATCGAGTTCCAGGACAGCCAGGGCCATACAGAGAAAACGTGTCTCGGAGAACAAAACAAACAAACAAAAAAGACTTAAGCAAAGAATAGAAAATGTCTCCCTTATGGAACAAAGTTTCAAATTCTGTGCCAACTAAGGGGGGCCTGGTGTCCCTTGCCCTCTCTACGGCTTCAACCTTAAAAGGTAGATCTGTGATGCTGAGAACTGGACTGAGAGACACTGGCAAAAGGTACCAGTGACTTGGTCCCATAAGGCCACTTGGCTTTATTTTAGGGAAAATAGAAAATATAAACAATGCTGTGTTTATTCCCTAACCACACCTTACTATTCACGTTCTAAGGAACTTGGAAATTTAAAAAAAGGAAAAAAAAAAAAAAAACAACCATTAGGATTCAGTCAGGCGTGACGGAAAACATTCTCCCACTTCTGTCAGCGATGTCGACCGGTGCTCGCTCTCTTTGTACACATGCCAACACTTGCTTTCCGAAACTGATGAGCACTGTGTGGAATCCACACGGTGAGTCACGTTTATAATCACCGTGTCTGTGCCTCAGTGAGAAAGTCAGAGCCTTAAACTGCTTCAGCAACAGCGGGTCTTATGACCAGAAGGGGTTATTATCGTTATTATGTTGCTCATTTAATCAAAGCGCTCAGAAATGAAGGGCTGCGTTGGGGGTCAAACGGTCTGATATCAACTAATGTAAGCTGGGCCATCTGCTTTAACCTGGTTCACAAGTGCTTAGACCTCCTATCTAAACAGGCAGAAAATATTCTGGGAGGCCCACCCAGGATTCAGAGTGTTGATATGCCTTAGGAAGCTATTTACGTTCTCTGCCGACTTCACCGCCGCCGTGCGGACTTGAGTTCTTAAAATGGAGACTCACGCTGCAGCAGGGGCCAGCAGTACAACGGGCCCTTCTCTCGCTCTGCCTGCCAAGCAGGGCTCCTGCTTTGCCCTGATTGAGCTTAATTTTATAAATACAGATTCCAAGCATGGTATTTTTCAAGTTGGCTGAGCCTAAGGTGGCTGGGAAAATCAAAGGGGAAAAGCCCAGGGAAAATCACATTTTCCACTTCGCTTCGCCTTCCATAAAAATTCATCACACTTAAAGAGAGTTGCCTGTTTCATGCTTCTCATCTTTGTTGACTGTGTATTCAAAAGGGCTCGTGACCACGACTGTCTATTCTCTCCCTATCTCCGTTATCAATCAGCTCTTAAGTGGAGGAATCAATTTCTGTATTTGAGAAGTCTTATATAAGCAGGTATTAATTAAATTGTGTAAATATTTCATAAAACAACAGAAAAAAGTCACCCTGGGGGTGAGGTGACTCCATGGAGGTAAAGCACTGAGAACTGTACCCGTTAGTACCATGTGCATATCTGCTATTGTTGCAGGCCCTAGGAAGCCCTACATGCGTTTGCAAGTCCACAATGCGCCATGCTACTGCAGACAAGTTGTTGGTTCCAGAGATCCTTAGGTCTTGATGTAGCATCTCAAAGATGGTTATTATTATTGTTGTTATTATTATCATATTTGATGGTCATTTTCCTTTCACCTCCTACCTAGGAGCACAGATGGTTGGGAATACGAGCAGATGCCTTTAAATTTGCTAGACTGGAAGAGCAAATGAGTTTCTCCTTAACAGGTGAGGGGTATGATTAAAGTCCTTGCTATAAGTGTGATTAGAACGGTGTAAAGGCATAATAAGGGCTAGAGAGATGGCTCAGAGGTTAAGAGCACTGGCTGCTCTTCCAGAGGACCCAGGTTCAATTCCCAGCAACCATGTTGTGGCTCACAGCCATCTAAAATGAGATCTGGTGTGCTCTTCTGGCATACAGGCATACATAATAAATAAATAAATCTCTTTTTTTAAAAAGGCATAATAAAAACTACAGTTAATGACATTGGGCCACTTACCTTTTGCAATCTTGGTGACACATCAGATAATATTTCTCCCCAAAATCTCAAGTTGATACCTTGAGAACTGCTGTCTAGGAGCGTGGGAAGCTGAAATCACCAGAAAATAAAACAAAACAAAAAAACACATTTTTTTTTAAAAAAAATGTAGTTACAGCGTTGAGGAAATGGCTTAGTCAGTCACACAAGCATGAGGACATGAGTGTGATCCCCAGCACCCACATAAAATCCTGGCTTGATGACACAGACATGTAACCCCAGGGCTGGGGAACTAGACACAGGGGAATCCTCAGGACTTTCTGTACCGCCAGTGTAGACAAATTCAGAGAGGCATGTCTCCAAAAACAAGAAGAGCAGCTAAGGAAGATACGTGGTGTCAACCTCCAGCTATACATGTATGTGCACACAGACACATCTACACACACACACACACACACACACACACACACACACACACACACACACACACCCTACCTGATTTTGTATGTACTGGTAAGCCATTTTTTTCCTCCCTAATTGTACTTCTGCAAGGTTGCCTTCAGAAACAAAATTCTTTTATCCAATCCAGAAAAATCAAAGGCTCCTTCCTATTCCAAGGTTCCCTGCTGAGCTAGCTAGTCAGTCACAAATAGTCTCCTGGTGATAGCAAATACACCAAAGTGACTCTGATTGCTGCTTTGATGACACCAAACAGGGTTCCCAGAGGAGGCAAACCAGCACAGCTGGTGGAGTGTGAAGACAGGCAGTGTGGAGGTCACCCATCTGTTCACCTCCAGGCTCTGCAGGCCCTGCCCGGTTTCCTTCACTGCTTATGTCTGTCCCCTTTCTGACCTC
The DNA here is from genome assembly GCA_028555095.1 of Dicrostonyx torquatus. Taxonomy (NCBI): domain Eukaryota; kingdom Metazoa; phylum Chordata; class Mammalia; order Rodentia; family Cricetidae; genus Dicrostonyx; species Dicrostonyx torquatus. The sequence goes on along the minus strand of JAQHUG010000019.1, from coordinate 7,805,779 downwards.
TCTGGGCAGGCTGTCACTCTTCCTCTGTTCATGAATACTCTTTCATGGAAGATTCCACCAATTCCACCACTTTTCTTACAAAGCTAGTCCACATGAGTGAGAAGTTCCCTGTCAAGTTCTCTAGCTGAGAGCCACATCTGGCTAGGGCTTGCCCATGGGACAGCTCAGAAGAGTTTTGGTATTTTCCACCTTGACTGGGGATACCGAAGCCCTCAGTTTTGTTGCTGGTCAGTCTTAGAGCCTGATGTGAACCCCTTGATCACCAAGTTCAAGTCCTGGTTGACCTTATTCGGCATGGCTTTAGAATGGAATTGACTCATGGACAGCCTGAACAGTCTTTCAGGACTGAGTTCTAAATGTTAAGACAATGGGTTTCAAGTTCAAGGGAGCACCTTGACCAGCCTAGAGAGAGGCCCTGACAAAGCTTGAATTGCATCCTCCTTCAGGTATGTGTAGATCACCAGCCAAGAGCCTCAGCTCTTTCATTCTATAGGGTGGTTCTCCTGAATGATGGTTGGACTGGTCTGGCTTGCATCAAGAGTTGAGAAGCAGGTAGTTAAACGTGAACCACTGAGTTCTTATCTCTGCCCTGTGTCCTTGTCTTTCTTCCCATGGGAGGCATGCTTTTAAGCTTTTTTTCTGCTCTGCTCTGACCACTGGGATGAGACCCCCATCTTGCTGGGACTTCTTTTCAAATTGCTTCTTACTAGCTTTGATGGTAATAGATGCTGGACAAGTCACTTTAATCCCTGTTTTTGCAATAGGTTGATGTGGTTGAGTTTAGTGGGTAGGAAGGGAGTAAGCATGTATGTAAATAGGTCAAATCACATGCCAACAAATCCTGTCACTAATCTTGCCCATCTTCTCTTCTAAAAACCATGAGAGTTAAGAAGGGACACACTTTTTATTATTGTTATTATTGTTATTATCGTCATTATTGAGTTGTTTTTTTTTGTTTTTTTTTTTTTTTGAGACAAGGTCTATATAGCCCTGACTGTCATGGGACTCACTATGGGGACCAGGCTCCCCTGCCTCTGCCTCCCAAGTGCTGGAATTAAAGGCGTGTGCCACCACACCCAGCTGTCTTTCCATTAGATCAGTGATCTGCAACCTGTGGGTCATGACCCTCCTTGGGAGGTCACATATCAAACATCTTACACATCAGATATTTACATTATGGATTCATAACAGTAGCAAAATGACAGCGATGAAGTAGCAATGGAAATAATGTTATGGCTGGGGTCACCACAACATGAGGAGCTGCATTAGAGGGTCGCAGCACCAGGAGGTCACTGCACTAGATTATGAACTCCTTAAACATAGCAACAGGCTTTAGTTTTACATCTTCAGCTCAGGTACACATGACCCATGGATATGCATTGCATTAATGAACAGTAAACTAATCTTGCAGCGAAGAGACAGAGTTTCCTGGGATTTTAGGTTCCATGTGTGGTGTCTCTGCCAGGGAGGGAGCAATCGGCTCCACTACTGGTGGCTAGGAAGGTGACACTCGAGCTGATAAAGGGGTGTGGTGATTGTGGGGATGAAGGAGGTATCTGTGAACTGAAGGGAGTCTGGGATTCCAGGTGGAGCGAGGAATGCGAAGCCAGACATCGAGAGTCAGCCTGGATCGCTAGCCAGATAAAAACAAGATTAGGAATCTGGGGGAGAGGATGCCTGGGGCATTTGTGTGTGTGTGTGTGTGTGTGTGTGTGTGTGTGTGTGTGTCTGGTCAACAAGTTCTTTTTTGATCTTGATAGTAATTGGGTAATATCTACCTACCACACATTTGCTAAGCCCTAGTATGTGCATGGTGTCCTAGCTGTGTTTTCTTCCCTTGTTCTTTTCCATGGGGATGATAAATAATGAGGATCTTGTGCTTTTGGAGAAACATTTACATCTCAGAACGATGCCTGGCTCCCAGGCAGCCCCACTCTGTATCTGTTCACCAACATTTTAATTGATGTCACTATAAACTATAAAATAACTTGCCCAGGGCTCACTTCTTCCTTGAATTCTCTCCCCCTTATCAATTCCAATTCGTAAGACCTGTTCCTGCCAAAAGAGCCAGAAGAGGCTGCAACTTTCTTTGAATGGAATTGTGGAAACCTTTCTAGAAAAACGGGTCAGGAACCAAAATGGCAAATTCCGCACACCCCAGACTCCTGTGTCAGCACGTTCTATTAATATTTTAAATAACAAACAACTTTATGTCATAATTGGGCTTGGAACTGATAAACTGAGGTCAAGGCCAAATTAGACTTCTTAAGGAAGACTGGCTATGCAAATAGGGTTTGCGGCAGTGCACGTCTTTATTAATTGTGGTTGGTCTAAGTGGCTCCTGAGCAGTGAACCCTTACTTAAGCGATATAGGGTCCTCATCAGGGGCTCCTGAGACCTCTCTGTTAAGATTCTAGGAGGATAGGGGCTGGAGAGATGGCTCAGTGGTTAAGAGCACTGACTCCTCTTCCAGAGGACCCGGGTTCAATTCCCAGCACCCACATGGCAGCTCACAACTGTCTGTAATTCTAGTTCAGGAGACCCAACACTATGGCAAAACATCAATGTACATAAAATATAAAAATACATAAAATATAAAAATAAATATTTTAAAAAAAAGATTCTAGGAGGACGAGGCTGGAGAGGTGGCTCAACAGTTAAGAACACTGGCTGTTCTTCCAGAGGTCCTGAGTTCAATTCCTAGCAACCACATAGTGGCTCACCTGTAATGAGGTCTGGTCCCCTCTTCTGGCCTACAGGCCTACATGTAGGCAGAACACTGTATACACAAGAAAATAAATCTTTATTTAAACAAAAGATTCTAGGAGGACAAAATACATTCCTTTCCCTTAGAATATGCAATCTGTGTACCAGTGTAAAATAAAAGCATTGTCAGCTCCCTAAACATTCTGATGATATTTACTGACTCAGTAGCAGTAACTCCATCAGCACAGGAGAGGAGTGACTTCTATGGTTGATGTTTTGTTTTTTTTCCCTAACCCAAAGGAACCAATCTGGAAACAATATTCATTTCTAAGTTGAAGATATACTCAGAGTGGTTAGGTAGCATCAGATGAAAAAATGCCGTTATGAGGATAACATGGTTTCTGGGAGCCACTGAACAATTCTGAAGTCGGGGGTGGGTAGCCTGTCTTGAAAGCATCTAGGCCAGAAGTTAAGGGCAAGTGAAGCCATGGACTGACAGCCCCAGGCTGTTAGGTTCCTTTCCCAGCAGCTGCTACAGGAAGCCCAGATTTATCCGGGAGGGAAGTTGTTGCTGGGCAACTGGAAGACTGTGGATTTAAAGCGTGTTTGTTGCAGCCTGACAGTTGTTAAGCATGGGACAAAAAGAGAGGAAGCTGCTTTGGTGCTGAGGGGGCAACCAGGAGAGGCACCCTGCGTGCTAGGAAATGCGTCATGAGTGGAGAATTCGGACTCAGTCACAGGAGGGTGGGGGACATGCCAAACTGTCTCTACTGGGAGAGGTCATCCAGACGTGCTGTCTCCCGGTACTGGAAGGAATGGTGTCTGAAGGTCTGAGGCAGAGGGTGGGCTCTAGGGTATGCGAACAGACGAGTTAGGGAACTTCCTTGTTGTGCGGCAGAAACTAGGCCTCGTCCCTCCTGATGACTTATGTCCTAGTGTCTGTTTCTGATGAAAGCAAAGCTGAGCTTGGAACCCAGGGGGCGGTGAAAGGTCATTTTGTGAGATAGAGCTTCCTTTGGTCGTTGGGGTCTGAGGAAGGAGGTGAGGGACCACTGCAGAGCAGATTGTATTCTCTTCCGCCACCCTCCCATAATGTGTGTGTGTGTGTGTGTGTGTGTGTGTGTGTGTGTGTGCGCGCGCACATGCATGTATGTACAGGCTAGAGGACAACCTCAGGGGTCATTCCTCAGGCACCATTCACCCTTTCATTAATTAATTAATTTAAAAATTTGAGACAGAGTCTTGAAGCGTTTTGGAGCTTGCTAAGTATGCTAGGCTGTCCGGCCAGGAAGCCCTAGGAATATACTTTTCTCCATCTCCCTAGTGCAGGGATTTCTAAGCATGCAGCATCATATCCGGTTCTTTTACACAGGTTCTAGGTATAGAACACAAGCCCTCATATTTGTGAGCTAAACACATCACTGACTGGCCTAGCTCCGCAGCCCATGACTTCACTGTGGTATAAGCAAAATGTCTTTGGTTTCAGAGTGTATTTCCTATCTTTTCTCTAATCTGAATTTCATTCAATCTATGTGTGTAGATTGGGCCATATTGTCAACTTCACAAATGAGGAAGAAAGGGTTCTCTATAAACAACAGCAAGTTGGGTGTCAACCCATAGCCAGAAATCAGTCTCTGGGCCACTAGGGGATGCTTGTGTGTGCCAGCAGGTGGCCACAGTCAAGAGCCAATGCTGAGGTGTTATGAAAAGAGCCAAGGTTGATGCCAGCAACCAGCATAGCTTTCTGCAACCATGCCCCTACCCAGGAGAGAGAAACACATGGCTGGTGCTGAGGCCAGGCTGCAGGCAACAGGTCGGGGTCCTGGGTGTCAGCCAGAGTGAAGCTGCTGAGATGCTCATGACACAGCTAAAAACTGTCCTGGACCCCAGATGGGAGGGTCACATTTGTTGGGCTATGTGCCACCCCTGAGCTCTGGGTTATTGTGGCATGGGGTCTACCTTATGACTGAATTCTGTTAGCGGTCTAATTTCGTAACATGGAAGTGAGTTTTCTACTTTGTGTAGCTGGGTTTTTACTGTAAGTCCCTCCTGTGCCCAAACGCAGACAGTGTCACTACCCTCGGTGTCTGCCCTGTCTGAGCCGTGACACATGTGGGTTGTGTGGTCCTGTCACTGTCCTGAGGGATCTTGGCCTGTGTGTAATAGATTCGGTGTGCATATACATTCATGTAAATGCTTTTGGGAGTAACAGACCTGTGTCATTCATGTTCCCATTTCAAATTTTAGCATGTTTTCAACTCCTGGGAACAACATCGTCTTTGTTTTGCATATGAGACCCACTGGGGTACTTTTGTATTCGTGGTAAGTAGAAAGACATTTCATTGAAAAACTTTTAACCTGGGGTCCGGCTTCAGTGGCTCCATGAATCCCCACACCTTCACATCTCTGGAACTTACATTCCCTAGGGAAAGGCTTCGAGTTGGTGTCAGATTCTCAAACATGATCCTAATCCATAAAAACAGTTCCGAGCCACTGTTGTGCAGAAAGCTGAAGTATCAGGAGCCAAAATCCTTCTGAAAGTCAATCTCCACTGGAGAAAACCTGTTATCCAACATGTGGGTAACACATATTGTAAGTACGTGACCTATACTGACTGAACACAGGCCCGTCATCTGAACTTGCACCCTTCCCAGGGGCTGGCTTCAGTCCCAAGTCACTTTATCTTTGACCAGTCACAAATTCTTTCTTCCTCAATTGATAAAGTTGCATCTGACCTGTCAAGAAAACAAGTTCTAGCCTACTGTATACATCTGGAGCCTAGAAGAAATCAAGACAGACAAATGATGAGACAATCAGCCTAATGTATATTTAAAAAAAAAAAAAAGCAAAAAAGTCTCTGTTCTGTTTCCTTCTCTATTGAAATCTGTTTGCCAAGGGGACTCCCCAGTAACAATGTAGACCAGATACACCTAGTGTGGCTAACACTGTAGACCATATACACCTAGTGTGGCTAACACTGTAGACCATATACACCTAGTGTGGCTAACACTGTAGACCAGATACACCTAGTGTGGCTAACACTGTAGACCAGATACACCTAGTGTGGCTAACACTGTAGACCA